>JAQFVV010006481.1:151285-340999 GCA_028023455.1 Epiperipatus broadwayi | reverse complement strand
AATAATAATAATAGTAAACATTATCAACTATATGTTTTGTTTTTTATTCTCATTTTATTTTATCAAGACTGCATTTATGTAAAAAATAAAAGGCAAATTACTGATTTAAAACTAATTTATTAACAGTGCTCTTTCATTGTTTTTTGGTGATGTGTAACTCAATGGAAAGTAGTTATTTCAGTTTCAATTATGATAAAAAAAGTTATGATTTTTTGTTATTCATTTATTGGAATAAGTATTTTTTTTCTACAATTATAATTCAATGGAATATCAATTTTGGTGGATGTATCAAATTTAAAATCATGACCATAAATTGTAAAATTCTTGTTTTGTTTTAAAGTCACACTAATTGAAGTGTTTTTAATATACACTATCACTGACTAGAGTTTTTTAAATTAATAATCATTATTATAACATTTTTTAAAACACATTTTAAAACATTTTTAATGTCTATTATATATCTTGAATCTAAGCAAATTAAAATTTTTATCATGATGAAATCATTATAATTGCTTATTTCTTATTAAGATTTTTGATTTATGACAAATTTTGTAAAACTATTTGAACTTGCATCTGATATAAAGCTATATTATAATAAATAATTTTTTAGGAGATTATGAGATTTTCAAAGAATCGAAAAGACAGCTGTCATCTATAGATTTTTAGCTCTTGAAACTATATTAAATCATGCAGACCCATGCTATTTATACATGTAATGTACACATGATCAAGGAGCATTATGTTTCATTATATTACATTGTGATATTTATAAGCTATATTGTCAAATTAAAAATTGTATACTTATTATTTCATTGATTATCTAAAAATGAATTAAAATTTAAATAATTTAATTTTAAATTTCAGATCAGAATTCAAATAAATTATTTGTCAACTATTACTAACAAATATGATTTAAATGTTGGGCAAACATTAAACAATTATTAAGAATTAACCATGTTTTTATGACATTTTGAAAATAATAGTATCATTCTTTTGTCATTATAACATGCTTTGTAAAATAAACCAGGTATACATATTGCCATAATATCAGACAAGATTCAAAATATTAGGAAAAATTGCCAAACTGGATTATTATAATAAAGGGCTGAATCTTAAGCTATGTCTATGCAAGGAAGTGCTAGTTTGCCATTATTACAGGAGTGTATATATGTTAGAAAGCTCATTGGCTGTAAATGTAGAAACCCTAGTATCAGCAAATATTTTGTGAGCACAGTCTAAATAACAATGTTAATAGTCTATCTTTACTGGAAGCAGGCATCTTAATGGTAGGCATCAACATGGACTATGCTGGTTGTGATGCATATTATCTAACTGTTGCTTAGGGTTACATTTCAGAATATTCCTCAGTTACAAATAAGGCTAGATAGTGACTGGTTATTATGTTTACTACATGAAGTACTAAGTTCTTAGGCAATCAGGTATCAAGAAGAGGCACAGAGCAAGTATGTGAGAATAAAGTCCAGCAAGATTGTGTCATGTTTCTCAGTTTTGTTTAGAAAGCATATAGTTTAATTACTGACAACACATTTGTTTGTGCTCAAGGACTAGGTTGACTAACTTTATGATGAAGGTTTAGAGCCTGGACTGGCATAACAAAAGTGACTATATGGCTAAAAAAGTATCCTGGTGGGAAATCTTGCTGCCTCTAACTTTTAGTTGCTCAAGCTTGTTGGAGAAGGTGGCTGTGTGGTATCAGGTATTGTTGCCAAGAAATAATGTACCTTTCATACACCAATATGAATGCAGACTGAATGTAGCTGCATGGATAACAAGGGTGGAACATGATGGTATATCTCAATGATGGTCCTTAAGTGTGATCCTCCTCTACATACATGTGTTTTACATGACCTGTCAGTTTGATGTTAGGACTTGACAGTAAATAGACAGATATGTCTTTCTTCCTATCTATGGCACAAGCTGAAGAAAGTGTCAATGTCAGTGTATAATTTGGCAGTATCAGAGAAAGTAGGAGGGAATAGGGCATGCAGATTGAACTTCAAGAGAAAGGCAAAATACTTTGGTTCTACTGACCATCTCTTGAATTGAAGTAACTGGCTATTGTCTATTCTTAGCATTGAAAAAAGATGATCAGTTGGTTTATTTGATTATAGTAAGTTATATACGATTCAATAGTTAAGTTTGTTCACACTCAGTGGGAATATATATGTTTTAAAAATTGGTTTTTAAATTGATGAAAGACACTTGTGCAATGAGGAAAAGTCAGTCCATGTGTGAAAAATCAGAAATACATTTAAATTCTGAAAAGGATCTTGGAATGGTGGCTAGAAGATTGATACTTTTTTTGTATATGAAATACTCTAATGATAAAGATGCTTTTCTTTTGCCATAGATCTAAGCTTGTAACAGAATGAGGAGATAAATAAAATAAACAAGTGAATTTATCAAATGTTAAGCTATTTTTGTGATTATCAGCTGGTTGAATACACATATTGAGTATAATGAGAGGTAGTTTTTGGTGAAGAAGATTGTTATCTGCTTAGCCTCCTCTTTTAGTTTGCTCTGAATTTTTTGTCTCAAACCTGTAGCTCCCAAATAGAAAGGGAAGCCAAAAAATCATTAGGTTTACCTTGGTAAATTTTTAGGTTTGCCAATATAAATAAACCATACAGAGGTGAGTTAATATTGATTTTAAGCTAAACATTAACAGTACAATTCAAAAAGATTTTTTTGAAATATAGGTAGTTGCTTTTTGGAAGTAAAAAAAATGGTGATGTTATTGATGTGAGCTATGAATGATATATATAACTGGATATGTGGCATTTGCATACTTGGGGATTTATTTGTTGGATTTTGTTAGGAGGGGGCTGATATAGGGAATTGAGTTAGAATCCTTATAGAATGGATTGGATGGAGACAAATGAGGGCAAAGTTCTCCAATTGAGAGATCATATGAATTTCTTGGCTTAGCATTATGTTATTTTACAGATATAGAAGGATATGAGGCACTATCATGTTTGCAAGTGTGTGGATTAAAATGTCAGTAGACACTAAGTCAAAGACACCTATGTGAATTTTGGAAAATTTACTGGAGAATATTTATTTTGGTCTCAAATTGAGTTCAAGACTTCTAAATAAGAGTACAGTTTGATGCATTCAAGACCATTCTTCACAAATTGCATTGGTGATAATGATTGATGTAGGCACAGTTCTATTTTCTCTTTTAAAACCTTCTCCATAAAATGTCAAAGACTTCATGGAGATTTGGTGCAGATTAATCAGTTTGGTTATAGTCCTTCTATGTGAAAAAGTCTTTGCTGAAAATAATTTGTTAAGTCACATAAATATGTGGGAGTAAATTGACTGAGATATGCAAAAACAAATCTAGGGTTTCTGTGAAGGGGGGAGTGACATGTCTGACATTGTGGTAGCTTGAATGCAAAGTCAACAGGGTGGAATGCATAATGGATTCAGGTAATCTAAAAAGATCTGTAGGTAGTCTGAAGGACTTTTGCATAAAGTTTTAATACATTGGCTCTATCATATTATAGCCAACACTGCCACTCCACAAATCTCAATGTTCAAGGGAATCTGACAGTGGAGAATAGCCCAAGATCCACCAAATATACCCCTAGGTCCTGTTGAATTAAGCAGATTTTTTTAACATAATAATCAATAAAAATAACATTGAAACAAACAACTAAATGTTATATTAATTATATGTGTGTATTGTGAACAAACAATTTTATATTAGATATTTTTGACCATTATATATATTGTTGTCAGGTACTCATTAAACATGTTACAGTCATTGTTGTATGTCTCAATAAGTTTCTTAAGTGTGTGTGTGTGTCTAGGTAAGATCAGCTGATGGTGATTATTTTGTGCAGCTCATCAGCCAAGACTAGCAGATTAAAAGTAATGAAATGACTCGTGTGATGTGTTAATATTAAAAAGATAGAATGTTTATATAAGTGATAAATAGTATTGCATTGGGTCAACAGACATGGCTTTATGCTTGAATAACATTATGTATTTAGTTGTATTTATTTAGATTATTTACATCATCTAATACAAGTATTGAAGGTCTTTAGAAAAATTTTAAAATATTCCAAAATATTCAACTGTTAGTAATAGCACACAGATTAGTATATGCACAAAATTTTGAGAAGTACTATAATCCCCTTTTCTTCAGAAGTTGCTGGCCTGCCTGTGACAGTACTAGTATGTGAATCAAATCTGGACCCTTAGATTCTTGAGTATTAAAATTTCAAGATAATGCTTTAACCAACTGACTATCCTGTCAAAGGCAATAGTCAGAAAAAATTTCACATAGTTATTTATGAGGTTTCTCTTGATTTCTTGACTTAACTTAGTGTGACTTTATATAATGTATGGAAACCACTAATCAGCTTTGTTCCTAGGAAAAAGTGGAGAAATCAAGAGGAAACTCATTGATAAGTATCCACTGACAGTTGCCTTTGGCAGTATGGCTCATTTGGTTAGAGTAATAACTTAAAATTAAATACTCAAGAATTTAAGGATCCTGGTTCGATTGCTATGCTAGTACTGTCAGTCGTCAGGCCAGCAATGCCTGAAGAAGAGGGGAAAATAATACCACTTGAAACACTGTGCATATATTAATGTGTATGCTATTAATAACAGTTAAATGTATTTCAAATATTTTTTAAATAAAGTTTAAATTTTTTCAAAGATATTCAATACTCATATTAGATGCTATAAATTGTCCAATATATAAATGCAACTAAAACACCATCATCACAAACCTTCAGAAAAACAACATGATGTATGTCTCTGAGTTTAGAAATTCTGGGGACTAAGCAGGAAGGAGAATTAACGATTGTTTCAGGTAATGGAATTGATGATGTGCACATTGTATTGAAAATGGGTATCAGCACCTGGGCAGAATTGTCAGAGAAGGGTGAAGTGTTAAGATTTAGATTGATTAGGTGTTGATGCTTAGTGGAGAGAAAAGGTCAGCCTATAAGAGAAAGGCATGATGGTTGTTGCAAAATGACATTATGTTGGGAAGGAGAAACCCTTTAACACTTATGATATCCAGGGTTAGCTGATGTAGCTATTTTGAGATGAAAATCTGATACCTTATGCTGAAGTCACCTAGTACTTAATGAAGTGGGGATGATGAGATCATTGAGTTGATAGTAAGTATTATGCTTGCAATTAGAGTAGGCTGAAAGGAATATCAATGAAAATTATGTTGAGGGTAAGAATGTGGTGATGAAACATGGCAATAAGCAGAATGGAATCAAAGTAAGTTATTCTGATAGGAAGTGGCAGGTTTGCATTATTACTAATGTGATGCCTCCTGATAGAAATGATTCTTCAAATAAGCATAAAAGCCTTCTGTTTTCAGATATGATGTAGGGTTAATCTGGAAGTCACTATATTTTTTATCTTCAGGAGGCTGAGGAAGTGTGGCTTAGTAATTTGAATCCACTTATTCAGATGGGGTTTTTGGTGAGTTTAACCACAAATATTGAACAATCTAATTTTTAGCTGCAAGTTAAATTATGTAGGAAAGGGGTATTTAGGGTGGGGGGAGTAGAATATTGGATGATTTAAGACTTACATTATGAGTTTATATTTTACAGATCTCAGCAGCTAGCAACAGTTCCAATCTTAGATTTTAGCATTGTTGTCTATGACTGTTGGTTACAGTTTGTTTTGGTGATGTTACTTTAAATGTGCAAAAAAATTTGAGTATCTGTTTGCATATTTGTTTGTACAGATTTGCCCAGATGTTGTCTCAAGGTTTGAAATTTGGTTCATTAAGCAGGGGACTGACTGGAAAATGTATGGGACTGGATTCAGGGTCAGAAGATTCCATGTTTATTAGATTATCTGGCGAAACCCAGCTTGGGATTATTTTAAGGTTGAGCATTTTCATCTTTCTGATTTCTCAATTCTTTTGCAAATGGCCAGACTTTCTTGTTCAGGATTAAATAGACTTTAACTGGTTAAAAATATGGTGTGGTTAAGATTTTTTGGATGCTTCAGGTGAATCTGTAACTATACAATGTTTATCTAACAAGATATGGTCAGCTGGAGATGTGGAAAGATCTGCCAGCTGCAGATGACTCATGGGGAGGAGTTGATGGCTTTAACTGGCTGTTTATCATTATCTATTTTGTGGTTGGAAACTGTTGTTAATGGCAGTCTGGTATAGATTTCAGATACATTAAGAAGTATGTTCCATTTAAATACAAATAGAAATAATATTTGACTTTTGGTACAAGTTATTATTATAAACAGTGTGTTGTTTTATAAGGAATATTAAAGTCTGTTTGTGTAATTCTTTGGCATTATTTTTATTCTATTATAAGAGATCTATATTGTAGACATATACTGTTATTTATAAGACAGTGATATTTAATTTTATTGCTTTATCTTTGGTTTATTGCACAAAATACTTATATTTTATTGTAGTTTGAAGTAATATTTTATTTGATTTATATCCATTCTAAATGCTATTGGAATTTAGGGAGTTATAACCAATAAAATAGGCAAAACTCTCTCCATACCTCATGTGATATTTAAAGCATTATAACCAAGATTATTATCATTGATTTATTGACTTAAGTGTTAGATTATTGTTCATTGATTGATATTCACTTTAGCTTAGCATATTATTTTCATTCTCTTACAAATGATACTACAATTCATGGGCAATATTAAATTAGAAAATGGTGATCAATAATTAGGCTATGCTTCACAATATAGCATGGCCCATATATTTATTCTTTAGCAAATAAAATGCTGCCCAAACCAATGGGGCTATAACAGATGCTAGCATACACACATATTTAATATGTTACTATATATATGCAGTAAACTAAAACTGCCTTTAATTGTTCATTGCCTTGCTCAGCCATTTATTGATTTCAAACAAGAAGTGGAAGTCAATATTTATTATACTGTCATTCAAATGCTATGTTATGAGGATTTACAGATTTTTTTTTGTTTTAATTTCTAGCTATCAATATTGGTTTAATGAATAATAAATGTGTGGCTAGTTAGATGGATTATAGGTTGATTTTACAAAAGAAAAATCTTTTCACATTCCACCAGATCCTTAATCCAATCATGGATATAACATTTTGATATACAATATTATTTTTAATAATATATTAATCTGTTTTCATAATCTATATGAATTGTTAAATATTTTTACATGAATTCAATTTTATTTATATTTTTTCCAAATATATTCAACTGTTAATACTATCACATTGGTTACAATAAAGGATACTATAGTCCATGTATTAGATATTGCTAGTCTGACCATTGACAGCTAGAATTGGAATTGAACCAATGACTATTTATTCATAAATATGATGCTTAAACCAACTAGACTATTCTATGAAAGACATCAATCAATGGAAAATTTTAAATATTTATCTATGAACTTCCTCATGATTTCTCAATTTTTATTATTTTAAATTAAGTTTAATGAGTGTTTGCAAATAGTGTGGATCATTCTTCAGAGTTGAATTTTGAGATTATTTACTATTGCCATTAGAACTGCTTTTTTAAATCATATTTATTTTATATTTTCCACTCTATTTAATGTTCTTGTGTTTTCTGAATTGAACATATGCTCATTACAATATATGTGGTCTGATACTTTAGACATATCTGTATATTTCTTTCTATTCGGTATATTATTTCCATATAATCTTTTTTAATGGGATGACTAAAGTCGCCCATTACATATCATTTCACATTTATTTCTAGGTTTTCAGCACTTCAAGATTAAAGCATGTGAAATCTGAGATTCTTCATAGATTTCTATGATTTTGAAAAGCTATTATGATATATTAGTTGCAGTTTTTTTTAGTTTGTCTTTTCTCATTCATCATCATCATCATCATCAACCATTATAAATCCACTGCAGGATGAAGGTCTCTCCAAGTTTAATCCATCTTCTCCGATCTTTAGCTTCTCTTTTCCACAACACCCCTGCACATTTTCTTATTTCATCCATCCATCTCACATGTGGTCTCTTTCTGGGTCTTCTACAATCTCTTGGAATCCAGTTTAAAATTTCAATTGTCCATCTATTATCATTTCTTCTAGCAATATGTCCAGCCCAACTCCATTTCAATCTTTTAATTTTTTCAATAAAGTCAGTAATACCTGTTTGTTGTCTTACCCATACATTGCATTTTCGATCTCTTCTTGTTACTCCCAACATACATCTCTCCATACTCCTTTGAGTGGTCTGAAGTCTCTGTATTGCTGCTCTTCTATTAAGTGTCCAAGTCTCAGATCCATAAGTAAGAACTGGTAAAACACATTTGTTAAAAACCATTTTTTTTTCAAACACATAGGCATATTTCCTTTTAGTATCAAGTTATTTCTACCAAAAGCACTCCAACCAAATTTAATTCTATGATTAATTTCCTCCATTATGTTTCCATCTGTATTAATAATCTGAGATAGGTATTTGTAACTGTTAACTTCTTCTAATTCTTCATAATCAATCTTTATTTTCATATTTTGAGCTAATCGATTAAACATTACTTTAGTCTTTTTAACATTTATCTTTAGTCCTACTTTTCTACTTTCATCTGCTAACTCCTGCAACATTTCCTGCAGCTCTGAAGCATTATTTGCAAAAACAACTACATTGTCTGCAAAATCTAAATGACTTAAATACTCTCCATTTACTTTCATTCCTTTAGTTTCCCATTTTAATCCACAAAATACTTCTTGCAGCACTGCTGTAAAAAGTTTTGGAGATATGGAGTCACCTTGCCTTACACCTTTCTCAATGTTGATTTTTCCATTATCATTATGTAATCTAATTGTTGCTGTTCCATTTTTATAAATATTCTTTAAAATATGACAATATCCTGGATCTATACCTTGATGATTCAATGCTTTAATCACTGAAGAAATGTGTATAGAATCGAATGCCTTTTCATAATCTACAAATCCAAAACATAATGAAAACTCATATTCGTTTGTCCTTTCTATGACTTCTCTCAATACCTGGATATGATCTATTGTACTAAAACCACTTTTAAATCCAAAGTTCTCTGTAGACGAGTTGTAATTATCTTGGTAAAAATTTTATATAAAACTGATAAAAGGCTGATAGGTCTGTAATTTCTAATATCTTCTTTATCACCTTTTTTAAATATTAATATTATTACTGCATTCTTCCAATCTTCCAGTACATCTTTATCATTTAGACATTTGGTATATAACTTTGCTAAAATTGTTTCTATTTCTTCACCTCCTTCTTTTAATATATCAATTATAATTCCATCATTTCCTGGAGCCTTTCCTTTCTTCATACATTTAATTGCATGTCTCACTTCTTCATTTAAAATTCTGGGCAATTCAGAAGATGTAATAGATATAGGAGGTACTTGTTCTTTATTACTATATAATTCTTGATAAAAATCTTCTACCAATTTCATGATGTCATCTCTCTTTTTAATAATAATTCCATCTTTTTTCTTATTGCAGATACCAATACCAAAATGTTGTTTAACATTCTTATTTTTTTCTACAGCTTCCTTGCTTGCTATTTCACAGTTATACTTTCTTATATCATTTTCAACTCTTTTTTGTACCATTTTACAAAATTCGAGATATTCAATTCTTTTTACTACATCATTTTTGTATATCTTCATATTTCTTCTTTTCTTCATAAATTCTCTAGTCTCAGTAGAAATTTTATTAGTCAATTGCTGCTTTTTTCTACC
Organism: Epiperipatus broadwayi; assembly: GCA_028023455.1. NCBI lineage: Eukaryota > Metazoa > Onychophora > Udeonychophora > Euonychophora > Peripatidae > Epiperipatus > Epiperipatus broadwayi. The sequence continues at coordinate 331,262 of JAQFVV010006481.1, read as the reverse complement.
AGCTATCTTTGTTGCAGTTTTTAAAAGTGTATCAGTTATTTTCATATTAATTTCATTCAAATCTGAATCATGTTCAAAATCTTCTAACACTTGAAACCTATTTGTAAGTTCTAATTTAAATTCATTAGAATGTTTCTGAAGATTAGGAATATCAACTGTAAATATTGTTTTTCTCAATAATTTTTGTCTCTCTAGTTTTACATTAACACGTAACTTACACCTTACTAATCGATGATCACTTCCTGTGTTAAATTTATTAAGAACATTACAATCTTGAAATATGTATTTCCTGTTAGTCAAAATATAAGCCAATTCTGCTGTACCTTCATTTGGATGCTTCCATGTCCATTTCCTTTTAACATTTTTCTCAAAAAATGAATTCATAATATAAAGTTTTTCTTTTTCTGCAAACTCCACAAGTCTATGTCCTCTCTCATTTCTATTACCATAACCAAAATTACCTACAGCAATTTCATCTTTCATTTGTCTACCAATTCTAGCATTAAAGTCTCCCATAACAATTTTAAAATGTTATTTACTCTGATCAAAAGCCTTTTGTACATCCATATAAAAATCTTCTACTACTTCATCACTATGAGAACTTGTTGGGGCATAAACCTAAATTATCTGCATTTGGTATCTGCTATTAAGTTGTATAACTAATCTTGCAACTCTGTCCGATACCCCATAAATCTCTACAATATTGTTCTTCCACTTTTTATTTATAATGAATCCTACTCCACTTGTATTTCCAATATGTGTGCCTTTATAATAGAGTATATGTCCACTTTTTAAATCAATTGTTTCTTCACCTTTTCTTCTAACTTCACAAAGTCCAATAATATCCCATTTAATATAAGACAGTTCTTCTTCTAATTCTTGCAATCTTCCTTCACTTGAAAGTGATCTGCAGTTGTAAGTACCTAAATAAAAAGTTGTCATCAAATGGTAGGCTGGGTCCACAATCAGGGGATTCTTAGCACCCTCTGCCTTCGGCCACCAACTGTTGCCTTGGTTGGTGACTTTGCAGCCTCCTGGGAATAAAAACCATGCTTTATTTTTGTCTGTCATAATTGTATATATGTATTGGAAAAATATTTATCATTTACACAAACATTCATTCTGCCTTATCAGGCACTGAGAAGAAAGACCATGGTGTTTCTTGATCTTAAACTCAGAGGTAAAAAGCCAATAAACTCACCATGCTGGCTAATGCATGTTGGTGAGTAGCCCATCCATGTTCGTATACTATATGAATAATCACATAGTAATAACAGCTGCTACGACAAGAACGTATGGAGTGGACATTAGGAATTTGCCCTGCTCGGTTCCTTTAAGGCCTCCAAGAGGAATCAAAGGGTCTCCTTTCAGTTAATAGCAAACTCCTTTCTACAGCTCTTTTCTCATTAGTAAGATAAATATATTACTTATTAGAAATGAGTTACAAACCTTAAAAATATTTAACCCATATAATATTAGAATAGCTTTCCAATGCCATAGCACACTGTAAGAAATCTTGACCATTACAAAATATAAACATGAAATGCTGGAAAACAATAATTGCACTACCATATGAATGTGGAAAGACATATATTAGTGAAACTATTTTCCTAACTGAAAATAATTACAAGGACATAAAATAATGATGAGAAAAAGTCAATATGTCTAAAATAATAGACCTTACATGTTCCAGTGAATATCTTTTTGATTAGGCAAACACAAAAATATTGGACAAAGAGGGCAAAATAAGTACAAAAATTTCAGAAATTTCTCATGTGACAATGCTAAGAAATTCTATACGTCAACATAAAGGCATAATTCACAATTTTTGGAAATACACATTTACCTAGTCCTTAAAAGAAGATAATGATAACTAAGAGTAATTCTTATTGATAGATTAAATTGAGCATTCAACTTCAGTGTTTGTAATTCAATGAGTTATTTATTAGTTTAAACTCCTATGCTAGATACCATTTGACAGGCTAATAATATCTGAAAAAGAGATGGATACCACTTACAATATCATGTTTAGAGCTAACTTGTATATTATTGAAAATAGTTGGGTGTATTTTCAAAGTATAAATAAAATTCAATATTTAAAAAACATTTAACAATTCAATTAAATGATGGCAATAATCCAACATATAAATTCCAGTAAAATGTCATCATCCTAAATTTTCAAAAAAGTATTATAGTTTATAAATGTATATAATCTACCATGATTGGATTCAACAAATTGATCTCCAGACCATTATAAAACTTGAAAATTTGACTAAAAAACAACAATTTACACTAAAAATCCATTTTTATATAAAGTTCTGTAATCATCATTTTATATAGAATTATTAATATTTTTAGAATAATCATTAATTTGACAACATGGCAATTAAATGCACATCCTTAAACTGAGAAACAATACAATAACAGTAACTAAGTGATATATATAGTGCTCTTCACTTACGAGACCCGGCAATCTCTGATTTGTATCTTCTGGTAATGACTTTCATTTTGGCTAAATCTAGGTATGCCATAACTTTATAAATTAAAGCTAAACAAACTGTGCATATATAATTTTTTTATTGATAATATGATATAATTAAAAATATTGTTACTTTAGTATCTATTCTGAATCACAACAGAATTGGCATAATTAATTGAATATTACACTGGCAACTATAATTGAAAGGTTAGAAATGACTTTACCATGTGAAGTTTTACTAAAAAATGATATAGCCAGCTAAAATTTCACTCAGAAATTAAAGTCGATTGAAAGGTTTTTTTTTTTTAAAAAAAGTAATTATGATTACAAAGGTGAACTTCATGAAAGAATTGAACCTTTCTGAACATCTGGTCTACATACTTGAATAGTTTTAAATACTTCCTAAATTAAATCAAATAAATAAAATTAATTTGGAAATTGTGGCATTTATAAGTATATAAGTGTATGCAACTTATGAAATTTTGTAATGTCAGATCACTCCTCACACCTGCTTGAAATAAAAATTTGAGCTCCTACTTACAGTATAGTTTTTCTCTAAACCTTTGCGAGTATTTCAAAGATATTGTTTCAATCTAATGAAATAATAAAAATCTGTTAAATTATGCTATCAAACTCAGTAAACCGTGTCCTGTGAACTCATAGACATTTTCTAAGATGTACTGAGGAAACACTTTATCTGCTGGACAAAACAGGCAGCTGCCTAATGGATCATAATGTTAACATAGCAGTTGCTCTGGAGTGCTGCAGAATTAATTTATACCAGTCAAGGTTTACAAAACTAAGGCAGAGAAAAGTCTTTATTACAATGCAGACTAAAAATTACATCTGGAGGCTCTTGCAAATCATGTTATTTGTTTAATAAAATATTAACAAAAGTGATACCCAAACATATAGATTATTTTCAGATATTAAAATCACATTAAGCACACAGAAGAAGCCTGTTAAATAAAAAATTAAAAAGCAGCAATTTAATTAAAATAAGTAGACCCAAAACATAAGATAGTATATTCAATATGAATGAAATGTGCAGAAGAAATGTAATTTTAGATTTGAAGACCCACTTATAATAAATGATATCAATTGTAATTATAGGATTCATATCTAGTAACTCAAAGAAAACAATGACCAATACAATATCAAAGTTGTAACTTGTAAATAAAATGAAAATATTAAATGGGTTTTCCCTATTATCACAAACAAAGAAGGAGTGCTACAAATCTTAACTGTATAATCAGTGAAGACTATCTTCAAAATAAATATAAAAATCAGAATACAAGAAACCAATTCAAAAAACGCTGCAAAATATAATATAAAAAGCAACAAATACAAGAAACCAATTCAAAAAACTCTGCAAAATATAATATAAAAAGCAACATTTCTGGTTTCACTATACAAGCTAGTCACAATTTCTATGTTATTGGCAATATTTGAAGAAGAAATTCATTCAGATATCAGATATTCTCAAAATTATGTCACAATTGGCTTATTAAGGGAAAAGAAATAAAAAAAATATATAAAAGTTTGACTAGTTAGAAATAAAGCAACTGATAAAATAAATGTGACACAAAGAAATAGTCATAGAATCCATTTTTGCAAATAGAATCTACAGTCACCAAAATGTAGAAAAATATACATAAAATGTGAATCAAAATGACAGTTAAGAAGAACAGAGTGTTAAGATGTTTCTGGTGGCTAAACATTTAGTTAACATTGAATTGGACCTTTTACTTCTGATTCCCCTATCAAACTAACTGTAATTGTGAAAATCTTATAAATTAAAACTGAACAAATTTGTAATATTTTTAGAAAATTTATGGACTCGAACTGTTGTATATATAAGACACTACATATCCTGGAAATAAAATTTGTACAGCAACAGAAACTTCATTTAATATGTGTTACATATAATTGTGATATACACATGTGTAATTTTCTTTTTCAAAAGAGACTTTATTGAAAATCATGAAATATTGCAAAGCAATAAATGTATTTATAATATTTTAATATTCAACATTACATAGTGGGAGTAAAGAGTGATGTAATAGAATTGAAATGTATATACATTATTGTCCAAATATTTTTATATTATTTATATCTATTTTTAATCAGATTGTTTCTTCTCATTTGATAAATTGGCAATGTTATAAGCTCAACCACTATAATATCAGTGACCATGTAATTACTTATACATTAAAAGTTGATATCTTCTCATTTTTTATGCTTATTTTTAGTTTGCTCCAAATGATGTTTGGATGTCTTTTATTCCATTTGTACATGAACATGCAATCAGTACTCTATAATTCAAATAATATATATGTTCTGTCATGAATGTGTGCAAATTCGACTTTGAAAAATGTTTAAAATAGATGAATGATACAATTTTTATTGTTAAATAAAGGGAAATTGCAAAGCAAATATTATTTAACATGGAATAGGAATTAAAAAAAGTAAGGTTTTCCTGCCTTTTTATGGCATAACTGTTGTGCCTACTGTATTTGTAAAACTGTTAAGTGATAAGTATTTCTAGATTTAGTTTGAGAAGAATTGCATAGAATTTTGTTTAAATTATCAAAACTTAAAATTATACATTAATTGTATTTATAGTTCAAAGGGTTAGGTTATTATTATTTATCGATATATTAACAAACTCCACTTCTCTCTCTTTTCATTTTTCATATAAATAAAAATACAATAAAAGACAAATGACCCCCAAGACGCATTTCATGCTAAACCAGCACTCATCAGTTGGCCCAGGTTATCATCTCCCATATATATCTTTATTACATGAAATGTATTTACGTATGGCAATTTTTTACATTTTCTTTTTCAACTGCCAAATGTACTCCACTCACATCCTCATTTTCATTCACTTTTGATAAACTTAACTGCATTTATCTTAATCATTCATTAAACTAAAGTTTTTCTTTAGCACAGATATATACTTTAATCCATGATATTATTTAACCAGGGAGGAAAAAGTTAATAAATGGATCTTCCAATAGTTAATTTATTTTTAGGAGTTTCATATACTATGTTATATATTGGAGCAAATAAGTCATTCCAGTAAATATCCATTGGCAATAATTTACACAGAGGCAAAACTCTCCATTTAGAAGCAACACTTAGTACAAGCCAGAGTAATCAGTGGATACAGAAAGATTTGTGCATAAAATTCCTATTTAGTACCTACTCATCCAATATTCCCAGACTAGTTTTTTACCTTGTGTCTTTCATCAGTGATGGACTAGAAACTAGTTCAGGGATATTGGATGAGTAGGCACTAGGTAAGGACTTTATCCACAAACCTTCCTGTATCTATTGATTACTCTGGATTTCAGACTGGTGCTGCTGTATGTAGAGTTTTACCTTTATGTAAACAGCTTGTGTAAGTATAAAGAATGGTGATCATGTGATGTTTAGTGGCAATGATTTACCTGTGGTGTAATTTTAAATATAATCATTAAATAGAGAAAATTATATGCACATGATGGAATAAGGTTAAGAATTTTTTGTACTTGAAAACTATTATTTATTAAGTATAAACCGAATCCATTTTGTTCTAGGTCCTGACTTCATTTAAGTGAAATGGGACAACTTCTTTCTCTACAATAGCTTTTTGCAAAGGAAGTAAATATTTGATGAAAATATATCATTATCATGTAATAGTAATGCCTGTCATAATAACCATTACAATACTCTCCATATTAATGCATAACCTTTTTACCACTATTTAGAAAGTAAAAAAAAACATTTAGGCTTCATTTTATATCACATGCTTAAATTAACCTCAATTTTGGCTTAATAGTTGAATAAAACTACTCTTGTATATAGTAATAAGTATACTTTGTAAATAAAATTGATTATTCTTTCAATTTTATTACCAGTTCTTGTATTTTTGACACATTTCTACATTACTTAAATCAAAGGTAATATTTACAAATAGATTGAGATTCCCTTTTAAGTGAATTTTATTTTAATCTGTATATATTGACTGTGCACTCTGTTGTTTCCAAATTGAAATCCAGCTTGTATTTGCTTAAGTAATTAGTAAGGATTTTTAATGGAGTCAGATTTGCTCTTTTTCAAATTAAAAAAAATGGAATGTTGCTTTTAATTCAGATATTTGTATTCCTGTCATTTTATTTTCCATTATTTTCAGTTCTTTATTAATATAAAAATTGAATAAAAAGGCACTAAGTTGAGATAATTGAGGACAACGAAATAAAAGAATGTTTTCCTTAAGTGTGTATTGTACTTTTCAACTTAGCAATAAATTTGCGATAAAGTAGATGAGTGACCTCAGTATTACAATATTTGATAATATGGTTAAATAAGATCAAATGAGACTCAGTTGAATACTGATTATATTTCCAGTCATACATTTCTTGTTGTTCTGACTGTATCTATTACTATTTTGAATGGAAAGCTCTCTAAGCTGTCAATGAGTCCTTTTAGTAAAATGCAATCTTAATCATCAACAAAGATAGAGTTAGAATTTATCTTTAATCATTAATGCCAGCAACTTATTGCCTAAAAGATTCATTGATATGTCTCAGATTTGCAATTGTAAATATATTAATGTTTCTTAATCAGTGAAATTTGGGATATAAGATAAAGTCCATGTATGTGATATACTTTTTACTAGAATATTGGCTAAATAACTTAAATAGTTATATACAAAGTGGGGTATATCATATATTCCAGGATAAGAATAATTTGGCAATGATAACAGCTTCTGTACAAACTCTTCAGAACCAAAAATTATATTATCTTTTGCTTATCCAACAAAATTCTGAGAGGAGATGAAGATTTTTTTCTTTTTTTGTAATTTGTTTTTGAAGTATGTCTATATATACTGTACTTGGATGGGGCAAATAGGATGGGGTCTCAGGAATAATGGAAAATCATTTTAAGTATAATATTTTATGGTATTAAAGTAATAAAAATATGACAAAATATATGGGATATTATATATTACAGAGCATGAAATCAAGAGATCTCTGAGAAATCAACCAGATAGATCAGAAGAGCAACTAAAAGTATCATTAACCAGCAGTATCAGCATTATAAATAAGTAAAATTAAATATAAATAATAATTAAGAAAAATAACCATTCATCATCATGAATGATAAATCAAAATACATCATTACAATAAAGTAATAGTCCATCTTGTTGCTGGATTTAAACAATACAAAGTATGACTGGATTTGAACTGGATCTTCTATAGATCAGGCTAACTATTGAGCCTTTGCCAACTTGGCAAAATTATTTAAACATAATTTGGATGCACAAACTAGTGATAATCTATATAATATATAACTAAAAAAACAATAATGCTGGAATATTAAACATGCTGATCATCAATGCTCTGGCCACTTAATACCATTAGTATACTGGCCATTGTAAACTTAATTTCTAACAAGGTTAAACTAAAATAAAATGTAGTGCATGAACTTTAGCCCATATCAGATCAATGTCATAAATGGAATGCCATTTGCACTAATAATGCATCCCCATTCATATGTTCAGTAATTATACTCAAATTTAGCTCAGTGAACATGAGATATATAACTGTTACAGTAATCAAGAGATGATACAATATAATTTTTAACAATTGAAATACAAGTTTATTAACAATAATTAAAAAATGATATTAAGGTCTTTAGAATATTGCTCTACAATTAGAACCCTTCTGATTTTGGTTAACGTACAATAATAAAACTATCACATTTGTGATTTACAAAATTTAAGTGATTACATTGATTTATACATATATTCCAGTATGTTTATTTAAAACCAGACAGCACACAGACATGTGTATTAATATAAAATGAACATTTTTGAATTAACATTTAATACTAAAAAATGATTAAAATGTATATATAATTATCTATTTGACACACATTGGTATTTGCAATACAATTGACATATATACACACATACATGTGAGTGTGTAATTTCTGGACATATTTAACTTGCCTTAAAATAAACATTTTTAGTTGTCATTTTTAAATGGGATAAAATATCAATAATAAAAAAATGATTAAAATTTACATATGTGTTGATTAACATAAAATCAAAATTTGGTTTATTACATTGTGATTTACATATATGTTCCAATAGGTTTACATAAAAGGCCTACACCTAACAGCACATTGATGCAGTATAATGTATTATTTAATATAAAATATTGTCATAACTTAATAAATAAAATTCAGTTATATATATGTTTAATAACATTTTTAACATATATCTGTATGCATATTTGATTACAGGTGCACTCTGATGTCTATACATATATTTCATTTTTGTCAAAATAAAATTATTAATTATACAATATGTAATTAATTACTGATTTAACATATATGTTGTGTGTGTAAGAATGTATATGCATATTGATGTTTATATTATATTTTAATTTGTCATAATAATAATATTATATATTTCCTAATTAATTCCATTTGAAAAACATATAAATTTCACACCATACATGTGTATAAACAAAATGTAGATACAATTTAAAATTAGTTATCAGTTTATAAGTTCTTTTTTTTTCTTTAAAAAAAGTGTTATCAAACTTTTTTTCTTTTAAAAATATAACAGTTAATCTTGATCAGATTATTGTTGATTATACATTTTAAATATTTTCACTTAATCTCTTGAAAAAGCAAATATAACAGCAACTATCAATTAAATCTTTATTTTTAAACATTTAACTTAGGCAAAATTATTTACTTGTTCTTTAAAATGTCATTTTTAATATATAACATTACTCACCATCAGCTGTATTTATATTTATCTGTGCTTCTCTGATATATCAGCATATGTATAATTATTTCTTTAGAAACTGATGATTTCTCTTGATGTATACCACTCCCAGTTATTGTCAGCATCAGAAAAGTATAATCAGATATGTTAGTATTTCATGCATCTTTTACTGTCTATGTTTTGAAGAGCTGTAGGACAGCAAACTATTTGTTTACATTTTAGGCTATGAATTTCAACACAAAGAAGTGGGCCATTTTCCTCCATGTGAATTCAACTCCATCATTGAACTGTAAAGCAGCTTCTTCCTTGCATTCTTACATCTTCATGGTAGCTCTGCATAACTCTGGAAACCAGCTCTGCAGCAGCTATTCTGCTACAGCTACCAACTACTGCAGCTAATTATTTCACAAAATTTTTTACTAACCAAACTCAAAAAAACTGAAAACTAATTTTTTCATCTGGCCAATTTGGCTATCTCAAAAAATTAATCTACACTGAATTGATATTTTTACTAGCACTTTTTATAAAAATCATCTGAGGTGATAAAAAACATCTTAATTGAAAAGAGAATTTTTTTCTGTCTAATCCTTATTTGATTAATATCAATTTTAATATTTTCAAATCACTTTTAATTACAAGTTACTTTTAGAAGCAACTTGGAAATTTTACCAAAGGTGTGATCTACATGTTTTATTTGGATAGAGCATTAATTAAAAGACTTCAAAAATAAATAATAGAAATTTTTACATTTATCAGAAGCATGCTTGTTTTTATATTCAAAATCAGAATACAATATTAATTTATTTAAACCTTTTTAAATACTTATTTCATAATGAAATTTTATTTTAATTTCAGAATTATTTAATTCTTTTACTATGATTATTATTCCAGGAGGGTAGAAAATATCCACTAAAATTTTTGTCTGTGTTTATTTCTATTTTTCCTTTACTTTACATGTGTGTGTGCACATACACTATGTTGCTGTGTGCCATGTAACCAACTGGTTACAATATTATATTACTTCAAATATAAGACATACATTTTCCCCAAATTTTGGACCTGTAAAGAAGTAATGCATCTTAAATTTGAAACAGAAAATTTTTAATTTATTTTTGCAGTTCTTTGCTTTATGCTATACATGCATAAAGTATTACAATGGATATCCCTGTGTAGAGTAGTGTTTTAAATCTTTTTTAAACAAAAAATATATTTAACATTACATTTCAATAATTTTTGGATTAATTTTATAAACTGCTTTAACTCTCTCTTAAACTGCTACTATTAACATTATTTTGCTGATATTACTGTTATTTTATTGAGAAAACTATACTGAAAAACCTTTATAATTTTTTACAACTAATAAATTAATAAGATTTAAATTTAAAGTTATAATAATGGGATAAAAATCATTCTTCCAAGGTGCTTATTGGTTGTTTAATATTCTCTACACAAGAGGGCATCTGTCAATTATTTTGACAGTTTCCCAGTTTTTTTTATTTTGGATTTCAAAGTGAAAACAAATGTTTTAGAATCTATTTTACAAATGTTAAATTTTTCCCAGAAAATTTGTGAAAATTGTAATTATTTTAGAAGAGTAATTCAGATTTTAATAAAAAAATTTACTTTTATATGAAAGCAAATTGACAAAGAAATTATAAAGTTTGGCTGCAATTTACCATATAATTGGATGTCCTTAATCTTAAACTAAAAATAAAAAACTGTGTGCTGATAATACTTGTAAACTCCATCCACTTGGCATGTCTGTTATCAAAACCTTCACAGATAAAATGAGAACCTACTATGAAGCATTGTTAAATCAAGATCGACTGGTAAAATAAAGTGAGATTCATTTTCTACAATAGCTCAGTGGGTTTTGCAGTATATCACTAAAAAAATTACCAAAAAATCTTGCTTAAAATATTACATTGCTAATTATTTAAATAGCACTGAAGATGATGTACCTTGGTGAAATAATGAAGATGAGAATTCAAGTTCTGAAAGTGAAGATGTTGAAAGTATATCTGAGGAAGATTCACAATAAATTTATATGGACAAGGATAAAAAATTATAATAAAGAATAAAAGAAAAATGATAAAGGATAAAGGATTATCATAATCCTGAATTATTTGTTTTAAAGCTGTAGTATTTATTCTGAATAATGACTGCAAATTTTTTAATTCTTATTGAAATATTTGAAATATAGTACAACACCTATTTTTGATGCCCATTTTTATATATAATTCTTTAACATTTTGTCAAATTTAGAATATACAGATGTTCAATCCCTCAGACAAGTTTTTCTAAATTGCTTACTTTTAAAAATAATACCAATGTGCATAATAAATTAATGATCAGTCCAGTACAATATTATTAAAATAACCTTCAAATTTATTTATTTTAGCCTTATATACATACATTTAAATGTTTGTTTGTTATTTAATAACTTCTTAAATATTATCCTAATCTTTTTAGTACATATAATTTTTTTTCAATGAAATAATATATTGATAATTTTCAATTTTTCTAGAAAATATTATATAATGAAAATTTCCTAGAGGTCAATGCTAATACAAATTTTTAAATTTTGTATCCACAGAATTGCTCACATTAGTATTAAATTTGCAAATTTTTTCAAACAATTAAGTTTCATAAAGCAAAAATTTACAGATGTGCAATTCTCCAAAAAAAAAAAAGGGGGGGGGGGCACAATTCATCAAGATTGATGCAATATTTGTTGGTTATTAATTACAAACAAACAATAAACTTTCAGAATTATATACATGATAGATGGAAAAGGCAATTTTTAATATCTAGTCAATCAAGAAAAAACCTGGCCTACTCATCATTCTTGCAGTTTGCCTTAATTACATATACATTCGTTTTTAGAACCACTAGAGAAGTCAGAGAAATAATCTAGCTTTGAATATAGTTGTTTAATAAAAATATTTGATATTACTATTTTAAAAGAATTTTTTTTTGTAAATAATGCTGTTTCACATAAAAAATTTCACGTGGATACAATTTACACAATAATTGCATAATTATCACTTTTTGCTGTCATTATCACTCTATGTGGTTTAATGTGGTTATAAATAAATGGACTCAAAAACTAAAGATCTGTGAATGACAGTGCAATTTTATAACCTTTTTGAATGTTCAAACATCATATAACTTCTCAAGCAACAAATCATATTAATCTTTTTTTTTTTTTTGCAAATTTAAATTTCGCACTGTTTAAATAAATTGTAACAAAATAGTTGTTCGTAGTATGAATCTGTGTACTTGAATAGGCAAATACTATGACATTTTTAATAATATAATTCTTTTATTTTATTTTAATGATAATTTTTCAAACCTAAAATAAATATAGTTTAACAATATTTTTTTAAATATCATAAATAACTATCTATTCACACATACTCACTATGTATAACTTTATATATATATTTAATGCTAAACTTGCTTTTGCTTTCTAAACAAAACTTAAGGTGAAAAAAAAAGAAGACAGAAAATTAGCATGTGAGAAAACAGTGTATACTGTTTTTAATTAGATTAAAAGACAAATAACTCGGACAAAAATGAATACTCCACAGTTAATTAGCTTCTGGAGATAGACTATAAAATACAACTTATAAATATATTATAATTTAAAATAAATTGAAATTTTTCTTCTTTATAAGAGAGGTTGTTCCACTTGACAAAGTAAAAGGTGTCCATCTTCCCACTTCAAAAGAGTTTAAAGCAATGCCCAAAGCTAAATCTAATGTAGAATTCTATATAAACAAAAGTGTCCATCTGCTTCAAATGATTAAGGTAATGAAAGAGAGAAAGAAAAAAAGTTGGATAGTTTTGGGAATGCAAAGAATAAAAGAGTGGAAAATCAGAATAAGATGGGGCTGACTGGCAATCTGGTAAGACAGCTTAACTCTTTTTAAAAAGCTGACAATCAAATTTATGTTCCAAGTTTCTTGTAAATTAGGAAATTACAATGTGGCTTATGATAGTAAAAAGCTCCTACACAATTAAAATCGGCATAACCACTTTAATTTGAAACTTTCTCTCTGATAACTAACTGCCAAATCTTGAGATTTATGTACTTTCATGAAATGTATATAAAGTAATGATAAGAATAAAATAATTTTAGAATATTAACGCCCTATTTTAAAACTACATAGTATATTTATAATGAGGATAAAAATTAAACACGTGTGTGCGAGTGCGTGTATTTTGATATTAATAGGGATTTGAAAGTTGTAATTTTGGATTTGTAGCACATTATTTTAATGGGGGTACTTACCATTCTCACATCTATAAAAGATTAAAAACTTTAAAATTTATACTAAAGAGCAAATGTCTCTCCAACAACTAACCAACAGAAGAACACTGGAAAAAATCACCATTCTAGTAAACTTTCCACTGGTGAGACTTTTTATAGGTCTTTATTTTATCCTTTAGCTAAGAATAGTTAGTTGCTCTTTTATTGACCAATAATTTAAAAAAAAAATACATTTACGCTAAAACTTTCAGCTGACCAATAATTTTATCATTAATTGGATTGTCTATAAGTTGCCAGGCTGAAAAAAATAAATTCTAAGCTTGCTTGGAAATCCTTTCTACGCAAAAAAAAAAAAGGGGGGGGGGGGTTCCATTTAATTTGAAACCTATATCATGGGTATGCAAATGAATGTCCTAACCATTATATTAAAAATCTTTTTTTAAAGGTAGATACATGTGTAAGTTCATTTTAAACTTTTAAGATTAATTTAAAGTATATACTTAAAATATTTATTTATACAAATGAATAAAACAATTCACAATGAAAATATGACTATACATAAATATTTACAGAATTCATATTAAAAATGAAAAGTATAAAAATGATGTATTACACTGAAAAAAGAGTTCATAAAAAAAAATATTTACTTAAAAAAAATACATAATAAAAGGGTTAGTATGAGTGGTTCAGTAATTATGTAATATCCAATTACCAAAGTGACTATTAGAGCACAATAGTTTTATTCATCTGACCAAATTGAGATGGTTCTTTTTTATCTTACTCAACTGAGACTTAATCCTGGAAGTTTTAACTCTTAAGATTATAACTTTGTCACTGCATTTACTGACTCAAACTAATAGTTGTAAAACATCTTTTTGCTTCATACTTCTTTTTAAAAATGAATTAATCAATATGTGTTAAGCTCTTTTCCGAAAATCAGATCCAATATCAAAACTCCGAATACTACAATCAACCTACAACATTTTTGAATATTATCATTTATGGTAATTTTCACATATTGATATATAATTAGAATATTTTAATATAGAATCTTGTTCTTAAAGCTAAATCATAAACTTTATTAAACTTTGGTATTTAAAGCATTAGCCTTTGGTCAATTTGTTTATTGAGATAGAAAAATATTATGCAATAGTTATCATATTTATATGTCACATTTTCAACCTAGAATTTTAGTCTACACTTAGTGAATATTCAAAACAATTTTCAGAATGCAGATAATCTTAAGAATATTTTTCAAATAAATTGGATAAAAAGGTATCTAGCTATTAATAATTAGACTAAAGATTAATAATAATCTGGAATTGATAGATGAGGGCTGATGCAATGCCTATAGAAATACAGTTGCACTACTTTATTAGGGAAATTAGCCATTATTTATTTTTCTTTTTTTAAATTATTATGATATAAATCTTAATATTATTATTAAATATTATATTTCCATTTATGAATTTTTGACCATCAATTTTTATTTTTGCAATTTTGTCCTAGCTACTGAAACTAACATTAGAAGAAAAATATTTTTTTATTAATCCAATTTCTTTCAGAAGTATCTTGAGAAATGATTTCAGTAATTTTTTATATTATAACACAGATTATCTTATCGACTACTGATATGGTGTATTGACTTTTTTATACATTTGATTCACAAAAAAATTTAATAATAAAAAATAAGATATTAAATCCTTCTAGAAAATTAACTTATCATAAAAAGCAATAAGGCTGAGAAAGTATAATAATTATCACAAAATCAAAATTAAAAGATTTAAATTTGTTCACAGGTTATAAATTTTGGTAAATTATTCTACTTAAAAGTTTCATTAAAATGAGATATTAGAATATTTATAGTAATTATTAATAATAGCTTTTTCTAAAAAAAAAAAAAAAGTACAATTTATCTTTTCATTCATAACCATATTCTAGAGAGAAGACATCCGTCTTTCTTTCCTGACAAAATAAATACTAAATTATGTAATAATTTGTTTTTATGTATTTATGTAATAATAGCATAGATAAAGATGGAAAAGAAAAATATTTATTAACTGAATTTAGCCAATTTATTGAGATATACATACAAAAACATATATAGTGTATATATCATTATATGGTCAATTTCTTTTACAAATTAATACTAAAAATGTAATTAATATTATATTGATAAACTTTTTTATATATAATTAAAACTAGTTTTATTTTTTGGAAATAAATTTGAAATAATCCATTGAGCCAATGCATTTGAACATAATGTAAAAGTATAATTATTGACATTACACATACTCTTGAAGTATCTATCAATTCATTTTAAAATTTCTATACATTGATTCTCCATACTTTTTTAATAGCTTTTATAAAAAAAAAAAATGAAAAAATTGGAAGTCCTATTGTGATTTTGACAATTCCATTTAAAAAATAAATAAGGGATCACAACATGACCAATATTACATACATGTGCAATGCATGCTTTTTTTTTTTTTTGGTTTGCTATATTTATTTACAAACAATTTTGTTTGATTTTGACCTCCAAATACTAATAAACTTACTAGTAGATGAATAATTAGATAAAAACACAGTGAACTGGAAGCATATGTGAATTTCAAGAACTTGATTTGAAGTTTATTTGGATAAAACCTGAGAAATTTTTTGATTCCAATCAGATTTATGATTTTTTCCCAAGTAGCTAGCTGGTCAATACTAACACAATGAATCGTCTAATATTGATTGTTAAATAAGTACCTAGTTATTTTTAGTTAAATAAGAAAAAGTAAGAGTGAAAACCATTAAAAATCTTCACCACCCAGAAATTGGGAAACATGCTAAATAATGTTTTCTTTTTCACTAATCTTTTATAAAAGAAGATCAATTTTAATATTGTCATAAGTATTACAACAAAGCTTATTTGTTGATTAAAAGATGTAATGGCATCATAAATTTTAATGTTAGAGAGAAAATTTTCTCAAAAATTTTAAATAAAAGAATTTTTTTTAAATTAAACAAATCAGTTTTATGATTTGACATTAAATTTTCCAAATTCTTTTAAAAAAATATACATTATTTATATATGTATAGTCAAACTAATAGTAATAAACGGTTTAATAGTAATATATTTTCCCTAGATTTAAAAAAGCATGTAGATAAAATTTGTCTTTATTCTAGAAGATAAAATACTATGGAATAAGACTTTTATAATTATTTTTTAGCAATATTTGTTTTTTATTGTGAATTCTAATGGCCATAGTTAGTATTAATAAAAATATTAGTTTTTAAACTGAAGCTTTCTGAAAAAAAGAATTAAAACATAAATTAACAATAATGTCAACTTTTTTTCTAGATTTCGCAAAGTTACCAAAAAAAACTGACTACTAAAGAATTTGCTGTGAAATTACCAATAAGTATTTATATTTTCAAATAAGCAATTTTTAAAAAAAAAGTCAGATAACTTAAGAGTTAAGAATTACTTAAGAATAAAAGTGAAGTAAATTCATTTTTAAATATTAAAAAAAAAAAGTATGTTGTTAATCTGACAATTTATTTTAAAAATAATTGATCTACAAACTTATCAGTATTACTAAAACTATAATAATTATTTCTACAGAAACAATACCTAACATCAGTTATAAAATTAAGAGAAACTTTGTTAGATTTTTCAGAATTATCACACCTTATAATTTAAACATGGGTTTGATTTATTTAAGCAACTTTTTTTTAAATTTTGATTATCTAAACATTAACAAAATAAATGTATGCCAAAATCATTAAATAAATTAACATTATATATATTTAATCATAAATATACAAGGACAGTATAGAGAAAAACTTTCATAAAGTATATTTTTTTTTAATAAAAAAAAAACTGTATATGCTTAGCCGAGTTTCGACGAGTACAAGTCATAGACATAGCGTAAGTTGAAAAGTGGGAGTGGGTGTATACACATGCTGTTATTGCTAATTTACATAAAATTTAAATATAAAAATTAATTTGGGAGATTAGGCCATCTTTTTGAGAGCGTTACGCATGATTTTTTTTCTATTGATAGAATTTTTGTCACCTGAGATATGCCATGCCTCTTTAATTTTTAATAGATGAAGGAACAAAGAGATGACCAGTTGTAGAAAAATGTTCAAAAAATATAGTGTGTGTATGTGTAAAAATCAGCTAAGCACATAGTGTTTACAAAAAAAAAAAACGTACTTTATGAAATCTTTTTTTTATACGGTCTTCATATATTTATGATTACATTTCAGTCTGAGTTAAAGCTTATAGTTTTTATAATTATATATATTCAAAAAATATATTTAAGTAAATATCTGCTACGCTTATTAAAGTAAATTTGTGTTTTTATTTTGCCATTTAATCAGTTTTATTTTTATTCTAGCAAAAAAAAAAAATAAGAATAATAATTTATTATAATGAGTAACAAAATTTTAAAAAATAGGGAAATAATGACGGAAAATATATTTTTAAAACAACTGTTTTTAAAAAAAAAAAGATGAAGAACTTATCAGTGCATTTTTTTTTTTGTTATAAAAAAATAATTACACACAATGTATGTACGAATAATTTATATATTAATAATTATTATTTTATATATAATATTTCTTCAAATTTTCAGAATCATATGAATATATTAAAATTATATAGAATTTATAATGGAAAGGAGAAGGTAAAAACTATCATCATCAACCATTATCAATACAGTGCAAGATGAAGGTCTTTCCAAGTTCAATCTATCTTCTCCGATCTTTAGCTTCTCTTCTCCACATCATCCCTGCATACTTTTTTATTTCATTCATTCATCTCACATGTGGTCTCTTTCTAGGTCTTTTACAATCTCTTGGAATCCAATTTAAGACTTCAATTGTCCATCTATTATCATCTCTTCTAGCAATATGTTCAGTCCAACTCCACTTCAGTCTTTTAATTTTTTCAATGAGGTCAGTAACACTTGTTTATTCTTTTACCCATATATTGCATTTTCAATCTCTTCTTGTTATTCCTAACATGCATCTCTCCATAATTTTTTGAGTGGTTTGAAGTCTCTGTATTGCTTTTTTTATTAAGTGTCCAAGTCTTGGATCCATAAGTAAGAACTGGTAAATTACATTTATTAAAAATCTTCTTTTTCAAACACATGAGCATATTTCCTTTTAGTATCAAGTTATTTCTACCAAAAGTGCTCCAACCAAGTTTAATTCTATGATTAATTTCATTCATTATTTTTCAATCTGTATTAATAATCTGACCAAGGTATTTGTAGCTGTTAACTTCTTCTAACTGTAACTTCTTCTAACTCATCATAATCAATCTTTATTTTCATATTTTGAGAAAATCCATTGAACATTACTTTAATCTTTTTAACATTTATCTTTAGTCCTACTTTCCTACTTTCATCTGATAACTCCTGCAACTTTTTCTGCACTCTAAAGCATTATTTGCAAAAACAACTACATCATCTGCAAAATCTAAATGACTTAAATAATCTCCATTTACTTTTATGCCTTTAGCTTCCCATTTTAATCCACAAAATATTGTTGAATAATTAATTCTTAATTTAGATAAATCACTAATATAGGGAACCTCAGAAACCAAGAGTGATGATCAACATTATTCCTTTTCTACCGTGTATTGATGATTATATAAACAACATTCTATCTACTCATTAAATTTTTAACAAAATATATAAAACTATTTTATGACCATTTCCTTCTATACAATTTGAAATAATGTCTTGCTATTGACAGAAACGTAATACGTCTTCTCATCATATATAGTACTGATACCAATTTTAAAACAGTTTATAAACAAAAAACAAAAAGAAAAAATATAAAAGAAAAAATAGAGAGACTATCATTATAAATAATGTTATGAAAAGAAGAGGAAACTAAGTATAGATTTATGATTACAATTAATAGATTCATTACTTGGAAAACTTTTTCCAAAGCAATTTTCATTACTCAATATTCCAGTAGAATCAGTTTAAATTTTTTTTAAAAATTGTTATAAAATATAAAAATATTTCTTTATATATGTTTGGCATATTTTTGTTTACATTAAAGTTGCTTTTATTTGTTTTACATATATTTATTACCTGCATTAAGATGTATTTATTAAAATTACAGATAAGCTGCAAACACTATAGTTTTTCCAAGCCTCCCTTGTGAATAATGGTTATGTTTTATTGACACACATTTATTATAATACAATAAGTATTATTCATTGCTCTGTAAGAATATGCTATAGTCCTTTTCAACATGTATGTATATAACAGATATTTTATGTTTACAATATTACATCAATGATTTATAACTTATGTTGGCCATGAATATGAGGGAAAACCTCGAAAGTACTCAGCCGATTTAATTGTTTTGTTTTTTACAGCTTCTTTGTCAGCAGATAAATCGCTTTTATATGCTAATATGCATATATAAATTAAGATTATAATATAAAGAAAAATGTTATTAATAATAAACTGAGAAAGCACATTAACATATATATTTAGAGTACTTCGTATGTGTTCATTCATTCACAATTTTGTTATACCACAATTAAATATATGTTTTGGATAGTTCTTTTTTCCAATAATTTTTTAAAATTCTAATAAAAACATGGTGCAGTTTTGTTATTTTCAGATACAACTTCACTAATTACTTTAATATTATTAAGATTGTAATGTTTTAGAATCTAAATAGCCATTCTCTATTTGCAGTCAATAGTTTGAAATTGTATGATCCAAATTTTCAGCTAAATTTTATGTAAAGACAAGTCTTTCTGATGCAATATAAGATTGCCAACAGAAATTTTGTTACAATGTATATCATGTAACCATAAATTTAAGGCTGTTCTCATTTTAACCAAAAAATTATTTCTTACTTTAGTTATACAGCTTTAATTGTTTCAGGAGCATAAGTGACAATGGTACAAATCTGTTTCTATCTTTTTATAATTTTTCTGAATCCTGACTTATTCTTAATTCTCTTAATTAAATCGATATTTATTTTCTTACTTAATTAACCCTTTAGAAAATGACTTCTTTTATTAGTCATGGTGATATTTTTTTAAAAGTTCAACATTTGATTTAAAATTAAATTTTTATTCTATATTATAATTCAATAAATTGAGTTCATTTGATAGTAATTTAAATTTACAAATAAAATAAATTCTAAAAATATCATATTTGACATTTAAATTTATTTAAAAAATAATAAACTGAATACACACTTTAAACAAATAACTTTATTTTTATTGGATGTATTTACAAGCACAGTCAAGTAGCAGTTCAAAAAACTTTATTAAAATCTTTGTTGAATAAAAACAATGTTTAAAACAGGGATGAGAAAATAAATGTGGAACTATTAAAAATATATTAAATTATTTCTTAATTTTTTTATTTTAATTTATAATTTTAAAATATTTCGATTATGCAAATATGTTTACTAACCTCTTTCAAAAGGAATAAAAACATTATGACATTGATTTTATTTGTTTAAATTACAATTGACTATATTAACTTCCATTTTTAAAACTAACACTTACATGAATAAAATCAAAGTGTATACATGTATTCTTTTGGTTTTTAATAGTCATTATAATATTATTGTGTAAAAATACTACTAATTTTTAATAAACTATGCAAAAAATGAACTTTTTTGCTATTCCAAAAATTTCTTGAAGTAGCCTCATAAAATAAGATAACAAAGATCAAAATTCATTCTTACAAGTGAAGGTGAAATTAATTCACTTTATCTTTTCACCTTCTAGGATATACTCATGAAAGTGAAACAACTATTAATGCCATAGTTGAAATATCTTACAATTTTGGGGGGATTTTTCTTTCATTGTACTAAAAAACATTTTACTAAAGATGTGGTAATGTATGTAAAACTTTGTGAAAAAATATAACTATAAAGAAAAAAAATTGTACATGTGCTTAAAACTATGCTAATGATTCTATTTAAATCTTAAAGAAATTATGAATAAAAAATTCACTTTTGATATTTGAGAATGTTATATTTAGCAAGAAAAAAATGGCTGTTGCTATAAACAAAATTCATAAAATTTAATAAGTTTATGAATTTTAACAGGTATTTACACTCTTTTTTTGATTATTTATGTTTTTTTAATAGCTTATAACTGAAGTTGTGTATATGAATACAGGGTAGTTTATGGTTTCACTATAATAACTAAAAAAATTTCGAGGCCTGTATTATTTGAAATTATGAAAGTTATAAAAAAAGAAACTCATTTAAACCACAGTATAAGTTTTCAAAAACTTTTATACTTGTAAATATTTATACATCATCAATATCCACTAATTTTTGCACAAAATATATTTATAAATACATATCTATGATTAACTTTATTTGTTTAAAATATTACTCACACATTTGATTATTTTTGTACAATATATTTGTTTATTAACATTTTAAAAAAAAAAACAATAACATAAACTACAAAAATGTTTAAGAAGCTGAATAAAATCCTTTATTTATATTTTTTTACAATAGTCAGATACCCAAGTGACAACTTTTTTTTTTGTAAAAAATTGTATAATTACAACATTTTGTCAACTTTCTTAAAATTTGTAACAATCAAATAACATATTAGAAGAAAATGATCACTTATAAAAATTTAAAATTTATTTTAAAATAAAAAATAAATCATCTCATTTTAATAGCATTTATTACAAAGTAAAACAAAAACAAATTTATTTAATACTATTATGAGTAAGTACCAAATAGTTTGACCTAGATATTTCTAGGAATAAAGTTTTGATAATGTTATTAAAATAATATCAGATTTGAACAAGATTTCTCTGAAGTAGGCAATCTTATCCTATGTTCCACTTTATCCATAAAAACCCACCTAACATATTTCTATTATGCATTAATGTTTTTAATTAAGTAATTAATACTTTATAAAGTTATACATTACAATATTATTATAAATAATATACTGGAAGAAAATATGTGTCTATACATGAATTAAATCTGTGTCTATATAGGGTAATTAAATGTGTGAATATTCAAATTGAATTATTGGCTTCAGAATGATTAAATAAAAGGAATTAATCCAAATACTAATCAAACTTATCTAAGATTATTTTGTAATGGGGATTAATATACATGTCTACAAAATTAGATATATGCACATATGAAGAGAATCTAGACTCAGAAAAGAAATAATTAAACCTGAGAAATGATAGGGGAAGTATCCATGATGTACACATGAATATCTAAATAAATATCTACTGTGTGAATGCTGGCAGAGCAGGATAATGTAATATAAATGATGGACACTGCAGGATCATCAACAATGGGACCAAGCATCAGAGGAATTACTAAAGAGTAGACTAACATCTATGGAACCTAAACTGCAATGAACTATTAGAAAGAATAAAATGTCAGCATTCAGTACCACCAATCATTTCTTTTTTTCCTACAATTTGCTCATCAGGAAATAAATTAACCACCAGAGGGAGTGGAAACACCAGTCTGATTACATTTGGTACCCAATGTGGGGCCCATCTTGCTAGCCTTCCCAAAGGCATAAGAAGCTAGAAGAAAAAAGCAGACACAAAAAATAAATGGAGAAATATAGAAGGCAGAAGAAAATTATGGTTCTATAAAATGTGAACAGTGCACACAGTGTAAAAATGTGAAATGAAATGAATAAGGGGAAATTAAAAGATCTAAATAAAATGAATGGTGTATAAGAAATAATATAGGCATAATAAAGAAGATGGAGATAAATCATGGTATAGAAGGATAGGGAAACTTACTAAAGTGACCATCAAAGAAATCAATAATAAAATTGTCAGAGTATCAATCTCAAAAGAAAAAAGTAAACTGCAAGTTATTAAATATAGATGATAACCAAAGCAAGAACAAACATGATGAACATGTAGGCTAAGAAGAACCTTCCTAGTGTAAAAAACAAGAAGAAAGTGACACTAAAGATGATCCATCTAAGCTTGGAACCCAAATAAGTAAAGGAGACTAATATGTTATCCCAATTATTACTACTAAAGAAGATAGTAAAAAGAGACCAACAAAGACAAAATGAAAATAAACAAAGAGAATAAGAGAATAAAAAATAGCAACAAATAGAAGATAATAAAAAACAAGTAATAGAAGTGACTAAAAGTCAAAATGAAAAAGTCACATCATATAATGAATCAGATTACTGACCAAATATTGAGAATTAAAAAAGATTCTAAATGAAGTGAGACAGAACAAAGAAGAACAGGACAAGAAAATAAAAAAGTCACAAGAAATAATGGATAATAAAATTATCCAAGTGCAGGAGGCAAGTCAGTGAGGCTTGGAATTGGTAGAAGAGCATATAGGGAACCTGTCTAATCAAATTAAATTCCTATAGGTCAGAGATTATGATAGAATCTGAGATTTGGAGGATGGTCATAGACAAGATGGTAAAACCAAAAGCAAAACCACCATGTATTCATTAAAAAAAAGAAGAAAATACAAAGATAAAGGAAGTAAAGATAGAGTCAATGTGTAAACCAAATACCTGGAATTGTAAATCAGTTTTGTAAAATAAGGACTTTTCCATGAAATGCTGGTGAGGCATATATTTTCATCAATTGCATAGAAAGATATTTCAGCAATAATGCTATAACTAAAAAGATAAAGGTAGTGAAACTTGTAGCCATCTTCAAGGTACATCTCAGTTGTGGTGGAATTGGCTATTCACATGTACTTATTAAGAGTTCAAGCAGGAAATCATGAAGTGCTACTGGAGTGAGGATTACTAGAAAGGAGTTAAAATATTCCAAGATAAGGGTCCTCCTGGTGATCTCTAAACTCCATTTTTAAAATTGAGAGCACTCACTGCAGATCCTCTCTCAGATATTACAAATAATATACCAAGACATGGCTTCCCAAGCCATACTGAAAGGATGTTTATTGGCACTGACAGTTGTACAATTGAGCAGATGATTGAACTTCTAAATGCATTTGACAGCAGCAAACCTGCATATACTGAAAAAAAGGGGGGTTTAAACATCCAACTAGATCAAGGCACAGAGGAGATAATAATCCACATATGAATGCTATGTAATATGGGAAATGGAAAGTCAAGATACCACCATGGTATTATAACAGAAAAAATAAAGCACCATTATGGAAAAGGACAAGCAAAAATTTAACAGGCAGTATTTACAGTACATACCAGACCTGGATAAATAAAAGGTCTAGTAAGTAACATTGACCTCCAGAGAAATTGAGGCAGAGAGACAAGCTACCATAATGATATCTGGCCTGATAAATGCCCAAAGATAGGACAATCCAGGGGTATATCAGCTCATAACATAGAAAGTTATTATCAGAGAAGTGATCATGATCGTCACTTCTGACCAGTGAAACAGAAATAAACAGGACAATAAAACTGAAGCTGAGAAAAGATACTTTGAAAAAATTGGAGGTGATGGAGATATTCTTATAGACATAAGGATGCAGTATGTTTATTATGCTCCAATGTTTTATCTCTGCACTGTACCTACCTATGGTTTAAACCTTTTTTTAATCAGTAAAATATTGAATTGTATACTAGGCATATAATTGTGTCATGGATGTGGCACATGTAAGACTCATGAAGAAAATAAACAAGGTATTCCATATGGCCAAACATTCCTTTGATCATTTTCTTGTTTTATGTTCCCTCTGAGTAGTAAATGGTGTTGTATTTAAACTGAGATAGGCCTTATAGTGCTAATGTTGCAGGGAAGACTTGTGTTCTGTAATGAGATTTCTGTTCATCATGGTGCTGAAGTCAGGCATGCTTAAATTAGATGAATAGTTAACCCATCTAAACAAACAAAAACAAAAAAAATACAACAATGACTCAAAATTAAAATAACACAAGGCTGTTATAGTCCTTTCTTGGAAGTAGCTGATGGAAGAAGTTTTTGACTGTGATTGTGGTGATGCTTGAATTGTGCAATGGTGGGTGTATGATTGAGCAGGGTTGCTTGAATACCTTTTGTTCATGATGCACCAAATTTATACTCAGCACTATCCAGACATAGAGAGAGAGATCTGAGAGTAATCCAGTAGGGGAATAGGCCTGCAGCCCAGGAATAGATAAACTCCTAAGACACACATGGAGCTAACCAGAACTGGCCATGTCAAATATTCTCTGGCTATTTATAGCTGGATGGTCTCACTACATACAGGAGTAGTAGTGCTTAAATTTGAGGTACTTTTTCATGACATCATGGTGCATTGTGTACTGGTAGTCCATGCTTAAGCATATGCTTATCATGACATTGGGAGCTGCAATTCAGATATTCACTTTTCCCATGTCTCTTTACTTACTTCATCAACATCCTAACCAAGTGAAGACACTATTATTAGTAGTAAATTTTATAGTTTATGGAATGAAATTGTGTATTTTATGGTAATTTCATTCCAAAATTGAGCGGAGGGTAATGAAAAAGACGTTTTCTATATCTTAAGTTATCCCCCTTTCTATTTTAAAATGGTTTGATTAAAAAGCTGGCACAATTATAAAAATAAAATGTGTATATTTAAATTTTCTGAAAAAAAAGAGAGAAGAGGACAGCTTGGGGACACTCGGGTCATCTATTGCAGAAGAAATCCAAAGTTACTGTAAAGCTGCAAGATGAAGAAGCAGTCTATCAACATGGAAAACACTAGAATTTTCAGCTAGAAGAATAGCTAACCATTCCTTCCTACACCATGAAGAAGTTGAAAATAAATGTCTACCATTCAGTTTTAAGACCAACCCCTCCTAATGTAAAGATTTACCAGCGGTGAATCACCAACATACAAATTTAAAGGTAAAAAAAACTCTAGATAACATTTGAGTTAAATATGTATTTATATACAAGACATAAATCTGTGTCTATATAATATGTCTATATATACCTGAATATGCATCTATATACCTGAGTTAAATATGTGTTTATATACGTGAGTTAAATCTGCATCTACATCATATGTCTCTACACATGAATGACTTAAATATGCATCTATATACCTGAGTTAAATACGTGTTTGTATACATGAGTTAAATCTGCGTCTATATCATATGTCTGTATACCTGAATGACTTAAATCTGCATCCATATATAGGAATTGAATATGTGTCCATATACCTAAATTAAATGTGCTTATATATATAAATTGAATATGCTTCTATATATATATATAAAATATACAAACCATTATACAATTACAAATATCCAGTAACACCCTCTGTTTAAAGTTCTATATCTCAATAATAGCAACCCGATCATTTTGCGGTTTGCTATTATTGAGATATAGAACTTTAAACAGAGGGCATTACTGGATATTTGTAATTGTATAATGGTTTGTATATTTTCTATAATTATTTCAGTTAGTGTTAACAGTAACTTACTTTTCATATATATATATATATGAATGATTTAAATCCACATTTATATACAGGAATTGAATATGTGACCATATACATGAGTTAAATATGTGCTTATAAATATAATTTAAATATGCTTGTTGCTTCTATATACATGAATGACTTAACTCTGCATCCATATATTGGAATAAAATATGTGTCTATATACATGAATTAAATCTGAGTCTGTATATAGTAAGTAAATATGTGAATATATTCGGATTGAATTATTGGCTTCAGAATGATTAAATAAAAGGAATTAATCCAGATACAAACCAAAGTTACCTAAGAGTATTTTGCAATGATGATTAATAGACATCTCTACAAAATTAGATATATGCACATAGGAAGAGTATTTAGACTCACAAAAGAAATTAAGCTGGAGAAATGATAGGGGAGGTATCTGTGATGTATACACCGATCTCTAAATAAACCCCTACTATGTGAATGCTGGCAGAACAGGATGATGGAATATAAATGATGGATGCTGCATGATTATCAATGATGGGACCAAGCATCAGAGAAATTACTATTGAATAGACTAACTGATCTATTGAAACTGAACTGCATGAACTATTTATTAGAAGGAATATTTCCCAAATACTGTTAGTTAAATAAATTATTTTTACACAAAACTAACATATGTTGTCAGATTCATTTTGCATCAATCACTGCACTTGTTCACAAGAATCATGTTTCCTGAGCTATGTCTGGCATAACTTGATCTGGGTGAATAAGATTGTGGTGAGCTGGAACTCTAGTGGCACTATTTGGGAAGCCAAACTGATAGTCTCTTTAAGGCTACACCCTCTGGTGAGCAGGAAATATTGTTATGGAGGAGGGGGATAACATCAGCATTGAGTAACACCAATCAGTCTTTCCTTCTTACAATATGCTCATCAGGAAATAAATTAATCAAAGGGGGAGTGAAACACCAGTCTGGTTAAAACATATTAATATTTCCAATTACATTCTATTTTGCTATTCATATTAAAAACATGTAAGTCTCAATTACTCTAAAGTTTTAAATCCAATTTAAACTGTCGAGTTTAAGATGTTATTTCTCTAAAAACATAGAAATTATATATCATATCATACTCAAGTACATAATAGTAATAGTACACTCTTTATATTTAGACAAAAAATGGTATACCAAAACAAAACATGTTGAGTTAGGTTCAAAGGCTTAGAATATTTCAAATATTCATATCATTAGATTATATAGCATAATAAGAGGTGACTGTTCTGATGGAAATGTACAATCTAATATTATTGATAAAAGAGTCCAGCAAAAAACAGGTGATTTGGTTGTCAATGCCATCTGGAAATCAATGACTTAAGTTTTACTATAATTATTATAA
Organism: Epiperipatus broadwayi; assembly: GCA_028023455.1. NCBI lineage: Eukaryota > Metazoa > Onychophora > Udeonychophora > Euonychophora > Peripatidae > Epiperipatus > Epiperipatus broadwayi. The sequence goes on along the minus strand of JAQFVV010006481.1, from coordinate 302,928 downwards.
TTGTTTGCTACTTCTTTGAAATAAAAGCATTGGTCCTACAAAATTAATGATCAATATTAATTGCTGATTTCCTAACATGATTTTTAAAATCCTACAATTCTTTATTAGAATTAAAAATCATCTTATTTTGCAATTTACTATGTAAATTTTTAACCAAATATGTTCTTGATAATTTTGATCTTAAAAAAAATATTTGAATATATTTTCAGTGATCTGCACATCAATGTTATAGATACAATTATTATATAATTTATCTCTAAATAATTAAGTTTATATTCTGGATTTATGTTCAGATATCTAATGAATGATTTCTATTAAATATTAAGACTTTCAAATGAATGTAAAAAATAGTTACTGCTAAAATATTAGAAACATTATTATAATAAAACTTCTTCAATTTTTCCCAATTATATTTTAAATAGAATTGACATATTTCCACATTTTTAAAAATTTTATAATATTTTAAGCCTAAAACAAAACATTAATATTTTCAACAATTTTTTTTTTAAATATTCAAATTCAAACCAGAAAGAGAAAGTTTTTACTTAATGAATAGCTGATAGGTGTAAGTGATAACAAATACTATACAATAAAAAAATTCATTTAAAATAATTCAATACATTATTTCCAATTACAATTATAGTTACCACTATTTTCAACTTATCCTTATTTAAAATGTATACTTCTATTTTAAACCATTATAACAAAACTTTAACTCTCATTTGGTTAAGTTAAAACATCCATCACATATTCACACTCACCAAACGATACTCCAAGCATTCTCATACATTCATTTAACATTTGTTTTTTTTTGTTTTTTTTGCTAAATACTTTTAATAAATGAAGACAGCCACTGATGTAACCAGCATGGAATATATTATTTATGTGTTTAAACCAGACATAATATATCTAATCATTAAAATAATAAATATATAATTAGTTACAGTTTATTATTAGATTTCCTTTTCTTTCTTTTCAAAAATTTGTTATGATATCCATTTTATATAACATTATTTTTAATGTTATGTTTGTCCTTTTACAAACTTAATCAAATATATATTTTTATATAATATATTAGTAGTGGGCATAGCAGAATTAATTTCTAAGAATTCCTGAGACAATTTCCAATTAAGGACAGTACAACATTTTTTTTCCCTTGGTCAAAGGAATGAAACTGTTATTTTTATCCCATCACCTTGATGTCAAATGTCACAAGATATTCTAAAAATAACTACACAACTAAAAAAACTAAAAAAAATGGAAAATCATAAAATAACTATTTGTAATTATATATAGAACAATTTCTATTATCTAGTTTAATTGTTACATGTTTTTAGAAGCTTTCAAGTGTTATATAAACCTTTCAAATACATTACTCTTTCATAATAGCACACAAGTCAGTATAAAAGTTCAATATTTCTAACAGTATTATTCTCTTCTCTCTTTCAAGTATTTCTGGTATAACCAATAATATTTAGGTGGGAATAGAACCTGTGATCTTTAGATTCATGAATACAAATTTAAGGTGATATTCTAACTAACTAAACTATTCTGTCAAAAACAATAATCAATAAAATTTTTATAAATTTTTCTAAAAATATCCTAATTTGTCTATTTTTTTTCTTAAAGGCAAGGTTAATCAGTTTGGAAATTATTCATTAATCTTTTATTTAAGAAACAATTAAAAAATAAAGAAAACCTATTCATAGATAAGTATAGAAAATATTCATTATTTATTGACAGTTAACATTATCTTAAATTCAGTAGTTATAAATCTATATTTATATTCCCTTATTATTCTGCTACTGATGTCCTGTGTTGTTTGGCAAAGAGTCTGATTTGGGATCAGAGAAGTTTCAATATTGATTCAAACGTCTTATGAATTGCTAAGCTATAAAGCCATATGCCTATTTTTTTTACTGTTACTGAGCATCCAAGCAACACCTCAAGAAAGAGAATAATTGCTTTAGAAATATTGTGGTATATACTAATTTTTATATTGTTACAGAAAGTTGAATATATTTGGAAAGTTTAAATAAAATTTGAATATAAAGAAAAAAAATTTTTTTTCCCATATGTCATAGCATCGGCCGGGAGGTGAACCCACAACCGTCTGCAACCAACTACTTGCTTGCAACGCGGCTGCGATGACAAAAAAAAATTAATATTTAAGGTTATATGTTTATTTTTTAAAAAGTTTTTTACATTCACAAGAGTAACTTATACGTTATCAGCATTTTGAAGAGATTCATTCTTAAGGTGATTTCATTGTAATTGGTAAAATTTTGAATGACATATTTCTAAATTTATTTATGTATAAAAATTTTGATTTTATTAATCACATTTAAATATTTTCCAAATCATTCAAAAACAATTAAAAGTTCATGTACTTAAAAAAAATAGTTTGTCAAAAATATTTATTAAAATATCATGTTTATATTTAATATTTATAAAAATTAAAAATGAAAGCAATTGCATGACCTATCAAAAATTAACACCAGAGTTTGCTTTGAAAAAAGATTAAGTGTCATCTGCTGTCTGCAGGACAATTTTATTGTACAGTTTAGAAGTCATAATAACCTCCGGTCTTTTTTTTTTTTTAAACTATTAGGGCAGATGATATTTTTAAATGCATCTGAGAATTGTAAATAATAATAAATGACATGAAAGAAATTTATTAGAAACTTTTTGTAAATAATAAAAAAATAGTAATAATATTAACAAAATATTTTTAAAAGCGTATGTATTGATATAACAATTAAGACATTTTATTCCAAATATAATATTGATTTAAAGTTTTAAACAAATTTAAATAACAAGAGTCTACTTTAAATGTAGGTTTTATAGGCATCCATAGAAGTCACCTACTACGTAAATATTTGGGAAATACTTTGTGTACATATTTTAAATGGATGGATATTAATATAGTCAAATATAATGCAAGTTAGAGTGAGTGGGAGATTTTTCTACGTTTGGTCTTGCCTGGTTGGACATCTCAATTTCCAAAATAATTACCCATATTATTTATAATATAATTAGTTACTAGTCATGAACTGGATCAAGTTAACTCTTGGAAATTATATAATTTTTTTCACAACGATTTTTTAAATATTTACCAAAATATATAGGAGTAATTTATGATTACTTTTTTATGCAGTTGAAAGAATGCTTAACTATAGACAAGACTACATTCGCCATTGCTAACATCATCTTAATTAGCAGTGTCCCAATATTAATATAATACTAGCTTCATTTTTAATATGAAATATAGAATTTATTGATATGGAAAACAAATTGTAACATATATTTAAATAAAATTCGCTAGTTCATTATGCAAACTTTTGTAAACATTATTGTTGATTATGAACTTAAAGTCTACATACTGATATTTGAATGAATTTTGATGAAAGAGTTTGAATTTAAAAATGTGAATGCAGGCATGATAACATGGAGTACTTAAAAGTTTTGCTATCAACTTCTTATTTCAAATATCTTTCTGTCTCCTGGGGTATTATCAAATCAAGGAGTGTGTATACTTGCATCTCAAGTGATATATAAAAACTACTATAGTTATCTGACAAAAGAACATCACTTAAAATAAATTTTTCACAGAAAATAGTCTATAAAAATAAACAGTGGTTTCAACATTCATACATATATGACTCTCACTAGTAATTGAGCTGGATTGTACATAATTGTGTTACTTTTTATTAGTTGGGAACATCACCTCAAAATTATATTGGAATCTATTCATTCCAGCTAAAAAAAAAAATCATATATAACAATTTACTCAACAATGGGGAATGATTTACTGAATGCTGAGAATTTGGCTATTTGTAAAAAAGAAATCTCAGAAGACTCTCCCTGAGATCATACTTATTCTTGGATATGCACTAACTACTGCATTATTGCAAACTAATTTGAAATAAAAAACATCCATTGGTAAAATTAATAAGAGGCAATTGATATTAATACATAATTTTAAAAAAAAATTATCTAAGAAAAAAATAAAAGTGTGGGCTATATGTAGATATTATCATCATTTTCAACTAATACTGATTAATAGTATGACAAAAATTTATCTAAGTTTAGTTCAGTTTGCTGATCTACATATAACTGTCTTTTCCACATTACTGCATAAAATTTTATTCCATCCATTCATCTCACATGTAATCTTTTTACTAGTCCTGTTTATAAAGTTCTGTTGAAGTAATTAGTTGACTACATATAATTACCTCTTCTATAAATCTACCCAGTCTAATTCTATTTAATGATATCACTGAAAATTATTTTTCTCACCTATATATCCCACTTTCAATCCCTCCTTTAAACTCTCATATACAATGTATATATCTCAATACTTCATATCAAACCAATACCTTTTTGCTTAGTATTGATCCCAAATTTGAAAGCAAGAAATGATAGAACACATTTATTTTTTAGGCATATGGTATGTTTCTTTTTATTATTAAATTTATTTAATCTTAATTTTGTGTTATCTTTTTCTAAGTCATTTTTATCAATTTTTATTTTCTTCTTTTTTGAAAAAAAAAATTAATATTACTTTAATGTTTTAATTTAAGTCCTATTTTACTATTATTTATCCAATAAATATTATAACATTTTCGGCTGCTCTGAATCATTATTTACAAAAGCAATAACATTCAATGTTATTTATTAAGTGCAGAGATCATATGTAATTAAAAAAAAGGATTTACATCTTTAATATCTGTGCTGTACTGATCTTATAATAGCTCAATGTTGTCATGTTGAGTATTGAGGATATTCTCAAACACAAAATAGAGACTTTTTAAAAATAAGAGTGGCCATCTTATTTTTAAACCTAAATTCTAATTATATAGGCCAATCTAAAACCAATCCTTTTTCTTTAATTTAAAAACAATAATATTATCATAACAATATATATATCACTTGATTATTTTTTTTTTACTTTCTTTGTTTTAATTTTACTTTATAAAGCTTTTTGTAATTATTAGTGTTTTATTTTAATAAATAATTTTCAGGATTTACCAACATCTTTAAGACTCGATGATACAAAGTTTTAATCATAACTGAAAAGCTTGTGGAGTTAAATATCTGTTCATTAGCTACAAATGTAATGCAAATAGAATTTTTTTCATTATTGGTTGTTTTCTATAACTGTAATTAATACAGAAATGTAGTCTATTGTTCTATAACCATTTCTAAATGCATCTTATTCCTATTATTTTAACTCCAAAGTTTTGTGTAAATAATTTTAATAATTTAGTTAATAAAACACTAATTAATTATTAATTTTTGATACTTTTTCTTTTCAACATAAAATATCACTATACTATTGAAACCCTCCATTCAACTGCTACAAGTTTTTCACTTAATGCTTAACTTTTTCAACAATTTTTCTCCTCTTTAAAACTTTTTATTTTAATCTTTTCAACTGAATTATTTTTTTTGTTAATACTAAAGAACTATTGTTTTTTATTCTGTTATATTTTTGAACAAAAAATATATTCTTTGATTATAGTGAGACCTAAATATGCATTGTATTAAGATACACTATTTTGATTATATGCTATCCAAAAAAATGTAAATAAAAGCTATAAACATTAAAATTCATAAATTTAACAAATTTTATGATCTAGCAACACCAATTTTTTCTCTCAGACTAACATATTGAATTATTTTTATTAATAATTGTTTCTTTGACTTACAATAAAAACATCAATCTGTTTGCCTCTTGGAAAAAAAAAATTCTTGAAGAAAAAGAATATTGCTCAGAGCTTATTTAATTGCAATAAAAATACTTTGCTATTCATTTTATTTTTAAAATAAATAAAAATATGATATAGTAAGTTTGTAATTGAATCATTGAATGAATGGACAAAATAGACATATATCTAAATGCTCTCTCAGTTTATTATTAATGATTAAATTATTTTTAAAAATATTGGCACAGAAAAGCAGCTGAATTATATATGTGTGTGTGCATGTTGAAATGTAATGCAGTTCAGTCAATAATATATATTTTATTGTAACCAAAATTTAGCATTAAAATATTAGCTATTATATGTGGTCAGCTCAAAAAATATTGTAGGTCCATTGTATATATTTATATTTTGAATTTTTTTTATCAAAAACAAATTAAAAAATGAAAATGTAGTCTTAAAAATAAATCAACTAAAACGGAGTAAAAAAATAATAAACAGAAAGAAATAATCAATTAAAAGATGTCTATGTTAGCTTTCAGATTGAAAAAAAATGTATTTTAATTTTAAAAAATTTCTAAATTTCTATTAATAAAATAAATTTTGGTAAAGAATACATTCAAGCAGCAAAAATATTTTTTAAAATACTTAAATTTCATTTACAATTATAATAATAACAATAAAAATAATAATGATAATGTTAATAATAATAATAATGATAATGATGATGATGAAAGTATTTAATATTTAACAATAGTCACATCTTGTTTTGATAGTAAATTTTCATTCAGTTAATTTTTGACTTAAAAAAAGATTTTCAAACAACATCACAATGTATAAGCCATATAAATAAGTAAACAAATTATATGTAATCTTGCAATTTCACATTCCCTAAAGCAAAAAAATTTCTTAAAAGCCATAGTAATATATGCACTTAGAATTAAGATCTTTTTAACTTATTAAAACAGGCAAAACTCTCCATCCAGTGGACACTCAGTGCAAGTCAGAGTAATCAATGGATTCCAAAAGGACAGCATAAATCCCTATCTAGTGCCTATTCATCCAATATCCCCAGACTAGTTTCTAGCTTGTGGCTTTCATCTGTGAGGAGCCTTGGATCTGATAATACTGCACCTACATCTTAGCATCCAATGCAACCCTCCAGCTGCCACCTTTTATCTCTACTTAACTACAAAACTATGAGTCTAAAATTGAAAATAACAATATTTTCAATCTAAGCACATTATTTTATATAGTCATATAGATCTGAACTCAGTTCAGCACACATATATTTTGGTGTCTTTGGCTCTTTAATAACCATAATCACCACTATCCTATTAGGCAGGATTGGTATTAAACTACTAAACATCACATGTTCACCATTTTTTTATGCTTGTTTCTGTTATTAAAACAGGCAAAACTCTTCATACAGTAGTGCCACTTAATGCAAGCCAGAGTAATGAAGAATTTTGCCTGTTTTAATAACAGTTATGAACAAGCACAGAAATAGTGATCATATGATGTTTAGTGGTTTAATACCAATCCTGCCTAATAGGATAGTGATAGCTATGATTATTAAAGAACCAAAGCCACTAAAATGTATGGGTACTGAACTGAATTCAAACCTATATCACTATATAAGCTAATGAGCTTGAATTGAGAATATTATTGTATTTCCAATTTTAGAATCATAGTTTTGTAGTTAAGTAGAAATAAAAGGTGGCTGCTGGAGGGTTGCATTGGATCCTAAAATCTAGGTGCAGTGCTCTCAGATCCAAACCTCCTCAAGGATGAAAGCCACACGTTAGAAACTAGTCTGGAGATATTAGATGAGTAGGCACTAAATGGAGATTTTATGCACAAGCCTGGCTTGCTTGCACTGAGAGGCACTACTGTATGAAGAGTTTTGTTTGTTTTAATAACAGTTATGAACAAGCATAAGAAATGATGATTATTTGATGTTTCGGGTTTAATCTTTTTAACTTCTTTGATTTAGCCTTTTCACTGAAAAATATTTACATCAAATATTTTAGTTACAACTAATATCAATCAAAACACATCTTAATTCTAGTTTTTGGCATCAAATGAATGCAAAAATCATAAGAGAATGCTATGGGTACATTTAGAGCCTGAATGTTCTGTCAATTAAATATCACATTGCAACTATAATGATACCATTATCTTCATGTGGTTTTTCCTTGTTCACAGATATAATTGTACATTTCATCTCTTCATTTAAAATTTGAAGTATTTCAAGTATTTTTGCATAATAAAGATTACTTTACTTGAGATCTTTAATAATATTCCCCCACCCACATTTTATGATACCACACTGGTTTTATATTTTTTGATGCTAAGTCACATCACTGAATTTATCTTTGTATATAAACTTTTGTTTCAATTTTAAACTATGAAAAAATATTAAAATGCAATAAATAAAAGTACGTTATAATAATTGAATAATTTGCCACTTATAATAGCATATAATGTTCAAACACACAAAGTAACAGGGTTGAACTACACTACAAATATATTTTATTCTTATGCCACTGACCTAAACCAAAAAAAAAAAAAAAATACAAACATTATATATAAATACTTAAAACTATTAATGCATTTTAAAATCATTTGTATCATATTTTTTTAAATTGTGCTTTTTGAAATTGTTTTATTTTAGTAGTTTTATTCTTGGAAGATGCTGTTCATAAAGCAGCAATACAAAATTTTATCCTGTGCCTCTTAATTGTGGTTGTAAATAAAATATGCGCAATGCAGAAATTATCAATGGAAACCTTCATATTAGAAATGTTTTGTGTTATTTATTAAAAACTTTGACTTAAAACGAAACAATATATATATAAATTTAAAACAGTAATAATTTTTTCTGTTATTTGAAATGAGAATTTTTACTGATTCAAATCTGTTTCTTGTCTTTGTTCAATCAAAATGTTCCATATCAGCTTTATAACAAATTTTCAAAAATAAAACATAAAAAAAGTTCCCAGTATTATCATGTTCCTAATATTTCTATATCTTCTATAAATGAAGATTCTTTATCATAGTGCGATTAATAAACTGCCACTTTTAGTAATATTATTTTAGGGCAGCTGAACATGATTTACTTCATGTTTCAATTTAATACCTATTTACAATCGGATTTTCATTTGACATATATGAAAAAAAATTGATATTAAAATGAATTATATTAAGAAATTTCTCAAAGAATTTACCATACAGCATGCATTCAAAAAATGAGCAAAAGTATCATGTTAATGCATAAAATTAAATTGTGTTTCTCTAATTTATATAAATATTTATGAAGATATATTTACGTTAATAATAGGCAGTTGTTTATAATTCACAAAAAAAAAAGGAGTGAGGAAATTATTAGTTGCTCTTTATTAAGTAGAGTTTATCTAGAAAATAGTATTATAAATAAATTAAATTATTTGTTCCATTAAAAAGCCTTAAAATTCAGTCGGTTTTTAACAAGTGAAGTAGAGATATTAAAACAATAATATTGTAACTGTATAAAAATTAAACATCGGTAAAAACTTTTTTTTAAAAAGACACAATTTATTATAAAATGTATATACATAAGCAAAAAAAATTACTATCAAATTTATCAGTCAAAAGCTAATGGAATTGACTAAGTATTAAAACCTGATTATATTAATAGGAACAAATTTTGATATGATAAAGTGATATAAAATGGCTTCTTCTTAATTGAATTCAGTTTTTGTGCATGGCTATATCTACAAAAATCCTATCAGCTAAGCTAAAAATGCCTTCTCCCAAAACCATATATAACACAATAAAAAAATCATTTACTTCTAATTATCTATTATTCAATTATTCTTCCAGCCATGATTCAATTTTTCTTTCATCCCTGTCATATTTTATTAAAATCTGTTTCATTAGTCACATTGCCCTATGTTCAGATTTCCCAATTTCACTATAAGATCTTAAAAAAATCATGAAATATCTATTTCTTTTATTCTTTTTACCTTTTTTTATTATTTTCCATTCTCCATTCAATTTTCCTGATTCTTTTTTAATATATTCCACTCCAAAAATAAATATTTAAAACATTTTCTACCATCTCCAAATAAACTTGGCCTACATTTCTATTCCTTGTTCCACTTTTGTTTTTTTAATCTGGTTTCTAAAGCTCTAGCCTTGCAGTAAATAATCTCTTTAATATTATTATACATCTGTTTATATTTTATATTAATTTTTATTCTTATATAACTCTAGATTATTTTTTATTTATGTCCCCTTTTTTCTATTTAATCTATTGTAGTATTACCATCTTTATAAATGAAAAGTATTCATTAAATACTAGAAAATGATATTTATTAAATTTATGTCCATTGCATATTCCAGAGTAAAAAGTTTATAAACAAAATATGAACATTAGTAATTTAAAATTTACATGTAAATAATTAAAATAATGTATATAAGTATTACTTTAAAAAATCTTATTCTCTACAAAAAAAAAACAAATATACATTTTTTTAAAGTAAAATCTTTATTATTAAACAGTAACATTGGACAATAACTCATAATAACAATCTTAAATTCTATACCTTTAACAAATAAAATATTATTTTAAACAACTATTTCTGATTTTCACAATATTATAGTTCTTCACTATGGCTTTCAAAAGGTGTGATAATCCATATTTAAAGATTATCATTGATGAAGGACATAAGCCAGAAACTATTCTCAAAATACATATAGTACAGTTCTATATAGGAATTTAATAAGCAATACCATTTACTATTTATTAATTACTGAGCTTGCAGTAAATGACGACTCCGGAATAGATGTATTTATTTATTAAAAGAGTTTCTTGTAAAAATTGTAAAAGTTGGGAATCTCGTATTTTCTGTAATATATTACAGAATAATATCTAAGTAAAGACATCAAAAATTTATGTAAAATCAAACAATTTAAATAAGATTTGTTTATTTTAAAAAAATAAAAAAAATAATAATAATGATATAAAATAAATATTAGTGTTATAACAAGTCTAATCAATCATAGTGAATCAAATGTCAAATGATTAAAAGTGAAAAAAAGTAAATAATATTAATGTAAAAAAGACTTACAATTATTATGCTGAATGATAACAAGGATCATATGCGATTTATCAGATAAGCAATTAAATGTTTGAATTGGTTGCCATTTTCTTAAAGACAAAGTTGACATAACTAACATTTCTAAACAAAGTTATATTTTAACTTATGCTTGCACATTTCATCTTCTTCCTTTCATTTTTATTTTATTTTTTATAATTACGTGTCATAATACATCAATCTAAAATAAAACAAAAAATATAATAAATAATTTTAATATAAATATCTATGGATATGATTATATAAATAATAATAAAATTTCTATAGAGTCTCTTACACCTTGAGTACATACATATATTGTTTTTTTTTTTCAATCCTGTTTAGCATTACTGATAATTAATTTGCCAAATTTTCTGCTTCTCTTTCTATCTATATACATTCTAATACAAAAAATATAAACACATTATGATATACTATTGGATATCTATAATGACAGACCCAGCTTTGGACATATATGTATCCTTTTTTTTTTGATACTGCTATTGGAAAATTGATTTCTTAATCTGATGAAGACTTGATAGCATGCTAAATTCATAATGTTTTTGACAATATATAGAAATATCTTCAGAGAAAAAAAAAATCAATAATAAATATATATATATAGTAAAACGTTTCAGATTATAAATAAAAAAAATATTGTAAAATCTTAGAAGAAAAAGTGTAAATAAGTCGAAAACTTAAATACTTCATAAAAGGAAGTCCATTATTAAAATAAAATAAACTTGATAACATTGATTTAAAGATTGATGAAATAAAATAATAATAAATCAATAAAGATAAAGATTGATGGAATATTAAAAAGTTACATTTAAAAATAATTAAGATAGTGAGAAATGTAGATAGAATAAAAAAAATCAGGTCTATAGTGGAATCTGAAGCAGCTACTAAGAATATCCCTTCCTCTATCTAAAAAAGCAGTGGGAAAGAAACACCATTTTTTTCAATAATTTAATTGCATTGTTTATTATATCCATTATAAAATTATATATAATAAAACTTGATTTAAATGTTTATATTTAATGGATAAGAATTTTTCTGGAATAAAAAGTATTAATTTCTTATTTGGAAAATTATGTTTTTACTTTCTAGTAAAGGATTCATTATTTAAAAAAAATTTCTATTAAAAATCATATTGATTCCTTTGATCATATAAACAATGTACACTTCTAAGTCATTACCACATAGTACATTCCTAACTAAGAAAGTTATCATAAAATTTCTTTTACAATAATTATGATAATCAATTTTATTTCATTTTATTTTAAAGCCATCACTGAAAGTTATTGGTCTTTATTAGCAAAGAGTTCTAAATTAGGAATATATATTCAGAAATCATTTTTACTTCTATTATGCTATTGAATATACTGACTTGAAAGTGTTTAAAAAAATTAACTTCCTGAACTATATAATAGATGACATCAAATCAGCAATTATATATTTCATTAGTTATATAAGTGTGAAAATAATACAATCATTTTTGCATTTAGAAAAAATAGCTAGATTTAGAATGCTAAAAAATTTAATTATATCTTTATTGAATATTAGAATGCATTAGTAAAATCTAATTTAGATAATTGGAAAATACTTAAATACTGTATCAGTGTTATGAAAATTAGCATACTTGATGGAAAAATTTCTGTTTCATTTTCAAAAATTATTTAAAAGTTTTAACTGTAAACCATATGAAATAAACAATGATCATGGGATGTTACATAACAATTGTTTAAGATGTTGATGAATCTTTTATGTTAATTATGATTTTGTTATGAAAGTGCATTTGTAGAAATTATTCATTAAAAGATAATAGTATTGATATTTTTAAAAAAAAATTGTAAAAATTTGTTCTGCCAGACCTGGTGGTCGAACACAAATTTAGTTTAAACAAGATCTAATTACTCTGTGTTATTGATTGTGGTTGAAAATAAGTAAGTTATATTATTTGAATCAAAGTAGTGCTAATTCTGCTTATTTTGAATGTAGAAAAAACTATAACATGAAATTTGATTTTTCATAATGAATACATTTCCAAAATATAAAGATCTTTTTTATTTTATTTTATACACTTGTTATTCTCAAATAATTTTATTTGATATATGAGACATCTAAAAAATACTATGAAAGATAGTCATAAAAAATTAAAAGTATTGGCATTCAATTAATTTAGTTTTGCAATTATTTATGATCTTAAGACTTCCAAGAAATTTAGAATCTTTTGACTTTTTTATTTATAGGATCACAATTATCTTAAAGGCATCTAAGAATAATTTAAGTGATGATATAAATGCTTGATATATTTTAATTTAATAAAGATGTTATTCGCAAATAAATACATAGGACTTGCTTACTAAGAAAAGCTTGTTTTTTTTCTTCTAAATATATCAATAAAGCATGCTTTTGACTAACTGGTATTCATTCTTGTAGCTATGAGTATGACTACCAGTTTGTTGAAAATATGCTGAGCATACTATGTTGATATATTTAAAAGTATTAATCAAGTTTTTCTTAGTATATATGTTATATGTATTTGTTTTTGAATTACATTTTTCCAAGTTTAAACAGATTATGAAAGCCAATAGACCTAAAAATTTCTCACTGCACAATGTAATAGAAGTTATAATAGAAAGTTATCAAAATTGTATTTTAGACAATGATAATTAAATAAAAAGTTATCTAAAATCCAGCATTAAATGATAATTGATAGATTTTATCCTAACAATGAACATAATTTAAAATATGAAGTACCCTGAATATTATTTCACTTAGAAAGAAATGAAAGAAGAAAATGGAAGTTTAATTATTTTTTTCCTAAAAATATTAGAAAAATAAATTGTCAGCAATAGTTTTAAAAAGTACAGTATGCAGTTTATGAATTTATTATGAGAACATGTACAGTGGTGACTGCAGAAATCTTTGAATATGTAGATTTTTTTTTAATAATCAGATCTTGTCATTAGCAAGTACTGAATCTTTTAAAAGTTTTTATTTCATAGTTAGGATGTCTCATGTTGTAATTGTGTTTTTAAGGGAATCAATTTCTGAATATTATATGCATAATTTATTAATCACATCTTTTACAAATGCTGATTATTGATTTTCATTCAGTGTTCAATAACCACATGCATAAATTAAAGTGCTAAGGATCATTCATTTGAAAAATATGGTTATTTAAGAGGAAGACTTATTTTTCAAAATGTATAAATATGCATAAATTTTGAGTTGTTTTGTTGAAAGATATTTTTGGCATGTTATAAATTATAGACAGTCTTCATAGTGATCAGAAAACAGAAAAGCTCTTAAAGTTAATGAAAATTTAATTCAAATATAGAATTATCAAGTTGGATGGATTTGATTTAATTTATTTTTGATGTTATCTAGGACCATCAAAGTATGAGTAGTAAAAAAAAATAAGAAAGTGTTTTCTGAAGGTTTGTGATGATGGTGTTCTAGTTGTATTTTTATATTGGACTATTTCCATCATCTAATATGTGTGGTGAATGTCTTTAGAACAATTTAATTTTATTTAAATATTCCAAATACATTCAATTATTAGTAATATCACAGCAAACAGGTTAGTATATGCACAATGTTCAAGAGGTATTGTTCTCACATCTTCTTCAGGTGCTGCTGGTCTGACCAGTGACAGTACTAGCATGAGATTCAAACCTGGATCCTTAGATTCTTGATTATTGACTTTCAAGGTAACATTCTAACCAACTGATGGTCTCTTGGAAAGATTTCTTAGATGAATGTCTTATAATTTGGAGATATTTATTTCTGATCATATGATGTATGGTGATTATATATAACTTACTTCATCTATTTAGAAGTGTCTCAGAAATCATGACTAAGTAAATATTATCTAACCATTGTATAAACTTAGAGAAGAGATAAAATATTTTTAAAAAATTTTTAAAAAAATTTTTCACCAGGTAAATAAATAATTGCAGCTTAACTGCACCCTATTATATAAAAACATTTGTTGCAATATTACTTACATCATAAATATTATTGTGGTATAAGGAGGATTACAAATTTCATAAAAACTTATTGAGTTTGTAACTAAACTTATTTAGGCAGTTGTTACTCTCATATGTCACATAAAAGAGGATTTTTTATAACAAAAATAACGTTCTGAACTCCTATGAATAGAATGTAGTTGCAGTCCTACTTATATTAATATCCTCAAAAAAATTAAGTGAAATTTTCTAATTTACAGAGTGTTTCATCTGCCCACTTCCTCACTATTAATTGTGATTTAAGCAAAGTAATTTTTTTCTTAATAATGGATTATCAATTGCTGAACATACTACAATTTGTAAAAATTAGAAATGACAATTTTTGAATGATTTAGTTCACAAATGTTTGCTGCATCAAGCAGAGGAAAATGGTTCTATGCTACATTTGTTATGTATGTGATCTTCATTTATGAAAGGTCATTAAGAGTGCTCTCTTTTTTTACTAGTCATTTAGCATTATTACACATCCTATAATTCCTTTCATATCTTTCAAATTTTGAAATTATCACTTGCAACCCAATACATTAATGGTACAGACATATAAGAGTTTTAATGGTGAATCATATCTGTGCTATTTTATAAACAGTGGTATTTCAATAAGTTGATAGATAAATCAAAATGTATGTTTTATAGTAAAGAAAAATTACTAAATATTCTAAAAATATTGGGCAGTTGATTATTATTTTATAACTATTTTTTATTCACAAATTTTCAGCTCATCTTCTAATAGTTTATCAGTTTGAAATTAAAAATATATTATAAAATACATAACCTTCAGTAGTAATAAAAAGTTTCTCATATTTCAAACAATTTATCTTTACAATTGGTTGACTAAACATCAGCCACTCATAAGTGAGTGTGACCCTCCTAACTCCAAAAAGAGAGAGAAAAAATTGTGTTTTAAAAGTAAGTTCAGTGATGATTATACAAACCAAATTATGTTCCATAAATACATCCACATATAAAACATTCTGTTCTATTTTTATACTTATTTGATATGGTGTCTTTTAATTTCTTCAGAAGAATTTTTTCTTTCTGAAATACATCAACAACAAGTTTATTTGTAGCTCTCCAATGAGTTCAATTCTTTGCCATATCTTCCCAATGGAAAACAATTGACATTGCACTTATTTAGAGTATTGTTGAGGTAATATCAATAATATAAAAGAGGTCTATCTCTCCCAGGAAAACCATGCTCAAGTTCACAATAACACAGCCTTTTAGAATGTCTTGCATTCATTTGTTCTACACACCCAATGCAACAGGGGTGTATTTTACAATAGAAGATTTCATAAATGATATAGCAGCAATAGTGGATTTTATAACATGCATACAGCAATTTAAAATCATATAGATTGTTTTTATGATCTAGCCAATTTATGTTTAAAATTTTACAGACCATTCTTGAAAGAAACTTACCTAATGCATTTATATTGCATTAATATAGAAATCTAGTCTTACTTCCATACAATAAAATTAGGTAAAATCCCAATTCTATTGATAGCTATCATATTTGCCATAGCTATTTCCTTGGAATAAAATACTCTATTTTTTGACAAGTCAAAAGAATCTATTTATATCTCAACATAAAAGCCAAACTTCTACTTATAAATTAACAAGATGTTTAACATGGTTTACACTTTTAGTCTTCATGGTGGGTGGTAGGGGTTTTGTCCGACTCTGAAGCACTTTCTTTTTTTAAAAATTTAATTGATTTTTTTAAAAAAATTCATAGAGATTTATATGCTTTAACTTGCTGTAACTCTGCTTTATAAATTTCCTCAAATTTAAATGACCAATTCCTAAGCATCACAATGATTACTCTACCTGCATCATAACACTTTAAATTTCATTTGTAGAACATTCTGAATAAGAAAATTTTATTTCAAAATTACTTTTATATATTCAAATTATGGTGTGTTAGACAGACAATAAAATGCTGGCATATGAACTAATAATATAAGTTATAAATGAAGATTCAAATTTTTAATCAAGTTTTAAATATAAAGTCTTAATATATATATATAATAGGAAAATCTATTTTAAAAGCTAGATTTTAAAAATATAACCTTTGCCAGCTAAAACACTTGTCTCAAATTCAGTTCCAAACCAGTTAGCATTTATTGAATGATTTTTGCTCAAATACTTTTTTTTCTTTAGCCCAATTAGAATTAGAATTATTTCTATTTTTAGAAATGGTGCATTATTATTTAAATTTTCAAGATCTCTAGAGATACACTGTTTTAGTTCCTGTCGTAAACAAAGCTAAAAAAATATTTTATATAATTTAGCATGACCTGCTAATTATTAATAAAGATCATTCATTAACAAAAATAATTACTTTTTTAATGATTTTGTTTAAATACCAATTCACATATGCTTGCTATTTATCGAAAACTTAATACATATAAACCTCATAAAAATAATCAAAAAGTTATTATTACGGTAAAAAGTATTTATTAAAATCTAAAAAGCATATGATGATCAATTGAGAATGACAGGATATATAAAAGTATACAGCTACCTTTTGAAATGAATAAAAACAAAGATGTATTTTTTGTTTGATTGTTTTTTTTAGTAACTACATTAATTACACCAATCTCTATTAATTTATAGGGGTCTACTATCTCAGTCCCCCTCCAATCTATTCATTTATCGCTCACAAACGCACAAAAGTTGTTTTACAATGACCAATCCTTGTTCAAGTAAATCATGTATGATATTTAATTATAAGTGTAACGCAATAAAATTGTTCTATTTACATTTTAATGTGTTTACATATAACAATTTTAAGCTTAAATGTGATATACAAATATATTATTGTTTTCCTGAAGGTTTGTGATGATGATGTTTTTGTTGTACTTATATATTGGACTATTTCCACTATCTAATATGAATATTGAATGTCTTTAGAAAAATTTAACTTTGTTTAAATATTCCAAATATATTCAACTGTTAGTGATAGCACATCATATAAGTTAGTATATGCATAACATTTTGAGAGGTATTATTCTCCCCTCTTCTTCAAGTGTTGCTGATCTTACCAGTGGCAGTAGTAGCTTGGGAATTTAATCTCGACCCTTAGATTCTTGAATATTGAATTTTAAGGTAACCCTTTTAGAGTGTTACCTTAAAATTCAATACTCAAGAATTTAAGGGTCCAGGTTCAATTCCCAAGCTACTACTGTCACTGGTCATGCCAGGAACATCACAAAAAGAGAAGAGAATAAAATATTTCTCAAAACATTGTGCATATACTATATTTGATGTGCTATCACTAACAGTTGAATGTATTTGGAATATTTAAACAAAGTTAAATTTTTCTAAAGACCTTAAATACTCATATTAAATGATGGAAATAGTCCAATATATAAATACAAATGAATATATTATGATCTGATTTTTTACAATAATTATAACAATTAACTATATTTATAAATTCTTTGATGAAAGAAAATACCTCTTTTTGTAGCAAATTTTTATTTTCAAAAATGACAGCACCTTGTTTAATTATAGCTTTTCAATGTTTAGTTCTATACTTGCAATATAATCAATTTTAATATCACGCATATAGCATAAAAGAAATATGTTCTCCCAATAAAAACCATGTTCAAATTTTTCATAAAGTAGTTTTTTTTATTAAGACTTCATTCACCTCACATGGTCAATCCAATGAATATGTGCCCTTCCAATTTTAGATCTAATATTCCTACACCTCAATGAATGAATGACTGATCTTATTTTCAAAATATTACAGATCATTTATAAATGAAATTTTTTAATCACTCTATGTTACTTTTGTAGAGAGTATATGGTTCATTTCCAAAACAATTCTAAATACAATTAATTTTAACTGAAATATTTGTATTATTATAACAAAAAAGCTGATTTTTTTTGCTTGTTAAGTGCTGAAGCAATACACTGGCATCGGCATAGCATTTTAACACCTAAGTTTGTTTTTATAGTAAAAATTATCAAAAGGTTTAAATTAACTGTCTTATCAAACTGTAGGGAAATTGGCAAGATTAGAATTTTCATTAGCACTATTTTCCCCTTTATCAATAATTCAATTGAAAAAAAGTTAGTTTTAATAACTAAAGAGTACAACAATTAGAAAGTGATATTCATCCACCCTCTTTCTCCATCTTCCATATTTTGTGAAAGTGGTAGTGCTTTCCTGAATGTTATACTAATTTATGAGAAGACTATTGCCATCTATTGATAATTTTTTATGTTACTTTAACCAAGACTGTCTTTTTTGACTAACAGTATTATATATATTACAGCAATAATATTTAAATGGAATCTTTAAAGTTGGTGGAAGTCAATTACATATTAAATTTTCTCATGCAATATTCACATAAAAATAAGAGAAGCTGTAAAAAAAGATGAATCAATTTAAATTAGTGACTAATGCTCTAATATCAAGTGTTGAGTAATAATAGATCATATACTCTGGAATTTTATGAATATCTTCCCAATTTGGGTTACAAATAAAGCAATAATGTTAAATATTTGTAAGCTTTTGGTTTTATCAGTGTATCTTTCATCTTAGCTCAATCCTATCACAACCATTCATCAGTCTAGAAGTCAGATAAGCCTCTATAGATATATTTGAAACATTAACTACAGTACATAATGTTAAATATTGTATATAATTGATCCTAATATTTAGAATAACTAGTTTTAATATTTTTAATTAAACAATATAAGTTTAATTCTGAAGTAAGTATTAAATCTATTGTCAATGAGAAATTTAAGTGCAAGATAGTAAGAAGAATTAATTTTCCATCTAAATCAGGTAAAACTTTAAAGGTGAAATAAATAATCTTGAAAAAATCAAATTTTACTTAATCTCATTCAAAACTTTCTCCAGCATTAAACTATTATTTGTACTAATAAATATTTAATTTAAGTGCATATAATTAATGCAATTTAAAATCTTAGAAGCCAACATATTTTTTAATCAGCTTTAACTACTTTATAATTTGCCTGACAAAAATTATATTTATAATCTTCCTGTAGATTTTCTAAATCCATAATGAATCTTGTACAACTCATTTACTATTGAAAGTAATTTATTTAATAAAATCCTTGAAGGCACTTTTTATAAAGTAGATAGCACATGTATATTCCACAAATATTACTAATATTATCAAACTACTTATTGTTATTAAAAGAATTATTAGAAATATATCTAAGATCAGAAGGCACTACCATATAGATCCACATATTCCTGAAAATCCGAAATATTTTGAAGCTAGCATATCACTACTACATTTTAAAGATTCTCTAAGTATCTGCCAGAACTTTAAAAAAAGCTTTCCTAGCCTTATCAAGGTGGTTATCTTTGTCTCAACATAAAATCAATTTAACAAAGAAGATAGTTGACAAAGATAAGAGCTAAAGATTCATGAATTGAAGCTTAACTGTTACTTAAATATCATATGATTTCGGAGATATTTGAATATTTATTTTGTACATCAGCAAATGAGTAAATCTCATTTGCAACTTTTAATTTTTTTATCAGTTGTTAAATGTCTGCTTTATATCATTATATTACTTATTAAGTAGCATTTTTCATTTTGTTATTCAGCTAAGGACAAAATTTCTCATTTTTTAAAAATTATTGCCAGAGAATTAACTAGTCATAGTTTTTATTTTTATTTTTGGTGAACTTAAGAGCAAACAAATTTCTTAAAAAAATTCCACATCTCAGTTACATTACTAATTCAAAAATCCAAATTACAATAATTAGCACAGTATCAGTTGACTTAAAAGAGTCAAGGATCAAATTACATACCAATATACTTGAAGTAAATATTTATTTTTAATGCCATTATTATTATACCTTGAGCATACTAATCTATGATCTACCCAACAGTCTGTTCTTATAAGTAACTATATAATAATGGTTTACCTTTAAATTTTTACAATTTATAATCAAAAAGTACCATTATTTGAGCATTGGTTTAAATATCACATCACTTTATAGTGATTTGTCTGTCTAAATAAAATTTTTATCATAAGCAATTCACATAATTTAAAAAAAAGCAATAATCATCATACATATTCAAGCAGTCTACAAAATATTATAATATATAGGGTATATGAGCACAGACTTTCAGATGATCCATCACTCTCCACTCTATGTAATAACACTGATACACTCAAGCACATATATGCTGAAAAGATAAATAATCACCACCAATATACGTATTTCATGCTAAACCAGCAATCATTAGTTGGTCCAGATTATCATCTCCTACACATATATACTATAAGTGCTCAGATATATATTAAGATAGACAATCTTCATACTTTAATGGACAGGCTCCAATCTACTACACACTCCAACTCTTCAACTGTCCATCCAATTAAAAATCTGATGATGGAAATTCAAACCAAATATTATAAAGATACCTCTAAAAGATTCCAATTAGGAAATATAACTATTTATTACTTTATTTATACCCTTTGATTCTACCACTATACCATAAATTTGATAGTTGTTAATTATGTGTTTTACAGTTGATGTTTGTTCACATGGACACAGAATTATATTCTATTGTATACATCAAAGTGTTTAAAAAGAAAATTTTAGCTTTTGATGCAACAAAATTATCTAATAAGAAAAACAGCTTTCTTTTACTGAACATTTCAAATGTAAAATTTAAGCATATGTACAATTAACATGTACACATATGTTTAGACTTTCAATGATACATCTACAAATTCTAAGATTGAAAATATCAAACTAAACTTTATAATATATCCAATAGCATGCAGTTTCCTTTTACTCAATGAATTGCCTTTCCAAAAAAAATACATAGCTTTTGTGTGTTCAATCAATCTTCTTTTTTATAGTATTTTATATGCAATATGATTTGAATTGATTTAATTATCAATAACTTGGTTTAATATTACTCAATAAATTTCATTTTTCACTACATTGTTTTATTTTTGAAATATTTCATGTAAGCAAAAAAAAAAGAACTTTTGTCTTTGGGATTACTCTAATTATTCTGAAAATATGAACAGACTTATTGTTGAAATTGCATTAAAGTGTGATCTGTGAGCCATAATAATTAACAGTGTTAATTAAAATAAACTAAGCAATTTATTAAGGTAAAATATAAAGTGGCATGCACTCATATGCACAGTACTTCAAATGTTATAGATACTTTCAATTACCTGTGTAAGTTCTCATATAAAGCATAAATGAGTATCCTGACAAAAAAAATACAATAATAAAGCAAAATCACTGGCATGTTTAATGATAGCTTACCATACTTACCATTTTCTTAATAAAATTTAAGCCAATTGATCAATTTTAGAGTTACATCATATGGTTTTATGAATTCTTTATATTATCAAGATGTATTCTCATTAATAATAGGTATATGCACGCATATTAATCTGCATATATTATTAAAAAATAGCTACATACCGCAAGAAGAACAATTTATAAATATTTACATAAGCTACAGATTCAAATCTGCATAGAAATTCATTAGTTGCTTGAGATAAAATGTTGAAACAATACTCTCATGCTGCGACATACTTTTTTTTTACTCAACCAAGAATTGCTTCACAAACTCTCATACAGGAACTTAAATTAGGATAAATAATTATTTATTCTTTTGAAATATATCACATAATAATGTATATATGTATGGATGCAAACATTTAAAAACAGTTCATGTATAGAGAGAATTATAATAAGTTAGTACTAATTAAATGATTTTATAATTTGAAAACACTTAACAGTTATATTTATTATATAAATATTGTATAACACATTCACTTTTTTTTAAATGAAGTGATCCCAACATTCACAAAGTAGATATATTTGCACTGATATATTATACAAACATGTACGATATAGAATAGCTGACAGACAAAGTGATTGACTGACTGATTGATAGGTATACTAATGTGTGTGTTTTTATTGTTCTTTATACCAAAGTATTTCAATTTTCCCACACATTCTACTAACTTGCTTGTATGCTGTTCAGCTTTAAGTCTATTATCCCCCAGTGTGCCTACTTCCATGGTTCCTCTCTCACTAGCCAATGAAAGCATTTGTTCACTTCTTGTGAAAGAATTTATTTACTGTATATTAAATTACAAACTTTTGCTTTTTAAACAAACTAAATAATATATGTATTTAAAAGCATATAAATTAAAGATGCCCAAAATATTAAGACACAATTAATGAAAAATTCATTATGTTCATTTGCAATCTATAAACATTTTTAAAAAAATAATAATATTGCAAAGTCATAATAAATTAAATAATATAACATTATTTTCTTTCATTATTTACTATCTAAAATTTTGCAGGCTAACAATTTTGTTTCAAGACAAATTTTTAGAGTAATAAGTTTGACAATATGTCTGTCCAGTTGGAGAGGGTGGAGATGATGAAATAGATCATGTCACAGTCTAGTGACCATCGCAAGGGTTAGAAGACAGAGAAGGGAGAAGTGGAAGTTTGAAAAGGCGCCGCAGCTTTCCCATTTCAAAAAGCCATTTTAGTTTCTACAGAATGAGATTAATGATGGATAGAAAATAGAGAATTTACCTGCACTGATTACTAGGACAAGTGAAGAAGTCTACTTCTTGACCCCCCTCCTGACCTTTGGCCTTGACCTAGCTAGCAAAAAGACATCAGATGATTATACTTTTAACAAAATGAACGTAAGCAAACCTTATAAAGTTGAACTGAATTGTTCCACAGTTCTCAATGTTGCTCCTAAAAATACTTCTTGAGAAGAACCAATTAAAAGGATTTCTCACACTTAGCAAAAGAAAGAGTAAATTAATTAAAACATATATAAATCAAGTAATCATACTAGATAAAAATAAATAAATTTAATTTTTATTGTTTTATCCAAGTGTGTGTGCATAATTATATACATTTTTTAGAATTATATTCTAATTCTATAAAAAAAAAAATCAATAATAGTACAAAATATTTGGATAGTATAAATGTTGACAAAAATTTTCTTTTCCACAGAAATATATACCTTTAAATATGTTATATATGTGCACAAAATTTTTCTCCATCAAAAGTTTTTTCTATCAAAATGTAAATATTTACTCTTTATAATAAAAGCAAATGTTTGTTTTCTCCAAAACTGATATTCTAATTTTCGTTATTATGCTTGGTTTAATATAACAATAGAATAATGGAGTCAGAGATAAAAGTTAGTGAATTACAGCTTTGTTTTGTCAGTTCCGGTATTTGAATATAATATGATCTCACGAGTGTCAAATAATTAATTTCTTTATTTAAGAAAACTTGAAGGTATTTCATGG
This sequence comes from Epiperipatus broadwayi, assembly GCA_028023455.1. Lineage (NCBI taxonomy): Eukaryota > Metazoa > Onychophora > Udeonychophora > Euonychophora > Peripatidae > Epiperipatus > Epiperipatus broadwayi. The sequence continues at coordinate 278,742 of JAQFVV010006481.1, read as the reverse complement.
TCACGTACTAAATATACTTTCGTAGTACTATTGCAGGCCTATTATTATTATAACATATAGGTAGAAATGGACGGCTGAAGAGTTGGAGGTTTGAGTGGATTGAAGTCTGTCCATTAAAGTATGAGGTTTACTATCTTAATATATATCTGGGCACTTATAGCATATATGTGTGGAGATGATAATCTGGACCAACTAATGATTGATGGTTTAGCATAAAATACGAATATTGGTGAATATTTATCTTTTCAACATATATGTGTTCAAGTGTATCAGTGTTATGAGATAGTGTGGAGAGTGGTGGGTCAGGTGAAAGTCTGGGCTCATATACCCTAAATATTACATATATAGACACAGGTATATAATAAGCCTGTGTGTTTCAGTCATTGATTGGGATATTCTTTCAAATTCAAAAGATAATTTAGAGAATACACATAATGTCTAGACTGCAACCTATAAATAATGTAGAATTTATCTTAGATGAGTACTAAAAAAAAAAAAAGATATTGAGAAGTTATAGAGACCCAATATACTGCATTGCATTCAATAAGTTAAAAAAAATTCATCATAATGAGTTGCATAGAAGTGTTATTTTAGCCACTTTATTGTATGGGTGTGACTTCAAGATATAAAATTGATTAAAAAAAAAAAAAAGAAGCTCAGGAAACAGTGGCTGACTTCAAAAAAATATCTTGTAGGAAAGTTGATTATTATTTTCACGAAAAAAGCAGACTTCACTTGTATTATAAAGATTATCTCAAGTAGAATTATGATATGGTTGAGAAGAAAATACAATATAAAAGTAAAATTAGGTAAGTTGTTTTTAACATTTTAAAGTATACTGTAAAAGAAATTAAAAGACAGAAGCACAATATATTAAGCAAATAAGTGACGCAAAATCCAGTATATGATATATGTGAATTCATATATTGGTTTGCATAGTCTTTGCAAAACACTTTTTATTTTTTATTATTAGTAGTAATAGTAGTACTGCTAGTATTAATAGTGCTAGTAATAATAATAGTAGTATTGCTGTTATTATTATGATGATATTGGTGATGATGGAATTAGAATGGCCATATTTGCTTGTGATCGCTATTATGGCTCATGATTTATATTTTAGAGATTGGATAGTATCAATATTGCTAACTCAGATTTGGCTTTTTGTTCTTTTTGATTTTTTATTCTAGAGTTACAATGACCATACTCATTTGTGATTGGCTGCCTAATGAATAAATTAAGTATTTGCAGTTAAAGTTGTTTCTTTATTTTTAAATGTACTATTTTTTTAAATAGTATTGTAATATAAATGAACTTAAACTTTTCTAATTACGGATCTCTATCATTGACAATAAATATAATAAACCATAATAAAAATGATGTAATGTTATCTTCATAATGGAGACTCAATTAAAATATATGAAATATTGCTTGAATTGAAAATGTTGAATAAATAGTACAATGATCGACTACCATTTATGAAAATGTAATCATAGCAATTTATTATATAATTACTGAATCAGTCTTTAGGCAGAAAATTTTACATATATATACATTCATACACTGGAAATTTATAATATTTTAAATGATAAAGTAAAATAAAATATAAACTGTAAATTATGAATAATCTGATAAATATTAACAGTATTAGCAATGGCTAGTGAGGTGAAATATGTGATGTATGTGAATCATAAATATATTCTTACAAATACAATATTAATTATTTTTATTGTAATGGCTAGTGAGGTGAAATATATATATATATAATGTTTATTACAATAAAAATAATTAATATTGTATCTCCTTAGAGTGCCTTTAAGCTAATATTTATAATATTTATCTTCCCACAAAAACCATAGTTAAGTTCACTGTGATTTTTTTTAGGAAAGAGTCTTTTGTTTTATGTATGCTATCAATACATCCAGAAAACTTCTTTTATGTTTGTTTTCTACCATAATATTGTATTTTCACAATTTTGGGAATATTTACAATAACTTTTCTATGTCCTTTAATATCACATTGATAAGAACATTTTACATTATTTCCCATACAACAAATTTGTAATAATAACAGTCTATATACAAAATAATTTATTAGGAGTACATATATCATTTTGATAAAATATCTTATCTATTAATTAGTTAATGCAGTAACATCACATTGGAGTCAATGTCATCACCAAATTATTTAAGACTACTTTTTTTATCTAATAAATTACCTATATAGTTCAATTCATTCATATTCTCAAGCTGATAATCTCTCAAGCTAAATACTATAGAATCACTCATCTATTTTATTTTAATCATTCATGACTAAAAAAAATTTCATAAACATGAAAGTATTTTTTGGTAGTTTTTGGTTATGCATACTTTGGCTGCTAGGTGATGCTGCAGTACCACCAAGAAGTTTGCAAGTGATAAATTTCTATTCAAAAATGGCTGAAATTAATGTAAAATTAAAATTCCTAAGGCAAGACATCAAAAGTAAGTAAAAGCAGCCACAGTATGTATAACCGAAAACTACCATTTTTTCTAGAGTAAATAATAATGACATTTCATAATAATTATTAGTCTTTTTAGTTCTTTTATTTTTACAACTTGAAATAATAGGAAAAGCACTAAATTTGATGGTACAATTTTATAAGATCATATATTTCTAAAAAGAAAGGTTCAATAATTTTGAAACTAACATTATATTACAGATTCTCCAAGTATTTCATCATAATCAGCAGATTTTTTTGTTTTAAGAATGTTTAGTGTTAAAATTGCTGTAATCTTTTTTTTTCAAAATGAGTCAGTAAAATAAATATATCAATAAAAAGATGGTTAGCACCACTATCATTATATAAAATAATGCCAAATGTTTCTTTGATATGATTATAATATCATTTTTCAACTCCATATATCTTCCAATGTGTTACAAAAAAATAACATGACAACAATTTAAAAGTAACAGTACTTCTTTTGACATAATTAGCTCTTGCAATAATTATTCTTAAGTCCAACAACAATATGACATGACTTTTGCAATAGACACACTCAATATATCTGCAATAGTAGTGTTGTTTACCTTATTTTAGAATCATCTAATATAGAATTTGATGTTTATTATTTAGTTAAGCTTATAGCAAATGGATCTAGAATAGTGTGAAGAGAACTGTTTTTGGATCATTTTTAAGTATTTGTTTTGTTGTTGTTTTTTAAAAGTTTTTAAATTTTTTTGTACCCTTATTAAGTCATACACAGAATGCTCTATTTATTTTTAGTTAAATAACTAATAATTTTGTCAGAGAATCAATCAGGATTTTTATAATGAACTAAATAATAAACTTACTTATAAAAACAATACAATTCCTAAAAGAATTCTCTCAGATAGTATACAATCTTGAAAATTCAAATTAACAAATTTCATATTTATTAGATATTGAAAATTAGCATGAACAATAGTTACATCTAAAAATTACACATTAAATTTTCTGCTAATACCTTTGGAATAAATCATATTTTTAAGAAATCTATAATTTTTATCTTTGAAAAATATTAATCTATAATTTGTCATATATTGTATGATGATAAGTTCTTGTATAACCAAGTTTTTTTATATACTGATTTCTAATTATAATATAAGCCATTACATTTTTTTATAACAATATTTTAGCTCAAATAAAATGTTTGAATAAAATTCAATAGCATTAGACTGTTCAAATTCACCAATCTAATGCCATTATTTCCAATAACTTTTATAATTATTTAGTAGTCTTAAAAGCATGTACTTTAAAAGCTCCAAGAATAGGTTACATGTATGATTACCCTAAAAATTTTTAATATCATTTTATTAATATGTCTAAAAATTATGGGATTAAAGATATCAAGTTAGACCTCACAATAATTCTAATACTAAGAAATTCTTTTTTATTTAATTTTCCATCATATCTCAAAAAACTTACAGTCATCTTATTGCAAAAATAATTGTTTTTTCCCATAAACAAGTTTATTATGAGCATTGTTTTGTTTTCATTAATGTTACCATTAATCAGATTTTGTGAGATAAATACAACATATGTTATCTTTTTAATATTTTTTGACACTTAGGAGAGAGAAAAAGAGATCCATAAATAGAGCTACATGAGCATGTAATTATTTTTAGAGTGAAACCCCAGTTCCAAATCCATTTTCAAAGTCAATCTTCATTGATTGTTATAGTTCATATAGATCACAATAAGGAATTCCTAACTGTTAAACCACTAAACATCACATGATCACTATCTCATACTAGCACAATAATTGTTATTAAACAATCCAAAACAAAGCAAAACTCTCCATATAGTAGTGCCATCTTGTGCTAACAAGAGCAATCAATGGATGCCAGAAAGCTTGTGCATAAAATCCCTATCTAGTGCCTACTCATCCAATATCCCCAGACTAGTTTCTGGCTTATGGCCTTCATCAGTGAGGAGCCCTGGATCTGAGAGCACTGCACCTAGATCTTAGGATCTAATGCAACCCTCCAGCACCCACCTTTTAACTCTACTTAACTACAAAACTATGAGAATGAAATTGAAAACACTATTAATATTTTCAATCCAAGCTCAATAGCTTATATAGTCATATGGGTCTGAACTCAATTCAGCACCCATACATTTTGGTGTCTTTGGCTCTTTAACAACCATAGCCACCACTATCCTATTAGGCAGGATTGGTGTTAAACCACTAAACATCACATGATCACTATCTCATACTAGCACAATAATTGTTATTAAACAATCCAAAACAAAGCAAAACTCTCCATATAGTAGTGCCATCTTGTGCTAACAAGAGCAATCAATGGATGCCAAAAAGCTTGTGCATAAAATCCCTATCTAGTGCCTACTCATCCAATATCCCCAGACTAGTTTCTGGCTTATGGCCTTCATCAGTGAGGAGCCCTGGATCTGAGAGCACTGCACCTAGATCTTAGGATCTAATGCAACCCTCCAGCACCCAGCTTTTAACTCTACTTAACTACAAAACTATGAGAATGAAATTGGAAAACACTATTAATATTTTCAATCCAAGCTCAATAGCTTATATAGTCATATGGGTCTGAACTCAATTTAGCACCCATACATTTTGGTGTCTTTGGCTCTTTAACAACCAAAAAACACCAAAATGTATGGGTGCTGAATTGAGTTCAGACCCATATGACTATATAAGCTATTGAGCTTGGATTGAAAATATTAATAGTGTTTTCAATTTCATTCTCATAGTTTTGTAGTTAAGTAGAGTTAAAAGGTGGGTGCTGGAGGGTTGCATTAGATCCTAAGATCTAGGTGCAGTGCTCTCAGATCCAGGGCTCCTCACTGATGAAGGCCATAAGCCAGAAACTAGTCTGGGGATATTGGATGAGTAGGCACTAGATAGGGATTTTATGCACAAGCTTTCTGGCATCCATTGATTGCTCTTGTTAGCACAAGATGGCACTACTATATGGAGAGTTTTGCTTTGTTTTGGATTGTTTAATTCCTAACTGCTAAATGTGTCTCGATCATTGCTGTTTTAAAATTACGGACTTTTCTTACTTTATCACTTGTATTTATTTTATACCAAAAGAATTGAATTTATAATTGCTATGCATGTATTTAAGAATGAAAGTATGGTTGCACTAATGCACGATTTTATTATCAGACTATGCAAAAAAAATAACTGATGGCATGATAGGTTTATGGTGACCATGCCTTATACTCTCCTCAGTACCTGAAAACAATAAGTTTAAATGTGTCAAAAGATAATGAGATAAAAAGCATAGAGAAGATAAGACTATTAGTATTAGAAAAAGTATTTAGTCTTTGATAAATTAAATATTATTCTATAAGGTAGTAGGAAATACTCTTAATTTTATATTGTTATTGTTTGTTCATGGTTCTCATATCTAAAAGATTGTTCCATTATTTTTTTAACAATGGACTTTATTGAAAGCATAATTTCAGCATCAAATAATTTATTAATAATGTATCACAAACAATATTATTTTATGCAATATAAGTAAATTTGAACAAATAAAATATAAACTAATATATATATATATATATATATGTGTGTGTGTGTTGAAGTAGTTAGATTATTATTTTGGCATGTCTATAACAAGTGGGACTTAAATATAGATGAAGCATGAAGATTTTTTTAAAAGTTGATTCTTTTCCAACAGGCTTAGAAATGTTCAAATAACTGGCTTTTAGTAACTCTAGCTAACCCAGGCATGGCCAACAGTTTTTGTCCAAGGGCCACATTAGAAAGAAAACTTTTTTCACGGGCCAGATGAAATATTAAAATTTAAAAATGTTAAATACAAAAACAATTCGTTTAATTAAACAAAATTTTATTATGTAATTAAATAATTTAGTACAAAAAATTAACAAAAAAAACTAATGTGACGTGTTGAGGTGCTTTGCTTCATTTATTATTTTTTTAATATCTGGCTCTATACTTGTAGTAGCTATTTTTAACACAGCCTCTAAATGTAAATCATTCAATCTTGATCTTGTTGTATTTTTATTTAGATTCATTAAAGAAAAAGTTTGTTCACAAATATAAGTTGAGCTGAAGATTACTAAATATTCCTTGGCAAGTTTTTTTAAATTTCCATATTTTCCATCATTCAATTGCTTATAAAAATTGCACACATTTTCTTGTTCTTCTTGATATTTCTCATGTAATAATTCATCACATTGTAAATTAATTATTTCTAATTGTATATCAACAGGAACGTCATCTACATGTACAGAAAATGGATTTCGGATAATAGATAAAATTTTATCAATTTTCTTGAAGCAATTGAATCGCTGCTCAAAATCTATCATTAGTGCAAGGATATTGTTATTAAATTCTTGAACTTTTTTTTTTGAAATATTTAATGATAAGGTCTCTAATGTTGGAAAATGAACAAATTGGCATTCAGCCAGATTTTAGAAAAAAGATTAAGCTTCATTTGAAAAGATTTTAACCTTTGTACTAAATCATGAGCATATAAATTTTTTCTCTGTAAACATACATTAAATTCATTGAAATGTGTGAGAATATCCAAAGAAAATGCTAAATCACAAATCCAATTTGGTTCTGATAATTCAGGAAAATCCTCATTTTCTTTAAGTGTTAAAAATATTTTTATTTCCTCTTGAAGATCCCACACACGTCTTAAAACTTTTCCCAAGCTTAACCAATGGATTTTATTGTGATATAGTACATCTACATAACTAGTATTTAGTTCTTCAAGGAGTCCAATAAATTGCCTGTGTTTTAATCCTTTTGATCGAAGGAAATTCACTAATTTCACAACTACACTTGTAACATGATCGATTTTTTAAATATTTTTGCATAATGCGTGTTGATGAATAATGCAGTGTATGGGTATAATTTTATGATTTGGATCAATTTCAGAAATTTTGTCTTCAATTCGTCTTATGAGACCAGTATTTTTTCCAATCATATTTGGTGATCCATCTGTTGTTACATTCACCAATTTTTTCCAGTCAATATTGTATTTAAAAAAACATTTTTCAACCTCTCGGAAAAGATCTCCTTTTGCTGTGTCTTTCATAGGAACAATTGACATAAGTTCTTCTGAAATTTGAAAATCTTCAGTAATAACTCTGATAAAAATTAATAACTGAGCAGTATCCTTTACATCGCAACTTTCATCAAGAGCTATTGCATAAAAATGGGCCAATTCTAAATTATTCAGTAACTGATCATTTAAATTAGCATTCATATCTTCTACTCTTCGGGCAATAGTTTGCTGAGACAGGCTTATATTTTCAATTTTATGTTTAGCTTCTGGACACATTACATCACAAACATCCAACATGCACTTTTTTAGATATTCTCCTTCGGTAAAAGGTTTTCCACATTGAGCAATCCATTTTGCTACTAGAAAACTTGCTTCAGTAGCAGATTCTTGTAATCAATTTTGCTGTGTAAATACATTTTTCTGCCGGGACAATTTTACTTCAAGATCTGCAGCTTGTTTTTTTCGGCTTTCTTCATTTAAATTTTGTGCATAACCTGCATGTTTCATTTCAAAATGTCTTCTCAAGTTGTATTCTTTTAAAACAGCTATACTCAAATTGCAAATACGACAAACCATCTTATTATTATACATAGTAAAAAAATATTTCCACTTCCATTCTTCATTAAATAAACGGCATTCAAGATCAATTTTCATTTTCTGGAAGTCATCCCTAGAATGAAAAAATTTTTTAGCTTAAAATATGCGAGTTGCGTATTTTTCGCCGTAAAAAAATTACAGTGATAAAAAAATTGACCGCAAACATATAGGCATGTCAATTAGAAGCTACATCCAATCACGAGAGCTTTATTCACAATAAAGCGATCAAAGCTCACTCTAGTCGTCTAAGTTAAAAGCTTCGTTGAGTTTGTTACAATAACATATCTATAAAAACTACAACTGTATTACTAAAATCATTACGAGTGGTTATTCAGAAAAATAAAAATCGATTTTAAACAAGTACAGCAACAAAGAGATTTTAAAATCGCAATTTATTTTTCTTTTTTTAGTTAGTATAATTTATTTTTTAGATAATGTACAATAAAATTTGTTTTTGTTTCATATTTATCTATTTAATTTAATTAAAGTTAAAATTGGAGAGAATAAAAATGACATGCAGATTACTGATCCAGATAAACAAAAGGAAAATTCATAAAGAAATCTTTTATATAAAAAATTTAAGGGACAAAAAAACTAAATCTTATTTTAGTTACTTACTGCGAATCTATAAACTGCGATGCAATGGAAAGTAGCAAAAAAAAAGTGCAGTTTCTATCTTACTTACATATATCGATTTCCTGTAATCAAAAATGCTTCTGGGGGCCACATACACTCATGATGTGGGCCAGATCTGGCCCATGGGCTGTATGTTGGACATGCCTGCATCCAATATTAGTAATTCTCATCTGATAAGTTATGTTCCTAGAATACATAAAGAATGTTAACATGATGTATCTATTATCATTAATGTTTGATATATTATGCAGTCTAATTCTGGAGATTTCCATACTAAATATTTGATAAATTTATAATTATAATAATGATGATAATAATTGATAATAATAATAATAATAATAATAATAATAATAATAATAATAATAATAATAATAATAATAATAATAATAATGATGATGATAATAATTCAATTTAATTTATTTATTTAATGTACAATTCTACAGCACTATAGACCAATTATATAATGCACATAAATTAATTAATAGTGCATATAATATTATAAAAAGATATATATATATATAAATAATGTAGAATACAAATATGAAAAAAAAGATGGTGTATGTCATCGTTGTACTAAATTAAATATATATTTTTTACAACAACCATATTATAATTTTTATCATTTAAATTAAAATAATTATTACTGCAAAAAATTTTATTTTATAATAACCAAAATTATTGAGAAACTTTATGAGTATTTGAGTAATAAGTTCTAAGATGAAAAAAAATATGAAGATTTAGTTTTATATTCTACATTAAATGAAATATTTGATTTCAAATTTTGGAAAATTACACTTTTATTTACAATTTTTTATAAAAACTTTAGATCTCTTCTTCTTTTTTTAGCACATGGTTTTGTGATTTTTCAAATGTTAAGCACCTATTTTAATGTTAACAAATTATTGCAGATAGAATACCATTTAGAGTTCTATACTAGAAATAAAATAATAACTATAACAAAATAAAACATCAGTAAAATATAAAAAATCACATAGATAATGATAAAATTATATTAAAACATTTTATTAAAAAAGACAAATTAAAAAAGTTATTCCTATAGATTTATAATAAAAACATGGGAACAAAAGATGGCAGTTATTAAACATTTTAAATATAGAAGTAATAAATATAATGCAAATGAAAATGTAACTAAAACACACACAAAAAAAAATTATTAAATTATATAAATATTATGAATATAACCCTAAAAATATTAAAAATATATTTTTTAATTCTAAGAAATGTATGTAAAATAATAACATTTTTATAAAAAATAGTTACAATGATGATACTAACAATAGTTAAAATAAGAAATGGATCAAACTTTCATATTATCCCAAAATTTATAATACATTAATAAAAAAATAAAAATTATATTGATAAACATATAAATATTGGATAGTCAAATAGTAAAAATCTGGATAATTAATTATAAATTAAAAGATAATATAAAAACCTTAAAAGTAATTGTATATAAAATTAATTGTGACCATTGCAATATGAGTTACTATGGCAATACAGGGAAACTGTTAAAGGTAAGAGCAAAAGAACATAATACAATTAATAGGCAAGATGGTAAATCTGCTTTACACATTCAATACTTAACATATGGACATAAAATAGATACTAAAAAAAATATTAAACCTTTAAATTACATTAAAGATTAAAAAATAAGATAAATATATGAAACATTATATTAAGTATAACTCAAACAATTGTTTAAATATTTATAAAACTTTAATAAATTTAGTTAAAACTGGTCAATTAAAAATAGTATGTACTAAGTTGTATAGTATTTGTATTATTTACTCTCTATAGTGTTATGTTATATAATCAATTCTTTGAAGTTATATTAGATTTCTACATGAAATTTTTTTATTCTATTTTACTGACATTTTATTTTGTTATTGTTATTACTTTACTTCTTTTATAAAACATTATTAGATTGTGTTTTATATGCAATAATTAGTTAATACTAAAATAAATGCTTACCATTTGAAAAGGAAACAAAAATATGTCCCAAAAAGACCTTTTATATATAATTATTATTAATATATATTTATATAGCTATTGTATATGATTTTTTATTATAATTTGTGTGTAATATTACATATACAAAATTAACTATATATTATTTTAATAATTCATAATTATTTACATTAAATAAAACATTTCTTTCTTGTAACTAATATAAAAAATGTCTTTAAAATAAAAATAATTTATATAAAAATTTGCTGTTGATTATATTTAAATCATTGATAACAATGCTAATCAGTGTTTAAAATTCAGCATTTTTTGTTGCTTCTGGTGGAAGATCTTGACTTAGTTATAGTTATTATTTCTTAAATTTATTTGTCCCCTCATTTGAATTCTGCAGTACACAAATTATCAGAAATCCTGGATTACATTTTAATTAGCAAATATTAGTATTGTTTTGGAAAATTGTAAAAGGGAATTGCCAATTATTGTCTATAAATGTCTTTACTTTTTTAAAAAAAAAACTTTTACTTTAAACTTAATGTTTGTATATTTAAATTTGATTAAGGGTTGGTATGAATTTCAGGATTCATGTAATTATCAGTAATATTTTTGAATGAGATGCATAGATTGGGAAGAGATTGTTTGGTTATTTATTCACATATGGTTGTTTCACAAGCACAATTATTTACATTTCCAATGCATTATAGTCTGAAATAACTTTTAAAATATTGAATGCTAGTGATTTTAAGCAAATTTGAAATGACTTGTTACATATATTGTTTATAAGCAAAGCAAGAGAGAAGTAACAAAAACAAGAAAAATAATATAAAAGAGGATAAGGGATGAAAAGGGTTTTCATAGTCTCTCAATTATTTTTTCAGATGATATTAATTAAGTTCTTTATAAAACCATTTATCTATCATCTAAAATTTTATTAACAAACTTTTTTATAATGTGTTTTGTAAATAATAGTTAATTTTGCTTTCTAATTAAAATAACTATTTAACAAAAGATTTCATTAATAAAATTGTTTAGAAATTTTCTTTCCCTCCTTTTTTTAATCAAATTCTTACCTACTAAATATATATTCTAAATTATGAATAACATTTATAAAAGAGAAAAAAACTATTAGAATTTTAGTTAAATTTATTTAGTTTAAATTGAAAAAAAAACTTGTAGTTTTTAATAATTTATTTTATAAGAAATTGTTATATGTTTGAACGATGCATTTGTATACACGTATATATTCATCTCCACATACATATATTAAATTCTATTTAAACAAACTTTGCCTAATTATTTATTTGCTTTTTTTACTTTGTTTATACCTACTTCTATTAGCCTATCTATGTTCCTTAATATAATAACTATGAAATATATTTCAATATGTAAATATTATTAACAAAAAATAAAAACAGTATATGTTAATGCTGTCATTCAAATATATGGTAGTCAATATAAATGCGAAATAATCAGAAGACTTTACCTAAGCTTTAAATTTCCACCTGAATCTGTTTTATCATTTAAGTAGCAAACCTAGCATTTAAAGTCTAATAACTATAAGCAAGTTTGATAAAAATCAACGGTAGATAACTTAATAAAACAATAGCATATGCAATAACATGTAATCCAATTATTTTAATATTTATCAAATGACACAATATTTTGTTATTCTTTTCCTATTAATTTTAAAATCACAGATAAAAATCCTTTTAGAAAAATTACTTACACACATACATAAACAGCAGTATGAAATGAATTTTTATATTTGTTTAAATATGTTATTCCAAATTCATTAAATTAATTAAAATTATCTCCCCCACCCTGGAACTTCTAATTTCATTTATTTTCTTCACACATTAAATATGAAGAAAGATTCTCTGACAACCGGATTTTTTCGTAATATAACAATTTATATACTTAAACGAAATGAGCGAGATTTTTAAAACCTTGATATTAAATGTAAATACTAACAGAATAATTTTTTGGGTCAAATTTTGCCAATAATTTTTTTTATATTATTAAGAAAAATTAATACTGAGTGTATACATAAAACTATGCTACATATGGACTGGTTGTATACAAGATTTGGCTGCTACTCTATGTCTTTAACCAAAGTTATATATGATAACAAACTATGTGCAGTCTTGAGCATTGATTTTGGGTTTGACATATTTTGGTTGGATATAACAAGTTTCTTCAGCTACACCATGACATCAAGGAAAAGGCATAAGCGATCAGCTAATTTTAGCATAATTTCATGATATATATTGATTAATTACCACAATTTTGAGCAGCTGCACTGCACAACTATTTAACTTCCCATAATCCTTCAGACAAAGTACAGTCTTGATTCTTTATATTAGACCTGAGATCTTATGAATGTATAACACAAGGTACAACAGCTACTTCCCTCCTTCCTTAAAAAAGAACTGTAGTCTAATGGTCTTAGCTTGAGTTGTGTGCATTGTATTTGAAATTAAGAATTATATTTCTTTTCCAGATTATTTCCTGTGGGCAATCCACTTCATTAGTTGACATGCTATATGATACACTTGTTGGTCAATAAGTCTTGGTGAATTGTGTATAATTACATAGAATGTGCTTATTTCAATGTTAATTATTAATGTATTTAATAATTTGAAACCAAATTACTTTTTGTTTAATTTACATAAAAATAAATACCCTTCTTTTTTTTACATTTTTTTAAATGACAAATTCTAAACAAATATTAAAAACTGTTATATGAATAAATATAACACATTCATTAAGATCAAGCATGGGAACCTGTGTCCTATAGGCCATGTGTAGTGTTTATAACTTTTTATACAGCATTCTAAATGTTAAAAAAATGTAAATCACTTTCAACTAATTATTCATATTTAAATACCTATAATAAGTATAAGAAATATATATATTGCATATCTATTATAACATAATTTTCAATTTACATTTAGTGCTGTTTTCTGTGTGTGACATTTTATTCTTATGATAAATGTTTAAACTGTATGTCTTTTTCTGTACATATTAGAATCATAATTTATTTAAAAAAATTAAAAAAATTATTTACATTATAGGATATGAAAGACGAGGTGTTATTAAAATAAAAAAAATTAAATTACATTTTACATAGATTAAAAAATTATGATCAATGTATAATGAGCAATATTAGATGAGACTATAGCTCATAAAAGTTTGCCCATGTGTTTAAATTAAAAACTAGTTACAGTTTTTATTATTGAAATTCCTCTTTTTTTTTAATCATAGCCTAATAATACAAACACATACATGCCATACTTGTATGACTTGATTAATTTTTTTTTTCATTTTTATCACTATTTAAAAATGAATTAAAATCGTCTTAACATAATCTTTTTCAAAAGATAGGAATTGAGTAATTGCTAATAAATCAATTATATCTAAAAATTTCTAAACCTCTACATTAGTTTTTATGATAATAAATGATTGTATTTATAAATCAAACAATTTTTATTTAAATGAAATTTAATTTGATGTACAAAAAGTATTAATGAATTAAATTGTTTTAATATTTATTATTATTTTTTTCTTTGTGGTTAAAGTTAGTTGCAATGGCAATGAAAATGATAAAGAGAAATTAAAAAATAAATGAAAAATTTCAAATCCTGACAATGAATTATAACAAATTGTTTTAGGCATACTTAAAATTTCCATTCCACCCCAATTTTTGGACCAAATTAATAAAGACATCTGAAAAAAGTAAAAGACTCCCATGATGAATTCCATGCTAAACCACAACTCTTCAGTTTGGTCCAGATCACTTTCTCTCACATAGTTTCATCATATCAAATTGCTACAACTCAAAATATGTGTCAAATTTGCTGTATTTTCATCTTTGCCATAATCCAATTTAAATACTTTGAATTAAATTTATATACACCTGGGTCTCATTTTACACGATAGATAGGTTCCTCAGAAAACACGCACAAACAAAATCGTGCAAAAATAGATGTAACTTACATTGAAAAAGGGGGGGTGTGCGGTCTGTGATTTTTCAAAATTCGCATAAAAACAAAGCACCAACGTAAAATTACTTTAAAATTCACATGCAAAAAAAAAAGAAAATAAAATATGACTAATAAAAAATTTCAAATTTGAAAAAAATTGATACAAGACAAACTTTTTTTAACTATAATATTTAATTTTATTCAAAATAACACGTTCGTTTGCAAACAACTAGCGCCAACTTCACACTCATGTTGTAGCAGTGGTTTTCTGGTGACAACGTAATTAGTAATTAATCTTTGAGATGATGATTTTATTAATTGTTTATGAAACTAACAACTAAAAATTAAATTCTTATTTTTGTCTTTAATTTTCAATTCCGTTTAAAAATCAAATTTTACATTAATTTCAAGTCGCAGTAAGTAATTTTTAAATTGTTAATTACAATTAAAAATGAGATTTTAATTGTCAAATTTAATTGTGCCCACTGCTATTACTGACCTTTTAAAAATAAACTTGTGGACACTAAATGATTAATAATTGATTACGTTTTTTTTTAAAAAAGCAAAAACAGAATGTGATTTAAAATGCAAAATTAACACGCACAATGTTTGAACAAATTTACATTATAATCTGGTAAAATTTAATGTGTGTATATATAAAATGTGGAAATTATGATTTTAATTTCATTATTGCATAAAATCTTACTATTATAAAGCACTGAAAATATTGAAATTACTAAGATGAAAGTCGAATTCCAATAATGTGCTATTACTTTCAATATAACATAAGTGCATGAAATTTATTATTTAAAGTAATAGCACATTATCGGAGTTCATACACCTGGGTCTCTTTTTACATGGACTTATTTAACACACTTCCAGTGAAACACGAATTGCGTAACTTCAAAATCGTGTTAAATTAGTCCGCATAAAAAGAGACCCAGGTGTATACATAATATGATAATCTCTACCCTAATAAATGATTAATAATAAATAAGGTATTTATTTAAAATGGATGGTGTCATAGAATTAAGTATAAGAAGTTTGACACTTATAGATAAAATTGCAGTAATGAATTGTTTATAAATTGTTATAATTTACTTAGTACTAATATGCATTATAATTAATTTCAATATTTAGTTTACTTAATGCAAGTGAAGATTAAATTTCTTTAGTATCCTTTATGAAACAAAAACAATTATTTCCTTATTATTATCATTTGATAATTTGCTATTTAATAACAATTTGTCAATATCCAAACTATGAGAGGTACTTAAAAGTAACCAGAATTTTATAATTAAAAAATGTTTATTTATTTTTAAGTGTTATAAATTTAATCTTTTTCAAATTACTGTTCATGTGATGAAATAACATGTTTTTCATTTTTCAAAGTTGTCTGAGAACACTTGCAAAATGATGGCTTTTAGCACCTTCATAATTTTTTTACCACTTCTAAGTCTGCAAAAAAAAAAATTAGATATTTTTTCATTCAAAAGATTTTTTAAAATGCATGAAATGAAATAATATCTATTATATAAGCTGGGTCATGCTGAATTTAATTAAAAATTATTTTATACTCAAAGCTTTGAAAGATGGCATTTTGTTGAGATGAAGCTTGCGCTCTTTTCTTTGTCACAAAATCAGACATTTACATTTAACATAGCATGTAAATGTTTCAGAACTTGCAGTTAAAATGCCTGAACATTATAAATTAAATCTAAAAGACAAATGTCATTTGAATCAAAACAAAAAAAAGTCTGTATTGTTTTGACTTTGGACTTCACTTATGATGCTTGTTAGGAATGTGGGAATTTAACATTTTAATTAAACCACTCATATACTTGTGTTTTTATGAGAGTGTTTTTATGAGATCACCTTGTTTGTAATCTGTTTCAAGCATTACTACTGCTTTTCCTGCTGTTTTTTATGAACAAAAACAGAAATTTTACATTATTTGAACTTTTCAGTCATTATGAAAATTGATAAATATGAAAAATGCACTTTATAAAAAATATGTGCTATATGGCACCATGGTTTTACACAGAAATGACATTTGGAAGATTGATGTAGAAGGATTCTTCCAAAAAGTGTGTAACAGTAGAAGCTTATACTACAACAAGTGCACAAACCAGAGAATGATTCTGGTTACTTTTGTATCCCCTTGTATTTTATGCATGATGAAACAATTCAATCTCACTGAACTCTTTTAATCAGATTATAATGCATATAGTAAAACTTTTATCAATTTGGATTTAAATAATATAAATATATATATATAATTTACTACAAATTATAAAGTTATAAATAATCACATCTAAACAATAAGAAATTGAAATGGAAGTAACTGCAATTCCCAAATATTAAAAAATAGTGTTTGTCTAAACGATGGTGACATTTTAGTGGTAACTATTTCCATTATCTAATATTAAATGTTAAATGTCTTTAGAAAATTCAAACTTTATGTAAACTTTTCAAATATATTCAGCAATTAGTAATAGAATGCACGTTAGTGTATAACATAATATATTGAATGGTATTTTTTTTTTCTTTTTCAGGTATTGCTGGTCTGATCATTGAGTAACAGTACTAGCATGGAAATCTAAAATTCAAATTTTAAAAAACAAATACTGTAACTATGAAATGTGATGTGAATGTGAAAGATTATACTAGCTGTCTTATTAAAAAGCAATTTAAAAAGCATAAACTAGTGATTAGAAAAAACAGATATATCTTAAGTAGCAGATCATATATGTATTAATGAACGTTCAAAATACAAAAATATAGGACAAAGAGGAAAAAAGTACAAAAAAGAAATTCAAAGAAGCTTCTCACAGGACAATGTCAACATGATATAGTAATTCATAAGATATGTCATTCCAGTAAAACCTGAAGAAGAGTATAAAAAAATGTATTATAAAAAATAATTACTCAAAATGTTGTATTATATAATATTATCTGTGTTATTACTAGAAGTTGAATATAATTGAAAAGTTTAAATAAAGCTTGAATTTTTCTAAAGACTTTCAAAATCTTAATTTCCCAATGTATGGTTTTTTGCATCCACATATAATTTATTATATATATATATATATGCATTTTAGAAATAGTATTTTTAGGATTATTAACTAATCAGTTTAGATTTGGAGGAACATAAAATTAAAACATTGTATTTATCATCAAAAAATTTTAAATAAATTTAGACTAAATATTATTTTAAAATGGTATAGATATCCATTTTGTATTATTTTTACTTATATTAATGTTATAAGAATTATTATTAAACTTATTTAATGTATGAACAATTTGTCTTCTATCATATTCTATGTTTATGCAAAAATCTGGAGGAGAAATAATTAAAAGAATATCATCTACTATACAAACATATAAAAAAATACTATAAACAATTAGTTTAATAGTGTCTCAGTTTTTTTTTTACCATAAAAAAATCTTATAATCTTAAATTTACTTTTAATCCAGATCACACAAAAAAAATTAAATAAAGGAAGACATCATAAAAAGAGAAAAATTAAAGAGAAAATTTTTATAAACTAATTTAAAGATTGTATAATAAATTAACAATATCAATCAGTTCTTGGAAACGCACATTATACCAGATTTTTTTTATATTTTGTCTATGAGACTTCAGTTGGTAATGATTATAATATAATCAAAAGTATTTTTGCTTAATTTATATTTTATTGTTGTTAATATTTACTGTTATTATAATTAAAAGGTATGTGTATATAATAAACAGTTAGGCATTGTAACAAATGTGTAAATTGAAGTACTATCCAATCTTCTCTTTTCCCAATGCAGTAATTTTTCATTCTTATATAATTCCACTGATATAGTCTATTTCATAAGTACCACTAATAAAATATTTTTTTATAAATAGGTTGTATTAGTACCATTTATATAAACATGAAATTGCTATGTAAGAGGTCAGTTGTTTCTCTAGAAAATTAAAAAGATAGGATGTCACAAAACATTGTCCTGCAAAAATTTAATCCATTTTTCATTGTATAGCAACTAAAGAAATAATATAGGTGGCACTTTAAAGATTTGATAGTGTTCCAATTTATTTCATATATATGTAATGGTGTGCATGTTGAACATATTTTAGCCAATTAGAATTTAATGTTATTAAGTTAATGGGTATTTAACTACCGTTGGAGAGTAAATACCAGGATAATCTAATTTGAAATAAATGAATACCTGGTCATTTACCATTAAAAACCACTTGAAATTTGGTGCCATCATCCTGTCTATTTGTAGAGTTGAAAAACTATATGTTTACATTTGTTAATATATAAATATGAGTAAATATAAATGTATGGATAAATATAAATATAAATTGTGCATATAGATATATTTTAAAAATATATGTGCAAAAAAATGATTTATACACATGTGTAGGCATATATACTAATGTGATTATAAAAAAAAATACGCAAAATATAAATAGATATACATTTTTGAGAAATAATTTAAATATATGGAATAATTTAAATAAAAAACAAAATAAATTCTCACCATGAAATCATTAGAGAGGATTGCATTAGTCACTATCTGGTTTCCAAAAAGAAAACATATTTTTGTCTTATCTATATGTTTACTCTATAGGCATTTCTAGTAAGCTTGAGTAATTAACTTTCCTCAGATAGAGTAGTGTGATCATATCCACATTTCTAGAGAAGTTTCTGACTTGATTCAAATCTGGAAATAATGTACTTAATGAGATCTAGCAGCTAATAATCTGAAATTCAAAAAACCCAAAAATTGTTTTGGTCCAAGCCAATATGCTTGTATAATTATATATATTTAACACCAGGTATATCTCAACTTGGAACTTTTTATTCTTCATCTGAAAAAAATCAAATCATTGACATCACCTTTTTAGCTTTCTCATAACTTTTCAAAAACAATTCTCCTCTTTCTATTTTAAAGACATCTATTGTGAAACATAAAAAATCAATAATAGAAGAAACTCGAAGTTAACAAAAAACTGATGCTGCTAATATATATATATATTATTAAAATTATTTTAAAATTCAAAATGAAAACAAATTAACCAAATATAATAATAAACTCTATAACGGCCATAGGTTTCTCTGATAAAATCAGACTACTTGAGTGCAGAGGGCTAAAACATATCAATAAATATTTACTAATTATTATCCATAAAAAAGAATTAAAGAATCTTTATTATTAAAAATGTATCATTCTGAAATAAACAACTTTTTAAGAGTTATTTCAATATTAATGATGTGTGTGATGTAATGGTGAATTGTGGGTAATAGTATATATTTGTTGATGTGTTTTATTCTTTTGCACTTGAGAAGTCTGCTTTTAGCAGAGAAACCTATAATTGTGCTACAGAGTTTTTTTTCTTGGCCAATCTGCTTTAGTTTTGAATTTGGGGTAATTTTAATTATTTTATTGATTAGTTTAGCTTTAGGTTTTTAATGTTTATATATATATAATGAGCAAGTTAATAGCTCTAACAAGCTATCTAAAAATTATCACCATCCCCAAAACAGTTTTTAGCCTATTGGTTCTCCTCAGTGAGGCACTAGGCTATTTCAGAGACTAGATCTAAAATAACAATTCAAGGCCAGCACTTATCAGATACTTAACTATTAAATAGAAAATCTGAAATTTTCAGATACCTATATGTTTTCAAATCCAACTATCTAACTTAAATAGCTATATGTTCACATTAAAAAAAAAAAAAAATAATAATAATAATAATAATAATAATAATAATAATAATAATAATAATAATAATAATAATAATAATAATAATAATAATAATAATAATAATAATAATAATAATAATAATAATAATAATAATAATAATTGTAAAATTTTAATTAACATTAGCAGCAGTTTTTTCATCTTAGAAAATGATCAAATTCATTTATTAATTATCTTCAGTTTATGTTGAAAGCATATGCATTTTATGTTTCTTTTATTACTCTCTCCAAATATGATGTGCAGTATTTCATATAATAAAATATTTTCTAAGAATAATGCTAAAACCTTTACAAACTTTTTGAACACTGTAAAAGTTGATAATGACTAAAAATTATCAAAGTAATTAGAGAGATCCTAATTTCTTGTTAGACCACTATTTTGTTACTGTAAAAGATAAAGGTTATTGAATATATATATATTATTCAGGGCTTTTTTAATTGCAATGAAAGTCAATGATGTTTTCAGTTCATGAAATTATTTTTTATTTTTGCAAAATAATTTATTGGAACAACTACAAATAAAAATCATGCAATCTTATATGAAAATCTAAAATGATATCATAATTCTGAATCTCCATTAGATTTCTTATGCTTTATACTTTTTTCATTCTTGATACATTTTTAGAAAAGAAAAATACAAAATCTCTATATGTGAGTTGATATTAAATAAATAATAGAAAAACTTGGAATTTAGAACATCCTCAATTACTAGGTATTAAAACATCTTTCTGATCTAAAATGGATAGCTAATGTGATGTGATGTGATGTGATGTATTATGGCTTCTCCTTAAACAAAATCAAGAATATCTCAGCAATTACGCCCAGATAAACCTGTTAGCCACTTTATTTTACATTCCCCACTCTAAATTTACCCAATAATCTGCTCTATCCCATTTCCACAACATAATCTTTGTCAACTCTATAACCTTTATATCTAAATCCCCCTTATCTTTTCCCAAACCCAGCATAAAAACCAATAATTCACTTTTTGTATAATCACTCTTTTCATATTTATTTTTCCACAACTTTATTATATGTACCCTTTCTGTTTTCAAACATTTACATTCAATTAACAAATGCCTAATATTTTCTATTCCTTCCTTACATAATTTACAAAATAAATCACCCATATTTTCCCATTTACATGTATATTCTTTTGTAGCTAAAGATCCCGTTCGAGCCTTAAACAATAAACTACTTTCCTTACTATTATCATATATTAACTCACATCTAATATTCTGTTTATTTCTATATATATTTAAACTCTTTTTACTCTCCATACTATTTCTCCATCTCTCTAACTCCCTAGTCTTTATTAATAAATTTATTCTTTTATCCCATTCCTTACTATTATAACACTCAATAATCCTCTTAACACAATCATCCCATCTTTTGCCTGTTGATTCTGATTGCACTGCCATCTGGTGTCCATTATTTTAACTCATTGCTTAAACTTTGGCTTCTGGATTAAACAAATAAAGTTCAAGATTTTTAAAGTAAGGTAAGAAATTCATTATATCATTCAAAATAATAATTGTCTATAATTATTATAAATTAGAGACTATTGAAATATAATCATTATATTTTTATAGTTCTACATTTTAAGTATTTTAAAAATGATATTAAATTTATTTCAATCAAAATAATAGTTTTTGAAAGTTAATTTTAAACTTTTCTGATTTTTTTTTTCTATAAAGCAAACTTTTTGATCCTAAAAAAATTAACAATCTTTATTATTGAAATATAATGAGCAATTATGATTCCAAACTTACTAATATCCTGCCCAAGAATTTTCCTTCCTGTTGAATTTTTTAATTAAGATATATTTCAATTTTAATAAATGAAAATGATGAATGCAAATCATTTTGTATCTTTCTATTTTAATAACTTATGTAAGCAGATGGCAAATCATATCTAAGTAGATATGCTAAGTAAATTATCATATTATTTATTTATCCATTAATTTATGGTGCAAAAAATGTTCTCTCAGTGCAGTTGATTATTTGGAATCTCTTCATTCTCATCCAGTAAGTTTTCCTTCTTCCAAGATTTGGATTTCATCTACAGTCCTTCATATTGACAGACTAACTATTTTTATTGTCCCACAGACAAATGAGTCTGAGTCCTACTGATATAAATGAATCATGTATAACAAAACACGGGTGCCCCTGATGATGGTGGTGATAAATTTTATCATCATATATTACTTTTAAAAGTCAGAAGTAGAAAATGGTAAAAAGAAAAATCAACGTCTTTATTAAATTATTTTTACATTTACTTATTGACTATTCTATAATAGTTTGCATTTTTTTTACAATATATTTTAAGATAAAACCGTATTTGTCTTACTTTTTTAACTTTTCTTTCATTAAAATTGAGAGTGAAACCAAAGTCATTTTAGATTTTGACCCGATTCGATCTGCTCATAAACTCAATATGTTGCAGCTTCAGCTTTTTCTTTATCTCTCAATCTATTTTTTTTTAAAAAAACATACCTGAAAAAATTTGTGTAATCTGTTTATTTGTTTAAAATCCGTTTAAAAAGAATAAAAGAGAAGAGGAGAAAAAAAATGACCATAAAAATAGAGGATGATTAATTACTTGCAGATGTTTTATCATAGGAAAAATTCAGTTTCAAAATATTAACCAAATATCTATCAAAACCTTTTTCAATGCACAGAAAAGAAATCAGAAAATAATAATACTAGGCAACATTCTATAATTATTAAATTTATATATTCGTAGCTTATAAATAAAAAAAGTTCAAAATAAATATTTTAAGATGGTATAACAATTTTCTAAACATATAGTGTGCGTAATGGTTTAGGAATAATATACTGCTTACAGAAATTCAATTATGAACATATGTAACAGAGTTTGAAGATGGTTTAGTTTTGAATGAAATCAATAGGAAGATAAGAGATACACTATTAGGAACTGCAACAAAGATAGCTAGTATTATACTGAGATGAGAATTTATGAAGAAAAATAAGAATATGAAAATATATAAAAATGATCCATTAAGAAGGATTGAATATTTAGAATTTGTAAATTGGTACAAAAAATAGTTAATAATGATATAAGAAAAATAGTTGTGAAATAATCAAAAAACATAGAAGTGAATAGTTGTATCAAAAGTGTAAAACAACATCTTAATATTGGTAGGTAATTTATTTCTGCAATAAGAAGAAAGATGAAATTATTACTAAAAACAAAACTGACATCATGAAATGTATGAAAAAACTTACTGGTATATAGAATGTAGTGGTGTATAAGTCATACCTCTTTTTTTATATCCATTTTTAAGAAAAAAATAAATTTCTATATTTTTCCATGAATTTACATAATGATTTGCTGAATTAATATTATAATTATTTATGTCTACAGAAAATATAACTAGGGAACACTGTAGTTATGTATCTTTTAATTTCATCTTCAAAAACCAAAAATTCATCTTCAGAGCTAAATAAAGAATCACTTGAAGCCTCTTCTTCAGAAACTGAGTCTTCGTATAACAAATCATTCTCCAGTACCATCAACAGATTTTATTATTTCTACATTTCTTCAATAATATTATCACTATCTCATGTTCACAGAATCTTATGAGGTTTTGATTTATTTATAAATCTCAAAAACGTTAGGTGTCTTCTTTCTTCCTGATGGTGTTACTTCAAAATCTGAATACTGCTTCCAATTATTCTCTTTCTCTTTCATGAATCCTTTAAATAGTTTATTAATGCAGACATCTAAAGGTTGAGTCTGGCTTGTTATGTCACCTGGAGTTTTATCCAATTGAATTTTCAGTTGATTGATTTTATTTTTCACGCCTTCAGTTTTATGACTCCACAAGATCCTATACTAGCAAGGCAGATTTCTTTAACAGTCCACTGGGATACCTAAATGACACATGGTCTATAAACAACATCCATGCAGCTCTTAGATTGAAGATGCACAAACACATTTTTAGGCAGTATTTCCTTAGCCAACCTATTATCTTTGCAGAACAAAAAAAATGTACAGAAATGTTTTATTTAAAACCATTGTTTTGCAAATAGATTACTTATATATGTGTATTAATATAAATAACAATTTGTTTTTTTTTCATATGTCATAGCATCAGCTGGGATGCGAACCCACAACCATCTGCAACCAACTAACTTGCTTGCAAGGTGGGTGCGATGACCTCTCGGCTAACAATGCTTGACAAGTTTCATCTAACAATTTTGATTACCAATGCATAAGACACACTTCATATTTTAGGCATACTGTAAAAAAGTGTTCTATATGCCAGAAAATATGGTATGTAGCATTTGAATTGCCTAGAATTTTAAACAAATAGTGTTATTGGCATCGTTGAAAGAATTAAGACTGAATTGTTGTTGGATGGACATACTGCTATAAGAAAGGATACTATATGGTCAGTTAAAATCTTAAAGTGCATTTTAATGATTTTAAATGACCTAGAAAGTAACCACATGTGAGATGGATGGGTAAAATAAAATTGTACTGAGATGATTAGGAGATTAGAGGCTAGAAGTTGTAAAAATTGGATTAAACTTGGAGTGACCTTCATTATGCAGTGGATTGATAATAGTTGAAAATGATGATGATGATGATGATAAAATGGTTATTTGTTACATATAAAAAATACATTCTAAAAAAAACAAAAAAATTTCAACAATAACACAAACAGAATGCCATATTTATTATTATATACTATCCATTTGAATGGAAATTTAAAGTTTAAACAACAACCAATATTATACAAGAAAAATATTATCATCATGATAACACATCCTACTTGAAATTTCTCATTAAATTCTGTTACAGTGTGATGCTAAAGTTTTATTATTGATTAATTGTACTGTTTACAGACATGTAAATATGTACATATATCTATAAGTATTTTATTGCTACTTACAAAAATTTGTTACACTGATGAAGCAGCCATATTGAATCTTTAAAAAATTTTGTTAAGCCACAAATTTTATCATAATATATGTTGGTATTACTAAAAAATATCATAATATATATTATTTTAAAGATCAAAAACAAAATGTAATTAAGCTGAAGAAATATAGTCATTAATATTCAAAGTAATAAAAAAAAAGTTAATATTTTTAATAATTATTTTTATATTATTTCATAAATTCTAAATTATCATGCATACAACTTAAAATTATATTTTTGTTAGTAAGTTAGTTGGATTCATCATAAAATTTCTAAAAAATTAGTTTATAATAACACTTACCTAAGGTAATCCATCACTTGAAAACTTCATAGAATAAAGACATTAGTAGTACCATTTCTTTTTCTCTGTAGCCCTTCAAAATGTATTTTCATACAGGGGTTTGCAATGTATGTCATACCTAATAACAAGTAGTTAATATTGATCAGTAATTTGTATAATTTGAATATTATAATAAAGAACTTCAATACAGTTTGTAATTTATTAAAAAGTACTACTAAAATAGTCACTATATATAAAATAGAATAAAAAGTGAATGAAATACTAAATTTATTATAGAGATAAGCTTGAGGTTCATAAGCTAGTAGTTTATACGTATACTGTCAAAATCTTTACTTTTAGTATTTGCATATATTTATTATTTTTAAAAATGCAGACAAGATATTATACAAAAATCTAAATCAGGTCATAATACTTGGAAAACATATTTATTTTTATTTGATATGATCTAATTCAAATATTGAAGCCAAGCTCATATATTAGGGGAAAAATGCAGGTAATCACAATCTATTTTTTTATTATATTAGTTTCAATAATATTTTTTTTTTGTAAATTTTTGGCAAATATATATAAAAAATAATATTTAAAAATATATATAAAAATTAATAATTATTAAAAAATATAGAAAAAATAAATATTTACCACTGGGCCCCCACATAACATTGTCTTCAAAATATATAGGAAAAAGTAAAAGTTTTTACCAATATATTTTTCAGGGTGAAATCTTTTCCAGTATCTATCAAAAAAAAAAAAAGTGAGAAAGACAAAAAAATTCGATTTACTTGATCACAAAAATTATCATAAAATTTTTATTTTTTATCATAGAAAAATAAAACTTATTTTTATGGAAAGCTGGAAAAAAGATGAAAAGGAGGGTGTAAAAAGCACATGTGTAGACTGCATAGATTTCTGTTAATATTAGTGAAAACAGATGTTTACATTTTGAAAATGCTTGATTGCATTATGAAATCATAATAACAAAAAGGTTTTAAGTAAAGCAAAACATTTATAGCAACAAATGCAAACAGAATGTTACTATCAATATCTTATGATTTTACAAATGTGACAGCACATTTCAGTGTGTAACACATAAGAAAAAAATCCCAAATAAATGATGTAAAAGATTTGCTTTCAAAAATTTATACTGGAAATAATAGAGAAATAGTGTCAAGAAATGAATAGAAAATGATATTAACAATAATATAAATGCTAAAAAAATTATTGAAAATAATTATAATAAAGTAAAAATTACATATGAGAAAAAGTTATATTAAAATATCAGTGGCATGAAATAAATCTTAATAAATGATTTAAAGTTAATTAGATCCAAGGCAAAAATGAGTGTTTAAAATTAAAAATAGGAATTAACAAAATAGGTTTATATTTGAAATATTTACAAATTGATTATGACTAAATAATGGTGAAAGTATTAACAAAATTATTAAAAAAGGAATTGCAGCAAAATCCTGTTAAATCCTCTGAAACGAGACAAAGAGTTAACATTTCTTCAATGCTCTTTGAAAAACATTTAACAACAGTTATATTATTTTGATGAATATTTTAAAAAGGAAATGTGAAAATTAAAGAAAAAATTAATATTAAGAAATACATAGAAATAAAAGTGTATTATAAAAACTACTTTTAATTCTGTCATTCATTAAAATTGAATTTAAAAGAAAGACATTTGATAAATATTTTTTTTGTTTATTTTTTTTTTGTTTGTTTGATGTCAAAATTTAGTGGATAGCAAATAAAAAAATTTTATTTTACAGATATAAATCTTCTTAAATAATAATAATAAAGATGAATTGAATGGCATATTGAAAATATAAAAAACATCTAAAAATTCCAAATAATAAAGATTATTTTAAAAAATTTTTATTTGAAATTTTGTTCTCTTCTTCTAATTGCTTCTATCCTCTTTTAATGATATTTATCAAGTATTTTTTTCTTTTCTTCTTTACAATCCCTTCTTATATAACTCTAAAACATGCACAATCCAATTTATTTTCTGATTTTTAAAATGACAATTGGAAATATTTGACGATAAAAAGTAATATTATACGTTTTTGTAAATAATAGATTAAATGTTAATTTTTAGATAAAACCATTAACACTCCTTTAGAATGAAAGTTCGTTTGAATAATCAAATGTTAAATATATTTAACAAGTTGTTTTATTTATATATATATATAGCATATAATGAACTAATATAATGTATTTTATTTGATAAATAATTCACATATAATTAAAAATTAAACATCAGGTCATTTTAACTAATGTAGTTTTAAATTTTGAAAAGTATGTGTTTTTTTTTTATTTTCTTTTAAAATAGGCTATCTACCAAGACCAATAATATATTTATAAAAATATGTTTGATAATTGAAAATATTTTTTTTTCCATTCAAAAAACTTCTTGAGAGAGTTTATCTAAGAAAAGAATAATTAATGACTAGACAAGCAGAGATTATTGGAAGAGTGACAAATGGAATACCAAATTTATGCCAATCAAATTCATCACAGGGATAATGAATTATTTTAAGAAGGTACACTCAAATATCTTGCTAAGAAAACAATTTTACTGCATACTTAATTCTTTTAAAATATTTTTTCCAAATCATAATATCTATAAAAATATTAAACTATAAAAAAATACAATATGTAACCTATGTGTTTAACTTTATTTTAAAGAAAGCTGTAAAAAAAAAATCTAACAAAAGCAAAAATATCATTTTTTTTTTGCTTAAAACATTATAAGAAATCAAACACTGCTTTATGAAAGATAAGAGAGAAAACTTTGTTCTAGATTTATAATTAAATACTTAACTGTAAAGTTTGCAAATTAATTAAGATACTTGTTTATTTATTTTTATATATTATATTAGCAAATTTAATTAATTTAAAACAAATTACCTGCTTTATTACATTTATCAAAAGTTATCTATGTACAATATTTGTAATAAATGTAAAAGCATTTGTGATTATTTTTTTAACTTTAGAGGTTATAAATCAAGACATCTTTGAACCAAGAAAAAAATATAAATAAAATTATTTAAGCTTCCTAGTGATTCTAACCATGGCATCATTATCATAATCTTTACTAAGAATAATAACTACTTCTTTTATTTCCTTTTTATTTTTCTGTAATAGTCAACTTTTAAAAGTTTAAGTCCGTCATAAATTTTATAATTAATATTTTATAAAATAAAAATACATTTGTTATTTAATAAGCTTATAAACTAAAATCATTCTTAAAATAATATTTCATTATTATTATAATTCTCTTTATTAAATTTATATTTTGTTATATATAAACTTTTTTATATTTTAATATCTAATTGGTCATTATAGTCTAATACTTATCATGATGCAGATTCAAAAGTATATTGTAGCTAGTTACATTGTTATATTTTAAATAAATGGATAATCCAGCAATAATAATATTATATGCTCTTTAAAATTAAAATTGTTTTTTTTTAAATAAGGGGTAATTATTTAAATATTTTTTCTTATCACATGATAATATGAAAATTTTCTGATATGTTAAACATAAGTTTAATATTTAAAATGTGTTATAAGTTATAAAAGGTTGTAAAAGAGAGAAAAATATAAAGTAGAGTAAACATTTTTTTATTCTCTTTCTTCATTAATTTATCTATCATTTTTTTACTTTAATATTAAAAAAATACTAAATGCAATATTTTTTCTCTTTCTTAAGTATTTATAAATTTGAATTTTAACTTACATGAGAGATAAATAAATAAAGTCTTAAAAGAAAAAAAAAGATTTTAACATTTTTGTTAAATTTTTATTTTAATTGATTAGAATTGGTTTTTTCTTTTCTCTTTACCACTCTTCAATACAACAAACAGCGTTTATCAAGTTAGTATAATTAACTAATTATCTTGTTTTTATTTTGCCAAAAAATCTAATTTAAAAAGGAATGTCAACATCTATAATTCTAATTTGAGTTTTGACTTTTTAAATGGCAATGTTGAAGAGAAATAATTGAATAAGTGGAGTTTTTTCCCAAAATTGATCAATTGAATATTATTAAATTTTATCATGTATGAGACAGGATGATGGAAGATGGAGTTGTTTCAAATTTGAAGGGTTGATTGATCAGAATATCTTTGTGTAAGAAGCAATCAGTTTTGGCTTAGCAGTTAATGAGGAAGTCAGTAGTAGAAGTTCTAACCAAGCTGTTGAGGAGATCAATCATTATTGATTCAGTTGATAAATATGAAATCCAATACAGAAATTCAACTCATTAAATATATTTGCTACAATAAAATCTATATGCTAAGTTGAGCTAAAAGATAAACACCATCTGCCTCTATATAACTGACTTCACTAGAATAAAATATAAAAGATAAGAAAATTACCCTTTAAATAATCTTTAACACAAACCATGTCTTCAACCCACAAGTATGAGTGTCTCTATGTCTTAATCTGACCTGGAAAAATTATTGGAAAAAATTGAGAACATTTCACTGTGTATATTGGCCTGAAATCATATATGGACAAATTGAAAGAACTGTGCACATTAACTGGATATGAAAAATCTTCAAGAAGAAACCTACAAGGACAACTGTAAATTATACCTGCAAAGAAGAACTACAAACAAAAGTAAAACCATTGTATGAGGTAATTTTTTAATTTGCACACTGCATTTAAATTTATAAAACAGTTTGTAAATTAAATAACTAGTGATAATAAATAATGTTATTAAGTTTTTTTAGTTGTAGCATGTTTTTTAAGTTCATTTGATTTTTTTTCTTCAAAATTATAAAAAGGGTTTTAATAATAACATGAAAGGTTAAAACCTTTGACAGAAGCCACTTAAAATGCTTTTGTGATAGCCAATCATATGTAATTAGTGAATTTAATTTTTATTAAATTTAACATGTCTTTTGATACTTGTTTTTTATTTAATTATTTCCCCAAATTATATACAAAATAGATAAGCTAATTTAAAATGCTCTTATCTATGATTAAAAAGCTATTTTCCAACTTCTGTTATTTAAAGAAATAACTTAATGAAAGCAAAAGTTTATTAATTTAAAAAATAAAAATCAACTGGTTAATTATTTTTATAAACTTATGCCTTTTTATAAGAATGTATAAATTTAAATTTTTTTTATTATCATACTCTTCAAAGATCCACAAAATGACTTCTTTCTCTTAATATATGTTGCCTTTGCCAATACTATCCATCTCTTAATTTTATCTTCACTTTTTCCATCTTCATTCAATCACCAGCTACCCAGATATCTAGAAATTGTGATAGGTTGGACTATTTATTATTAATCAGTTAGTTTGTTAAATAATTATTTATAAATATTTTAGAAAAAATGTCTTTATTCCTCCAACTATTTGTTCCATGAATTGAAAATATGATACTTGATTTAAATACAGCTTAAAGTTTGAGGAGTTGTTTTCAAATTATCCCAATAAAGGTATATTATAATAAATGACAATAAGCTGTTATATTTATTTATCTCTTTCTCACAGTAATAGTTCACAGAGTATATTAGTGCATGGATAAACAGATGATGACCCTTGATGATGCAAAGATACCATATTTAAATTCCATGTGCTATATTGTTATATTTTGTTTTTCTCATTAGAATATAGTTGGCCAGTATTTTAATAGTACTAAGTACATAGAGCATTGATGATGATCAGCATGATTTTGTTTCCCAGCATATTTTTATTATTTTGATTGATGGATTAGCACTTAAGTATGTGCATCCTCAGTTTTATATTGCATTTCTGCCCTAACTTTGACATTTGCTAGATAAGTATCCTGCCTATAGAACACCCCTGTCAAATACAGTGATAAATCTGACTGATGGTTTTTTGAGTTCTTTATTGATTGTTGATAATTATTATTATTCTGTAAATGTACCTTGTGGTTTTCTTCATGCTGACTCTCTGCTCTTACTCACCATATATTCAATGTGTATTTCTTTTATATTTAATTATTCTTTGGTCAGTGATTTTAATTTTATTTATTTAATGAGAATAATGATGTATCTTGGCATATTCACACCATATTCTCCCCACATTAACCCCTAAATCTTTCTAAATTTTTAGATATGGAAACCTAACTGTGGGTTTGATGGTGATCAAGTTCTTCTGGTATCAATATCAAGTTCTGATGGTCATTATATATAGTGACCACAAAACATAAATCTCAGAAATTACACTTGAAAAGAAAACCTTGTATTTTGATGCAGAATTAATTTTAGAATGTATTATTGTGAAATGTGACAAGAGTATAGATGCTAATTCTATTATAATTTGATTATAAATTATAAAATAATATTAATATATATTTAAGGTGTTCATTTTTAAAATAAAATACAAAATGAAAGTATGATTTTGGAAATTAGATTGAGGTTTTGACTGGTGGAGTTTGATTAGCTATACTTCTATTATTGGTAAAGATGGATAGTTTTTTTTTGCCCTGGGGATGCAATGTTTTCATGCAATGCTATAGAGAATTCTATCTCAGGCATTTCTCTAATTCACTTTCATATTTTGATATTTCCTATTGTTTAATTTAGTTCTGTCATGACCTCCAGGTTCTAAGTCTATAAGAAAATGAGCAAGACATAGATTTGTATTTTCCAGCTCCTAAGACTCAAAGGAACAGAGCTTTGCAATGATTTTTTTCATTATTTTTTATTTCATGTTGTAAATAGTTAATAATATCAATATTGAGATGGAGCTTCTGATGTTCATTCTGCACTGTGAAGTGCCTTGATTCCATAACTATTATAGGATTGCAGGCCACTATGCATTATTTTGCTGTCAGAACCTGGTAAGATCTCTGAAACATTTTGACAAATTGTTTATTACCTGAACTTGTTTTTGTACATGCATATGTACTTAAAGTAAAAATAAATAATAATAAAATTAATGGTAAATAGGAAATAAGTCATGCATGCATGTTCAAGATAAAATTGGAGAATAAAGCTCAGAAAATCAATTAAATTAAACAATGTAAAGCCAGATATTGAGACAATACATTTAAACAAAGGCAGATTAGGGAAAATAATTGTAGTAGTGTTATATCGCATGGAAGGGGAAATGATGTTAATCTTCATTTATAAGATAATATTTAACATTTTAATAATTTTTATTTCCAGTGTGTAAAAATAACTTAACACAGTTTTTAGAATTAAAAATGTGAGTTATATAAATATATATGCTTACAAGAACACAATTGAAAAAGACAAAGAATGAATGTGATTAGAATGCAAAATATTTGCAATCAATGGAAGGAACTCAGACACTAAAAGATGCTTTCATGATAGCCTAATTCTTGCATATGCCTGAGAAATGAAAGAAACCAATCAACAAAGAACACAAAATAATAAAAATAAGAACAAAAAGAATAGAATAATAAAAAAGTCAACATCAAGAAGAGGAAAGTAGAAAGATAATAGAGGTGTTTAAAGAAATGAAATTAGATATGCTAAAGAAAATAGAAGAAAGCAATCAACAGAAAAAAGATAATTTAAAAATAGATATGGCTGATCAAATAATAGACTGAATTAAACAAATTAAAGAGAAAACTTGAATAAGTTAGCTCAAAAAAAAATGAACAAGATGTGAAAATAAATCAAATACAAAAAGTAATGAATATTAAAATAAGCCAAGTATAGGAGCCAATAAAATCTGTGAATAATAAAAGTCAAACAAATCTGGTCTGTATAAAATCAAATAGGAGATCTGGCTAGACAAATTAAATCCCTACATGTCAGAGGTGATGGTAGAATCATGGAAAGAGTAAAAAAGTTGGATGACAAAACATAAACAAAATGATCAAACTTACCAAAAAATAACCATGACTACATTAATAAGGGAAGAACATGATGAGAAAAAAATAGAAGTGGCAAAAATAAATATTCCATCAATGAATTACAAATCTGGTATGGTAAATTAATTCTTTAAAATAAGAGTTTTTCAGGTAATGCTAGTGAGGCACCCATTGAGTTCATTAACAGTTAGAAATATATATCAGCATTAATGCAATGACTGAAAAAATGAAGCTAACAACAGCCTATAACCATCTATAAGGAGCATCCCAAGCATGGTCATTGTCACTCAGAAAATGTTACTACATTAACAATTACCAGGAAAGGTTTAACCATAAAATATCCTAAGAAAAGTTTCCAGGTTATAGGTCATGCATTCCATTTTTTAAAAAGCAGGTGGCAAAATTGAGGGCAATCACTGCAAACCCTCTTTCAGAGTTATAAATAATATGGGTATTAAGATATGACTTCAGAAGTGATATTGAAAGAATGTTGATAGACACAACAAAGATACAATTGAGCAGATGACTGAAATGTTGAATGTATTTGATAGCAGCAAATGTGCATATCTAAAAAAGAAGGGGGATTTCAACCTCCAATTAAATAAGTATACTAAGAGAATAATGGACATTATATCAAACCATCCAATATG
Source organism: Epiperipatus broadwayi (assembly GCA_028023455.1). Classification (NCBI taxonomy): domain Eukaryota; kingdom Metazoa; phylum Onychophora; class Udeonychophora; order Euonychophora; family Peripatidae; genus Epiperipatus; species Epiperipatus broadwayi. Next base: position 244,519 of record JAQFVV010006481.1, on the reverse strand, counting down.
GAAAATGCAAGGTCAATACCATCATCACACCAATAGTGCCAACATGGAAGAAAAGAAAACAGAAAGGAACTAGTAGCCCCAATAATCCTATGAGAACCCAGATAATTAAATAACATGGAAGTGAATCACAGTGTCATAGAAAGTGATTTTAAGAGATCTGATAATGATCCTAAATCTCCCAAAGCAGGATGCTATTATGCTTCTGACCCAGAAAGCAAAAAAAAAAGCAAAATGATAAAACAGAAACTGAAAAGAGAAAAATGGATATTTTACAGATAACAGTGGCAAATATTGTGAAATATGATTTCTTAGTTTTCAGTAGTGATGGTGGATAGTGATGTCATAGATGTAGGGATTCAGCGTATTCATGATTTCCAGAGGTTTTATTTCAGCACTCCACTTACTTAAAGTTTAAAATCTTTCCAAGTAAGCCTCTCAGTCATAGCAACCTTTCTATCAATAAAATACTGTGTTGTCTTCCAGTCACATAACTGCACCATGAATCTGGAGTCTTTAAGATTTATAAAGCAAATGAGTAAAAATTTTTGTTTAGACAAACATTTTTGGTCTTTTTTTCAATATGCTCATTGAGTAGTAAGTTGAGTTTGTGCTTAAACTGAGATAGCTTTTATCATGCCTGTGCTTCCTGGCATATTTGTGTTCTGTGTTAAAATTTTCTATCCAGCAAGGTGATGAAATCAAAATGCATGCAGTATCCAATAAAAATTTATATTTACAAAAAATGGAGATAACTACTTTTAACTAAATAGCCAAAATGTTTTTGGGAATTGATTGCTGGCTTGTAAGTCTATAGAAATATTATTATGCAGTTGAGCATGACTAACAAATTTAATTTTTGTTGTGAAACAAAATTGGTTAAATTAACCTAAAATATCAAAAAGGAGTTCAATTCAATTTCATTTTTCATATTAGATGGGGGTAATGTAGTAATGTAGCTACATTGCTATATTTTAAATAATTCAAATAATGTAGCAATAATAACATCACATGCTACTTAAAGTTAGAATTAGTTCATTGCATGAGAAAATAATATTTAATCCTCCCATATATTTTTTTAGAATAATGGGTAATTATTTAAATATTTTTATCATCATAAGATAATATGACAATTTTCAGATATATTATACATAAGTTTAATATTTAAAATGTGTTATAAGTTATAAAGGATAGTAAAAAAAACAGAAAAGTATAAAGTAAACAGTTTTGTAATTTTCTCTCTTCATTAATTTACCAATTATTTTTTATTTTAATGCTAAAAAATACTAAGTGAAAAACTTTTCTCTTCTCTAAGTATTCATAAATTTTAATTTCAACTTATTATAAGAGAGATAAATAAAGTTGAAAAGGAAAAGAAAAATATTTTAACACTTTGTTAAGTTTTTGTTTTAATTGATTAGAATGTTTTTTCTTATTTCTCTTCATTACAACAAAGTGATTATCAAATCAGTGTAATTAAATAATTATCTTTTTTCTGTTTTGTCAAAATAAAATATTAATTAACAAGGAATGTCAAAAACTATAATTGTAATTTGGGTTTTTGACTTGCTTTCCAATGTCATTGTTGAAGGAGGGAAATAACTGAACAATTATTTTTGTCAAAATTGATCTAATTAGTTATTATTAAATTTTTGCCATGTATGAGAAAGGATTGTGATTGCCTGAAGATAGGATTGTTCTGAAATTAGGGATGCATTTAAAAGAACTAGGTGACTTGTAAGAAGAAGTCATGCCTGATCTACAGTCAGTTCTAACCCAGTTGTTGAAGAAGGCAATAGGAAAAAACAATTTTTTAATCAAGCTGCTGAAGAGAACAGTAATAGAAATTCTAACCAAGCTGTTGAAAAGAGTAATCATTGTTGACAGCTGCTAAATAAGAAAAACAGATGCAAAATTTCAACTGTTTAAATATGATTTCTACCATGAAATCCATGTGTTAAATTTAGCTAAAAGCTAAACAGCATCTATCTCTGTGTAACCTGCTTTATTGGAATAAAATGTAAATGAGAAGATAAATACCACTAACAAAATCTGCAACACAAACTTTATCTTCAGCCAAGAATGTTATTGGCTATAAATATTAATCTGACCTGGAAAAAATATTGGAAAGTAAATTGATAAATTTTGACTCTTTGTGTTATATTTTCAAATAAAAAGAAATGTGTATATTAAACTAGATGTGAAAAACCTTAAGAAAAAAACTTACAAGGACAACTGTAAATTAAAACTACAAAAAAGGACTCCAAAGAAAATTAAACCAAGGTACAAGGTATTTTCTTCAATGTGCACATTGCATTTAAATTTATAAAAGAATTAATAACATTAATTATTAAGTTTTTTTTTGATTGAATCATGTTTTTTTTTAGTTCATTTGATTTATCTTTTCAAAATTATGAGAGGTTTTTAGAGAATTTATTTTTCATTACATTTATCACATCCTTTGAAACAAGTTTTTTATTCATTTATTTCCCATCTACTCCAAATTATCTACAGAAGAGAAAATTAATTTTAAATGCTCTTGATTGAAAAGTCTTTCACAATTTTTCTCATTTAATAAAATAACTTAATGAAAGCAAAAGTTAATTAATTTAAGAAATAAAAATCAACTTGTAATTTTTTTTATGAAACTATATCTTTTGATAAGAATGTATAAACTTAAATTTTCATATTATCTTGTCTTTTTTATTTATTTTTATTATTAATCAGTTAGTTTATTAAATAATTGTTTAAAAAATATTCTAGTGTTAAAGTATTTCTTTTTCCAATTATCTGTTTAATGTATTAGCAGTGTGTGATAATTGATTTCAATACAGCTTAGAGTTTGAGGGATTGTTTTCAAATTATCCCAGTAATGTTATTTTTCAATAAATTAGAATAAGCTGTTATATTTATTTATCTCTTTCTCAGAGGAACTGTTTATAGAGTTTTTGCTTCCTGAACTAGAATAGAGCATAACAGTTAGTTATATGGAGTTAGTTATATGGATGTGGCATTTTTCCATTCAGATGATAACTGAGGATTAATGTCCATGTATTACATTTTTACATTGTTTTTCTTATTAGAAATTTAGTGTATAGTTGTCTAATATATTAATAGTACTATGTGGCTAGAGAATTGATGATAATATATATGTTTCTGCATCCCAGCATCTTTGTATTATTATGAGTGATGAATTGGCATTTAAATATGTGCATCCAGAGATTTGTGTTTTATTTCTGCCCTAAGTTTGGAAGTGGCTAGATAATTTGCCTGTCTATAGTGGACCCCTTTCAAATACAGTCTCAAGGCTGACTATTATTTTTGCCTTTTTTGTTTATGATAATTATTATTATCTTCTATAATGTTGGTGACACTCTTTAATAGTTTTGTTTGTGCTAACTTTTGCCTCTTATTTGCTGGATATTCATTGTATTCTGTATTCTTTTTATATTTAATAGTTCATTATTCATTGACAATTTATATAATCGAGATGATGATGGTTTTCCATCTTTCAATATTCCTCCCATATTATTGCTATATTAACCTCTAAAACTCCATACCATTACAATATGGTAATGGATAATATAATGAGTATGGGATTTTGCTTAATAATAAATATACTGACACAGCATTATATATTTTGGATTGTAAACATTAAACGTAATACATTAAATTTACCATTGCAGTATATTGTAAACAAACAATAACAGAAAAACACAAATCAATTGGAAATTTATTTGTTTATAAATATTTCTTTTAAAAAATGTATTTTAATTTTATAAAAAATAATGTATTTTTAAATTATTTTTTGATACAGAATATATTTAAAAAAATCTAATATGTTATAGGCTGCTTGTATTTATATTGTATATTTATGGAAAGTTTGCAGATAAATACATATACACATCTAATATATAGATGCAGCCAATGTGCGATGATTACTTTCACTATCTATAAAGATACGGTGTAAAAACTCCACAATAGTTTATGATATAGAGTAAAATGCACTAGAAACATATTAAACAATATTGTATATCATTGTCTATAATCAAACATTACTATTTGTCATAGTTAATTTACATATATTCAGATTAAAGTTATAACTGGCCCAATATAAAACAAAGATTATGAAAGCAAAACCGAATTAAATTGTCACATGAAAATTAAAGTAAACAATCAATTTTTTTTAATAATTCTTGTCAAAATTTAAAGAAATAAAATTTATTTTTTACTTAATGCCTTATATATCAGAAAGGAAAATTAAATATTTATGAGGTTTAAATGTCTTTGATGTAGAAAATACCTAATATTGAAATGTTATTAAAGTTTAAATAATGATCAATAATGCTCACATATTTATAAATGCTCTGATAAAATAATGAACATCACTGACAAATAGAAGTATTTTATTTCTTTCATAGATACAAAAACAAGACACATTACATGGTATTATAAATAATTATTTTCTCCACAACATATTTCATCATGAAAATAATATACGACAGGGCTCCCATCTTATAGATTATGGAAGAAATAAGCATTTTTAATAATTCAGAACCATCTCTACTAATAGTATTTTGTTATTATGATAGACATATAATTATAGATCTATTTGTGCCCTACTAACATCTGAACCTATTGCTGAAAAATTATTATAATTACTACAGCAAAAATTTCAATCCCATCATCAAGTAGAATGTTTGTCTTAAATAAAAATCAATTGGAAATCTGATCTGTTCATTAACAATCTATCCTATATTAAGCTAATTGTTAATTCAATTTGCTAAAGATAATTTTTTTAACTATAGCATTAAAACATTAAAAAATATTGAATAATGCAGTGACTTACAATTTTTATATTAAATTTTTTGATCAAATCAGATTTAGATTCATATTATTGGGTACTATGACAACATGATAAATCTTAATCACTGCTAATTATATTATGCAAGTATTTAATCCAATTTATTAGATTTATTTCAGAACTATATTACAAAGTATATCAGAATGTGATGTATAGAGTTACATTATAAAATAATAAAACTATTTACATCATTATGTTGCATAATAGTCTTTTGCTTTATTTATTTTTTCCTATTTTCCTAGCATAAATATATAGAAATATTTTCTATTTGGACATATAGCAATTTAAAAAAGTTATTTCATTAAAATCTACTAATACAAGTTTTCAGAAGGCTTGGAAATGTTTTTTTTTTCATTGTGCTGCTTTATATGAAACAGAAAAGTAGATAAATGGAAAAGAATAAAGATGAGATGCTTTAGAAAAACAGATTGAACAGATAAAAAAATATTGAACAGAATATTATATTAGAAGAATATTAGTAATGCAAAAGTGTTGTAAAGAGTAAACATATATATTATTTATTTATAAATTATGAAAAGAGTGACAAAAAGATTGATTGGATTGGGCATATATTTTCAAGCAAGGAAAATATAAAAAGATATGTCAAAAAATGGAAATGATAAAAGAAGGAAATATTGATAAAAATAATGGAGAGGTGCAATTATAAATATTTAAGGATTATACCAAAAAAGGATGTTCAGCTTTAGTGAGTAAGGATTAGAGATAAAAAAATGGATTATGATAATGTTCATATGCATCTAATATATATGATATTATAATTTCTAACCTTATATAATAAAAAACGTTTACTTTAATAGGTAACTAATTCTAAAATTTAATATTTTTACTCAATTATGAATATGCATTAAGAAATAAACTTAATGGCTCTTCATTAAAAACCAGTAGAAAAATAAACCATAATAGTGAAAAACAAACTTTGAAATTTATTAGATTGTTGTTGTGTATTTTAATGTTTAAATAATGTATGTTTTAAAGTATAATTAATCTCAATTTAAAACAGGCAAAATCACTATACGTATTGCCACACACAACAAGCTAGAGTAAGGCTTGTGCATAAAATCCCCATTTAGTGCCTACTCATCCAATATCCCCAGACTAGTTTCTGGCTTGTGGCCTTGGTCAGTGAGGAGCCTTGGATCTGAGAGCACTGCACCTAGATCTTAGAATTTAATGCAACCCTCCAGCAGTCACCTTTTATCTCCACTTAACTACAAAACTATGAGTCTTAAATTGAAAACACCTTAATGTTTTCAATCCAATCCCATTAATTTATATAGTCATATGGGTCTGAACTCAGTTCAGTACCCATACATTTTGTTTTGTAGTTAAATGGAGATAAAAGATGGGTGGTGGAGGGTTGCATTAGATCCTAATATCTAGATGCAGTGCTCTCAGATACAAGACTTCTCACTGATGAAGGCCACAAGCCAGAAACTAGTCTGGTGATGTTAGATAAGTAGGCACTAGATGGGGATTTTATGCACAAGCCTTCTGACATCCATTTATTACTCTAGCTTGTTGTGTGTGGCAATATGTATAATGAGTTTTGCCTGTTTTAAAACAGTTATACACAAGCATAAGAAGTGGTGGTAATGTGATGTTTATTGGCTTAATCTCAATTTATATTGAATGTTTAATTTACTTGAAAGTTGTATTGTAAAATGTCTTATTATTTTAAATTTTTGTATAATTTAAGTAATAAGTATTCTCAATAAATAAATATATCTTAACTAAATAATAATTTGTTAGTAAATATTGTATTTATTAATTTAAAAAACCATAAATCTGTATTTTGTTTTCAATTTTTTACAGTAAGCAACTTTTATAAATTGTTTTCCGATTTACTTATGCCAATAAAGTTGCATAAAATACTATTTGTAATCAAAAAAAAAAATGGAAAACAAATTTCATTATTTAGATTATATCTTATCTCAACGCCAAGATCTACCACTGTTAAATATATATATATTCCAAACACTAATTGAAAATTTGTAAAAAAAACAATATGCTCTAAAACATAATATTACTGCATAAACTTTGAAGTGAATCCAGTTTTTTGTTTTGAATAGACAATGTTTCAACAATTATAACAGTAATTTTATCTTTTCACTGGAATATTTAATAGCATTTTATGTATTATTGTAAATTATATTTGGCTTATTTATATTACATTTAAAATAAATATTCCATTTTCTAATGTGATGTTGTGTATAATTTTAAAGCAAATTGGCAAATTTGAAAATCATAAGAATATGCAACTATTACTATATTACAAATTTTCTTGCTTATAAAATTATCACCTGATTACTGTTTTTGACAAAGTTGCTATAGAGTTAAAATTGTATGCCAGGATTAGTATAATTTTAGTTTAATTATAAGATACTGTGCTTATATATATTTAAGCTAGGTTTATTTAGTTTCATTGTTTATGTTACAAAGTAGTATATTTCACAATTAATATAAACAAAAAATATAAAAAGAGAATGGACTAAGCCAATCTAAATGTCTATTACAAATTAGAAAATCTCAAAAAGATGGTGTATTATTTGCAAAATTAAATGAAATCAATAAATCATTAATATAAACTGAAAATAAAATCTATGTCAAAAATATGTTCTGTGTAATAAAAATAATTTTAAATAAAAAAAAAATATTTTAATGGATCACACAGAACATCTTTTAATTAATGATATGGATTAAAGACTTTAATTTTAAAAAAAACACCTGTTAAAATAAGTGGCCATTCTCATTATAAACTCTGTCTTTGGAAAATATTTTTAAAAAATTAAAAAAAAAGATACTAGAAATTTCACTCTCAAATTGTGATTGATTTTTTTTCTAAAAAAAATCAATAGAAGTTCTAATTGCAGGTAAAAATGTGAGTGAAGATAAATATTTGCTATAAAATTTTCCAGTGAATTAAAATAAATTGCTGAAAAAGCAGTTTTAAAACTGGGAAAATATTAAAAAATAATTGTTAACAGCACATAAAAAATTATAGCAAAATTTTTAAAAAAATCAGTTGACATTTTTATTAAATAATGGTCATAAATTACCAAAATGATACTGATTTTTCATGTTGTATGATGTATTCAAACAAAAAACAAAAATAATACAAATACTGTTTGAAGATTAATAGTTTGTCTTTCAGACAAATATTGGAACCTGGATAAAGGCATAGATTAGAAGTCATTGTTAAATTTAAGGTCTCTCATTTGAAAGAAATCTTTTTTCAAACTATAACTTATGATAGGACATTATGCAATAACTTGAACCAATATTTGAAAAAAAGTATAATATCAAAGATAGTATAGAAGATGCCACTAGATAATAAATCTAGACTTTTTTCCTATAACTAATTATAATTTAATATTGATAATTAATATAAGAAAATACCAAGGAATGAAGTTAATTTTATTAGAAAAGTTATAATTACAGACAAATCTTGTGAAATTATAAATTATAAAATAAAATTATATAAAGTAAAGAACAAATTTACCCAGCATGAGTTACATTTGGACACCTATTAATTTGGCCTATAAACATTTTGAAATTGAAATATTAATCAATAATAGAAAAAATAAAAAATAATTTATTTAAAAAAATAAAATAACCATAATATCATTATAATAGTTGCTAATATCTAAATTAATACAGAAAATTAACAAACACATGTATAAACAACAATCTGAAACATTGCCAAAACAAACAAAGCTACTCTTATCTCACTATCTAGTATCACAGTAACCTATACACTGAGGGCTATAAAATTGAGCAATGGGTAAAATGCTTTATGTATAATCTTAACTCTACTACAATATTCTAGGTAACAGTGTAAAAATAACTATTTTGACAACTTCATATATAAAATATTTAAATTTTAATTTTTTATTACTGCCATTTATTTATAAAGATCTAAACATTACCCATGCTTAAGAAAATAAGAACAAAATCATTACAAAATAAAGCCATAGGAATTTACAAATGAACTAACAAATAATATCAAGCTAAAAATATCAATAATACCTCAGTTGCTAATACATATAGTATCAGTTAAATCTCATACATATAAAATAAATATGCATTACTATTTAAACAATCATTATTTAAATTTATAAATATAATTAAATAACACAAATTATATATTTTATAATCTGTATTAAAATGTGATGTCTACAAAATAAAATAAATTATCATATATTACAAATGTATTATTTTTGAACATTATATTTAAAACATTTTGAAAATACTACTTGCACATAGCATAATGATTGATGCAATATTTAAGAATTGAGAATTTAAAATAATTAATATCAGCATAATATGTATGTCAAAATAATTTATTATAAATAAAAATATTTAATGAAGAGTTATAAATTGTTTTGTAGCTTTAACTTATTTACCATTAATGTTATCCAAAGTTATAATCTAGAAGATGATCTTTCATTATAATGGTGCTTCATTTATAATATAGAAAATAGTCCTAAATGAAGATGTAGAAAATCATGATTTTTGCAGCATTTGATGATTATAAGTTAATCCTATTTATGATAAAGAAAACATGAATAATTAGATTATCCATTTGAGTCTCGGTTTTCTAATTAATGGGATCAAAACTTTTTATTTATTAGTTCATTTTGAGAGTTTAACATCAAATGTTTTTTAATTCAGCAGCTGATCTTTTTCACGTTATCAAAACAGTTTTCTTGATAAGAAATTATTCTTGAATACTTGCCAATAAAATAACAAATAATGCTTCAGTTTATTTAAAGGTACATTTAGAACTAATTATCAATTATTTAAAATTACTATTTTAAATTAAACAATTGAATTTCTTTTTAAATTATTGTTGAATATAATCAATTTTTATTTATAAAAATAGTGTATAATGCCAATCAAATAATAATAATACCAACTTAATATTTTAAAATATCAACGATGTCGCACTTTAAAATTAATAAAATATCTTACTATGCATTTAATTACTTTATACAATGAAATATATTCCAAATTAATATACTATTTCAATATATATATATATTTATTCAATCACAGATATAGTAATTACAAAAATAAAGAGATCATTATATTAGCAAAAGAAAGTGTGCTGTATAATTGCATGTTTTATCTTCATGTATAAATAATTTTACAGAATTTGAAAGGTAAAATAATAACATTTTAGAAAAAGTTTCATAGCTTAGAATTTCTTTCCATCATGAAAATTTGATGCTATGGAAGTGTGCCAATACAATAACACAAATGAGTTTAATGAAGCTTCTCAAAATTGAGCAACAGTGAACATATATAAAAGGAGAAAAGACCTTCAGGAGAATTTCATTAAATGATAACTCAATGTCATTCAGAAAGATTGACAGTGAGAAATAAAAATAATGTGTATAAACTTTAGATGAATTTTTGATTCAAAATGAGAAAAATATGTTTTACATTTCAGCAATAAGTATTTATAAATGGTCTTTTTTTTTAATTCTGTAACTTTTTTGGGATGGAGAGACTAAGAATTTTTCATCAATAATACAATTCAAATTTGCAAAAATTTGTTCATCTGTATAATAAAGTGGGTTTTTTTCTTTATAATCTAATGCTAAGAGCTATGATTATAGTAATCTTCACTGAAAGTGCATTTAGCATTAGATCATAAAAAAAAAAAAGAAACCATTTTGTTGTGCAGATAAATAAATGTTAGGAAATTTGAATTACAAATACAAATAAAAGGGAAAATCAATATTGCATTAATAACACATTAAAATGTAATCTTTTCAAATATTAATCATAACTTTCATAATATAGGAAATTGTATGAATTGATGAACTATGCTTCACAAAATAAATCTGTAAATTTCCAAAATGTTATTGTTGACATCCTGAAAAATTCCCATATGGCAATAAATTATACTAGTCACTATAAGTAAACATTATTTTTAAAAATGATATAATCAACAATATTATTCACCAACATTTTAAATAACTATTGATACACAGCAAAGTGAAGGTTTCTCCAAGTTCATCCAGTTTTTCTGATCCATAGCCTTTCTTCTCCACATTACACCATCAAATTTTCTTATTTCATTCATCCATCTCACAAATAGATTCCCTTTATGGATTCTTCATTCTCTAAGTATCCAGTTTAAAATTACAATTGTCTGTCTATTATTATCTCTACTACAAATATGTCCAATTCAGCTCATTTCAACCTTTAATTCTTTCACTGATGTTAGTGATATCTGTTTGTTTTCATTCAAGTATTTTTTATTTTCATCCTTTTATGTGACTCCCAACAGAAATATCTTTATCCTTATTTGAATAGTATAAAGTCTCTGTATTGCTTTTTTGTAAAATGTCCAAATATCTAATACATAAGTAAGAAATGATTTAACCCATCTATTAAATATCTTTCTTTTCAAACACATAGATGCATTTCCTTTTAATATTATCTTATTTATATCAATAACAATATATCCGTATTTAATCCTGTGATAATTTAATCTATTATATTTCTATTTGTATTAATAATCTGATGAAGCTATTTGTAGTCATTTTATTTTTTTCTGAGAATTTATCTTCACTCCTCACTTTCTTACTTTCATCTGATAACTATTGCAGCATTTCCTTAAGCTCTGAAGTATTATTTACAAAAAAAAAATAATCACATCAATTGCAAAATCTAGCTGGTTTGAATAATCTCCATATACTTCTATTTCCATAGCTTTCTAATTTAATCCATAAAATGTTTCTTGTAAAACTGATTTTGGGAAATGCTGAAGCACCCTGATGAAGCCCTCTGTCAACACATTTATGTCAATGTTATTCACAGCTGTTGCATTTTGATAACTATTTTTCAGAATTTGACAATATTCTTAGTCTATATTTTGATAGTCCAAACTTTTAATCACTATGAAAATGTTTGTAAAGTCAAACGCTTTTTTATAATCTACAAATCTATGGTACAATGGCAACTCATATTCACTGATCCTTTCTATCATTTCTATCAATCCTTGAATGTGATTTATTATGTTAAAACCACTTTTAAATTAGACTTATTTGTTGGTTTGAATTTAAAGTTTACTGTAAAATTATCTTTGTAAAGATTTCTATAGAACTAATATAAGACTTATAAATCTAAGTTTTAATTTCTTCTTTATCATCTTTATTAAATGTCTATATTACTACTACATTCTTCCAATGAAGTGGCATATGTTTATCATTTAGACATTTGATATGTAGTTCTGTCAACAATTTATCTATTACTTTTCCTGCTTCTTTTAAGATGTCAATAATAATTCAATCATTTGCTAGAGTTTTTCCTTTCTTTTTCATAGATTTAATTGCATATTTAATATGCTTAGCAATTTAGAAGATATAATAACTATAGTAGTTACTTTTTTTTTTTCTTATTCTTCAATATTATATAATTCTTTGTAGAACTTTTACACATTTTATGACATTTGCCTTTTTTAGTAATATATTTGAATTTTAAATATTTTCATTATAAACTTCTTTACGTTTTTAAAATTTATATATGTTATTAAATTAAATCGATCTTCTTTATTAGGTGTTCATTGTCAGATTGTCCCCCGTAATTTAAATATTAACATTTTTTCCAGAAATAATGAATACTGCTCTACTATTAGTTATTTTCAACAAGAAATAATAAGATAGTCATAAGCAGTTTTTTTTTAAAAAAAAAAAAAAACTTAGCCTCTTATCATTATACTGAGTAATGAACAGAAATGGAAAATAATAATAGTATAATATTTAATTATTTTGATACAGAATTCTAATCAAGAAATGTAATTTAATATAAAATAATTACAAATCTTAATAATTAAATCATTAATGTTTGGGTTAATTCTAAGAATAATAAGCTAGATTAAATTACATTAAGGAAATAGTAACATTGATCAATTATCATATTGCGTAATTGCTCTATTTTTAATACGAGAATGTAAGAATACAAACATAGAATATATATAAAAAACTACATTAATCTGTAGCTGATTAGACAATATATTATTAAACCTAGAGTAAATATGTATGCAAAACCAATAAGCTATAGTTTTTTTAAATAAAAAAAAACATACAAATATTTTTAAATGAAATTTTCAGTTTAAAATAAAATTAATTAGTTTGTAATGATTTTTTTTTCCTCAAAAAAAGATTTAAAACTAAATAAATAACTTTTATAAATTTTAGTTGAAAGTAATTTTCTTTTAAATTTTAATTAGATTTAATAAATTTAAATCTAAATTTAATAAATATTTAATTAGAAAACCGAAAGAGAAGCCATTTTGTCAAAGGAGAAAATATTTCACAAGTAAAGCAGTACAAGTCCAAATCCGCTGAGTTCTTAAAATAAAAAGCTATAAAAAATATAAAATTGCTTAAGCAAGGATACAAAGAAAAAGTTGTATTTTTTTTTTAAATGTTTTCATTAATATCTTACTATAGTAGCATAACGAAATGTGCAGCTTAACAGAGTAAGTAAATAATGCTGCCTAGTATTGAGAGATTTTATAATGCATAATATAATAAAGATGCACAGATCTAATAATAAATACCAATAGAATATCATATGAATTTTTCTACATACTCTTAATATACATTTTCAGGTTCGATTTTTTATCATTCTATTTCAAGTGGATCATTATTGATAGCTTGAGTAATCAATGGATGATAGATGGTTATGCTTCTATATACCTACCTGACTGCTTTCTAGCTTATACCTTTGTCAGTAAGAACTTCTAAAGCAAAACTAAATTAATACACATATGCATCTAGCATAAATTCCATACTATTTGCTTGATAGTATAAAAAAATAAAAGTGTCATCTAGATGCAAAAATGCATTAATTCCAGGTTTGAACCTAAAGTTCACAGACAAAGGCATAAGCAAGAAACTAGTATAGGTCAATGGATATATTATCACTACCATTTAGTAACTGTTGTTTATTCAAGTTCTGCACAAGATTACCTGTATTAAAGTGAGGAAAACAGTTCTGGAAAGCATCTGATAATAAACTCTTTTTATTTATCAGGTATGAATAAATTAATATGCACATTTGAGGAATGGAATAGAATATGTACACTAATATAGCTTACCATTATCACTATATGGATTATAAATATAATAATACCATTATAAATATGATGTTTTAACATAGTTTTAAGTAAAATAAATATATTTTTATTACATACTTAATTAAGAGAATTTTTTTTAAAAAAAAAAAATTGTTTTTTTTTCTGTGCCCCACCTATTTACTTTTCCTACCACTTATATACATATTTCACTCTCTTCTTTCTCTCTTACATTTCACTTTCAATTTAAGGCAATATATGTATTTTAAATATAAAAATAATCTCCCACAAATGACTGCTATGATATATTAAAATTTCATATACATTTATTATATTTTTATTGTCTTATAGCAACTTTTTTTACATATATTTAAAACTGGCTTGCACTATCAGTGATTAAACAAATAGAATAAAATCGTATAAATATATAATTTTTATACTAGAAATATTTTATGCTTATTTGTTTAATTTTTAACAATAGTTGGGAAAAAATATTAAATAAAAAAAGCTAGTTTTTCAATTACTTATTAATTGTAATTTATATTATTAAATTGAGAACAATGCAATTAAGGAAGACTTAAGGTCAAAAACAGAAATAATAAGCTATTCAACATCATAGTTTTATTAAAATAAAAATTAACAATAATTTAAATATTAAATGATACTTAGGAAAAACAATATTATAAGACTTTTTAGCAGAAAATTTATGAGTAACCCATCCTTATAAAGTCACATTGTTGTTTGATGTTAATGCTCTAATATGAAAATGTGGCAACATGGGTATTATAACAGATTGCAGACTATATCATATCATAGTCCTTACATTCCTCAAACACTGAAAGAGTTTATGTAAACCTATCAAAGAAATTGCTTTTCTATAAATATGCAGCATTGTGGAATTATGAACTTTCTTTATGTAATCATTACACGAATATAAAAGCTCTTATTACCTGAACATATTGGGGGACAAACTTCATTTAATTACAAACATTGCTATAAGTCTATTATTCTGTAGATAATGCACTAATTTATATAATCGGTGCAATAACATATAAATTTGAAAAGCAGAAGTGATAATTAAATATCCCCCATTATCTTCACAATTACCTTATTTGAATATTATTGAGCATCTTCAGATTTTTTTAACAACTCAGAAGTCAATGTAGTCTATTAATATTTCTCAGGGAACTTGAAGACTTTTGCCATAAAAATGTCTTAATATTACTTTAAATATTGTTTATATGTTGTAGAATTCTATCATAATAGGATTCTTACAATTATGTTGATACAAATGATGGTCGTAAACAAAACTAATAAAATTATTGCCAATATTTTTATAATTTTATATATCTCCTATACATTCATTAGTTTTTTTATATAAATTTTGCAGTAAATGATTGATTATTATAGCAACAATAGCCTTTTAAAAAATAATAAATTTAAATTTGGATCTGTAATCTTAACAAAAACAAATATTGAAATTGGCATAGAAATATTTTCTCTTCATTTATGTATGCATCATGCAGTGATTACTTCTATCTTACCTATAACCTGGTTTAAAGTAGGCCATAAGAGAATGTCCTAAATAATAAAAACAATGACTAAATAATCCAATATAAAATTAAAGTGGTAACTGCTGATCATTGATTGGAAAAATTGATTGTATTTTACCATTTGAAGTTTTTAATTAATGTGTTGCACTTCATGCAAAAAAAAAAAAGAATTTAAAAAGTTCATTTAAATAAATTCCATTACAAAAATTTAAAATTATCTCAGATTTCAAATATACAATATTATCATAATTTAATAATGTTACAAAGTAATTGTTTTTTTATATTAAAGATTAAATTTATAAGGATTAGAAAAGCTAAATAAATAAAGAAATGTATTTGCATTAAAAATACTGTCATGACAAATTATATTTGTATAAAATAAAATAATAATAATATGCTAATTATGCATAATGATAATAAATGCATGATAGCTTGTAATAGGAAATTTTTTAGTTATATGACTTACTTTACTATTGAGGAAAATAAAATCTTTTAAGGATTTCATTTCTTATGCTAACTTAATGCTTATAAATAACAAAGAAATATAAATATGAATATTTATAATTATATACTGAACTATTTTCATCATCTAGAATTAATTGTTGAATGTTTTTAATTAAAATTTAAACTTTATTGAAGCTTTTCAAATACATTCAGTATATATATATATATCACTATATTTCCAGTGAGATATATATACATATATATATATATATATATCACTATATTTCCAGTGAGATTACTCTCCCTTTACAAAATATTCATGGCCTGACTAATGATAATACTAATATGTATATTAAACCTGGAACTTTTAGAGCCATAAATAGATGATGTTTCAACAAAAGACTGGTTTGAGCATCACCTTAAATTCAGTATTCATGATTCTAAATATTCAAGTTTGATACACATACTAATACTGTCACTAGTCAGGCCAGTAACATTTTAAGAAAAAAGAGTAATACCCATTAGAAATATGGTACTATATATTAACCTGTGTGCTATTACTAATAATTAAATGTATTTGAAAAGCTTCAATAAGATACTGAAAATAGTCCAACATATAACACTACTGCATGGATAATTTCGCACAAATAGACTAAATGTAATTGTAAATAATCATAATTTAATGTTACAAAATTGAAACAAAAATAACTGCACTCCCAATTAGCTATGCATAGATAATAGTCAAAGTCAATAAACTGTAAAAAGAGTGAGATGATACCATTTTTCTTTTCATCGTTTATTGACATTTAATTATTGGTTACACATAGTTCAGTGGAAGTTTCTATTACTTCAATTTCAATTTTAAAAAGAACTAACTGTAAATTAATAATAATAAATAATAATAAGTAAAGATTTATTCATAAAATAAAAATAAGCAATTAATAATAAAAGTCAATATTTCAGAGAAATTGGGTTTAAACTAGTAAATATTTTAGGTTTTTTTAAGTTTCTGATTGGCCAAAATTGTGTTTTCTCACTTATAAATAAATACAATTTTACTGTTAGGAAACAAAGAGATTTATTAAGACCTTTACTGCACAGTATCATGAGTTACTCATATTTTAGTCCACAGTTATTATTTTAAAATTGTTCATATTAGATTAAATAAATATATGAAGTGACTTACCCCCCCCCCCATTTATAAATCAACTGGAGTAGAGTCTATCAATCTTTTATTTTTAATTTTGTGAAGAGTTTTATTTCCATATAGATATAACTCATAGAATTTTTATTTTTAATTCTAGTATAATTTTTTAGTTTTCCTTATAGCAATTGTAATTATAAATAACCATCTCATTTTGTGTACTAAGAAAAGCTTGTTCATTCTTTCAACATATTATGCTTAATTCTTTTAGCATAGTATGCTTAGCATGCTTTCAAATAGATTGTAATCATAATCATAGCAGAAACACTTGGTGCAATTTATGTAATTTATTTTTCAGTTCATTAATTCAAATATGTAAATGAGTCAATTTACAGAATTCACTTTTTTGAAAGAGGGATGCAGGACTCTTTTTCATTTATAGCTTTCATATTATTAGTGATATTTCAAAGCTCTTTGGCTTTGCATTTTGAATCATTTCTCCAGAACAGATGATACTGACTGATATGGGTTTGAAGATGTGGCTTTGTTTAGTGTCATATTTAAAGAAAACAGCTCTAACTTCAGCATTAATTTTAGTTCTATTGTATTGACGCCTGTGCTGGACTACCTTAGCTTAGGATTCTCCAAAGTAAACAGTGTTGAAATTTGTGTTACTGCATGTGATCTTATTTATGACTTGGGGAATTTTCTTGGAAGACAACTTATCCTTGGTGCTGTTCATTAAGCAGTTCAAAATGTAAATCGACTCATTTACATTTTGCAATTCACAAACTGAAAACCTTTATCTAAATAAATTACATAATTCACTCCAAGTGTTCTGCTATGATAATAATTACAAGCTAGCTGAAAACATGCTAAGCATACTATGTTAAAATAATTAAACATACTATATTAAAAGAATAAATATTTTTTTAGAACACACAATGAAAGTGTTTATTTATAATTTGTATTTTTATGTATATTAAAATAATAAAACAATATATTTATTTATGAATAGTATATATTCATTTATAAATAAATTAATGAAAGTAATAAATTATCTTATATTTTACCTTACATAAACATGCATTAATTATTTCAAAAGGACCAACCTTGAGATAACTTGTACAGCAAAATGTTTTACTTTTAAGAATGAATAAGCTTTTATTAAAATTTTAGATAAGCAATATATATTACAAATAATCCTGCAGATATAGTAAAGATAAATTTTAATTTGGATGGCGTTGAGAGAAAAAAATACTCAAATATTTATTGACAGATAAGATGTTAATCAATTGTCAATTCTGAAATTATCAGATTTCAATTTCTTCAATCTCAGAATTTAAATGTTAAAATTTTAAAAAGAACTTTTGTTTCAGAGACGTAATTGGATTATAACCATTTCAAATATTATTATATTAGCAATATCTATGATCTACTAAGTTAGATATTAAAAAAAACTAATTAAATGTTTTGTTAGAAATGTAGATTGGCATAAAGCAAAGGCTTAGAGAATTAAAACAAAAGTAAAGATTAAAGGCTTTTAATATATATATATATATATAGAGAGAGAGAGAGAGAAAATAGGAAAAAAATAAAGTGAAGGATTGGGGTTGATATGGTGAAGTGTCTAAGAGAGTAAATAAAAAAAATACTGAAAAAAAAAATTACTCACCAGACTTGCCATGTTCTGGAAGATGAAGAATTTTAGTATTTTACCATTCTTGTTTTATTCTTTAGCTAATATTGCTTAACCCATTCATCTATATACATATATATTACATTTATGACATTTCTATATAAGTATGTTAAATTTTCTATGAGAAGGTAAATTCATTTATTTAAACAATAAAGTTCTACAGAAGTGTAATAATACATTAAGCATTTAGCCATTTTTGAAGATAATCTTTTATTTTTTGTTCTGCCAACTCAGTTTTTAGACTGTCTATGCTTTTAATATGACAAGCCAAGAGCTAAACATTCCTGAATCAAAGCCCATTTTTGGACTGAAAATAGCATGATATCATTTTTAAAAAAATTTCAAATTATAACTATAAACATTATCAGCCCTTTACATAATTAAAATGCAAAAATATTGTTAATGAGTGTATAAACAATTGATTAAAAGCAAAAAAAAACTTTGAAAACCAACTGTGTAATGTAATAATAAGGGAGAAAAACAATATAAGATAAAAAGGCTATAAATAGAAATTGACTTCACAGTGTAACTATGTGAAATAAATTCTACTAAACATTAGATATTGAAAAAATTAAAACAATGATATTAATAACATGAAAGTTTGGAGAGGGAGTTGGTAAAGAAATAAAAATAATAAAATCAATAAAAATATTGTTAGTTTAAATTTTAAAATGAAAATTGAAATAACCATAAACAAAAATAATATATGAATTAAATAGAAAGACCAACAATAATAAAAGTGAAAAATTATTTCTTTGACCAAGAACAGTAAACTTTTGAAAGGATAAGAAATATAATTGACATATAATATTAAAAAGGTATGAAAAAAGTATTCAAAGCAAATAAAACTTTTGGATTAATGTCTAAATTTGGTATGCTACCCAAAATAACTGTTTGAGAAGAATTCAACATGAAAAAACTGCCATATTTATCTTTTGTTTTTAATGATCATTACACAAATAAACAGAGGATAAACTCTCCGTACACTAGCACCATTCAGTGCAAGCCAAAGTAATCAATGAATTCAGGAAGGTTTGTGTATAAAATCCATATCTAATGTCTACTCATCCAATATCCCTGGATGAGTACCTAGATTGTGGCTTTCATTAGTGAGGATCCTTGGATCTGAAAGCACTGCACCTCAACTTTAGGACCTAATGCAACACTCCAGCAGCCATATTTTACCTTACTAGCTAACTATAAAGTTTTGAATCCAAAATGAAAACACAATAATGTTTTCAATTCAAGAAGCTTAATTGAAAACCTTATTGTATTTTCATTAGCTTGAATTGTAGACATTATTGTGTTTTCATTTTGGACTCAAAGCTTTATTTATAACTAACTAATAAGGTAAAAGGTGGCTGCTAGAAGATTACATTAGATCCTAAGGTCTAGATACAGTGCTCTCAGATACAAAGTTCCTCATTAATGAAAGTCATAAGCTAGAAACTAGTCTGGGGATATTGAATGAATGAACACTAGATAGGAATTTTATGAACAAACTTTCTGCATCCATTAATTACTCTGGTTTTCACTAAATGGTGCTACTGTATAGAGAGTTTATCCTCTGTTTAAACAGCTTGTGTAAGTATAAAGAAGGGTAATCATGTGAAGTTTAGTGGTTCAATATACAAGTAAATTATACATGTTTATTGATATATTTTTGCTAAACTCAATTTTTGGTTATTTGTAATTATTTTATTTTGTATTCATTTCTGTTTAGTACATTTGAGGTTATTTATATATGTATTAATGCACTGCTTTCCTAAAAAAAAACATGATTGTTGTGTGGTGTAACTATAAGAATAGTGAGAAAGGTATCATATCTGTCTACAGGTATTGATTACATAATTTACTGTATAAGATTAATTATGTATTCCATTGAACAGAAAATAACATTTTGTTACAGTAGATTATTCTGTAATATTAAATATTGTCCACTAGTGCTGTTAGCATTTCATAGATAATCCTACAACTCCATACACCATTCTATTTTTTTTTTATAATGCTCACAATCTATAACCAAATCAAGATATCAAATTATGATTGTAATAGATATATTTTGTGAAACTATTTTTCAGTATCCATTAATCAAAATTACTGATTTATGGCTTTGTCTGTTTATTTGAATTATTAATATTATTTAAATGAAATCAAATTACTTTTTCTTAATAGCTTTATTTGAGTTAAATAGAAAAAATTGCATCACCAGCAATAAGTAAATCAGAGCATTTTTGGATTAGATTTAGAATTTAATCATCTAAGAACAGAACTCACATTTCATTTTGATAATTTACTTCTATTTTTTTCTTCTAGTCTTTATATATATTTCATTAAAAAAATAAATTGAGAAAATTAAAACAATGTTTAATCATTTTACTATTTTCTATGCTATGCTAACTTGAGATGAGGTAATGTGTTGTTCATCCATTCCATTTTAGTTAAGATATTCATTTTTATGAATAAATATTTCATACTATTTTAATTAATATCAAATGAAAACATACAAAAACTTTAGTTTTAAAAATAAGCCTTGAAAATGACAATGGATAAACTATTTACTATAAAGAATGGAATATATTGCAAGAACAACTTTAAATAACATGAAGAGAATGACAAAGAATAACTTAAACAATATTATATATTAAAAAACCAGAATCTTGGAAACAGATATAAGATTAAACAGATTAAAAAAAAGATGAAGTTGTATAGTAAAAATATGTTGTGAATCTGTATGACAACAAAGCATAATGATTTGAAGTATTTAATGGCACTTAATGATTATATAAGAGATCAAATTCATTGGTTACAACCATAGTAATTTCATATTACATTCATTAGTAGTAATCTTTGCATTAGATTTGCTTTTTTAGCTTGAGGGTTTGTTTTTAATTTAAACGTTAAAAGAAATAGAAAATTTTTAAAGATAAAATTTATATTCTTAGATGGATCCTGTATTTTATTTTCTATTGTTAGTTTGTTTCATTTAATTACCAAATTAAATTAATTTTTTAGAGTTATTTTTATTTCATTTAAAATAATTGAAAATAGAAAAAAATGCTCTGTTTAGATTTATTAAAAAAACAACCAATAAATTTACAGTTGGAAGAATCAGAAAATTAATATTATTAAGATAATATATTATATTTAAATCTTTAGAATGGGGAAGGGAGCTTAGAATGACAAAGCTAAAATAAAAAAAATATATATTAATCAATTATCAGATAAAAAAAACATATTAAACTTATTAAAGAAAAATATCTTCCCACTTCAGATGGCATTATAGATTATTTTTTATATCTTATTATTAATCGTGCCATTTATTTAAGTTTTCAGTTAAAGTTATTATTTTGAATTTTATATAGAAAAAAAAGTTTATTGTTGATGAATTAATTGCAAATTTCAAATTCATTGTTGCGTATTCACTAATCTTCTTTTACCTCAGGGAAGTAGTCATTTCATTATTTATTGTTATTCTAACTTACATTACTAAAATGATAAACAATCCATCCCGCAATGTTGATAGTATAAAGTAAGGATTAAAAAATTCCATCATAGTCTTTTTAATTTTTTTTATTAACATTAATAACAAAAATTAAAACTAAATTGTAACTGATTGCAGAAGGGAGTTTGCTGTTTGCTAAAAGAAGATTCGATTTCTCCTTAGGGCCTTAAAGAAACCAAGTAGAACACATTTCTACTATGCATTCTATATATTCTTGTCATTGCAGTTATATGATTATTAATATGATAAAGGAACATGGATGAAATACATCCAGTGTAAGTTTATTAGATTTTGTCTCTGAGTTTGAAATCAACATTTTTCTTTTCAGTATGTATAAATGATTTTTTCTTGATATTTACTATCATCACACCAGGAAGCTGTACAATCATCAATCAAAGCAATAATCAGTGGCTGAAAGTGGAAGTTGCTAAGATACCCCTGATTGCACATCCAGTATACCACTAGATGATAACCATTAATTTAGCTACTTACTATTACAGATCACATAACTTTAAAGTGAAGAAAGATTATACGAACTGAAAAATGTAACTATCTTCCATTAAATGGGTTGAGTTACAAAAAAAGGTAATGTGACAATTGAGTATTCAAAGAACAAGTGAAATGGGAGGCATTATAAATAAAAGGTGAGAAAACAATATTATGAAAATTGATGGAATATCAGACAGAAAGAAAAGATTAGTTATTCAACATAATGGAAAATACCAGATGCAGATACTTTAGACTTATGTCCCAATAAATTCTTATTTTAATAAAGTAGAGGATTTTTATGCAGATATGCAAAATACCTTTGATTGCACCAAATAACATTTTTAAATTTTCTTGAGAGATTTTAATACTAGAATTGGAAAGTGTTTGAAAAATGAAAGTGCACAGGATGAATTTGGCTATTGGTGATAGAAGTAAGAGAGAACACAAGTTTGTGGAATTTGCAGAAAATGAAAGGCTGTATATTATGAATTCTACCTTTGGGGAAAGTGGTAAATGAAAATTGAAATAGAATCATCCAAATTAAAATATAGCAGAATTGGATTGTATTTTGTCTAATACAAAATATGTATTTCAGGATTGTAATATTCTTAACAGATTCAACACAAGAAGTGATCCATAATTAGTGATATGTAAAATAAATTTATTAATGCAAAACTAGAAAGAATAAAATTATTAAAAAAGAGATTCTTAATTTTCAGTTCCAATAAATTTAAATTATAACTTTCTATTTATTTTAAAGTATTAAATGAATTTGAAGTAAATAATTGGTACTCTATTAAGAACTGCAACTAACATAGCTAATACTAATAAATTTTTAACTGAGACAATAAAATCTATGTGAACTGTCTGTGCACATATTGTTATGAAATGTGAATAAAGTTTATTATTTACATGTAGATAATATATGAATAAATATCTCCTTATTATTGTTATGCCACTCAGGAAAATTCACATATGTCAATCATCCATTGGAATGTATATTAGAAACAATTATGCAAATGAGAAATAATTTTGCAAAATTGGACCCAATAAAACACCTGCAAAAACTTAAAGCTGTGTGTGTGTAAGAAATAATTGTATGTTTTGTATACTACATTTAGTAACAAATTGTCTGCATAATGTTGATGTAAAAACTGTTTAAATTTGTCATTCATAACATATAAATATATATTGCAATCATACCAGAAATGGTGCATGAAGAACTTTTTTCATTTAAGACACAATGCAATGGTTTATAATGTTGACAGTGTATGTGTAGAAACTGATACTCATAAAGAGAAGCTTATTTAGAGACTTTAGAGAATTCTTATAAAATTTCTTATTGTTATTTTATTCTTTATTTCTATTTCTATTTTGGTATTTATCATTAAATAAATTTGTTTTTTTTTCCCTTAAATTGTACTTGAGTTTATTTATAGTTATTGATGATTTCCCAACTGGTTTTGAGATAATGACACAGTTAACAATAGATAAAAAAAATCCAGTGTAACATATTGAAATTGTAGGAAAATAAATCTCTGTGGGATAGATAAAATTTAATATGAAAATAGTTGTTTCAATTAATCAAATAAACGAAAAATAGTATTACTAAGTAGAAACATTCGTGAAGATGTATTGAAATTGGTAAATCAACTCTGTGACTCTAAGTCCCCTGAAAAAGTTTCATATCAGGAGTTGAAAGAAATACTATTTATTTAACATCTGTGATAACTAAATGGTTAGCACAACTGAGATTAAAACTAGAAAGCAACTACCTCATGAAAAATATCAGGATTATGATATACCACTGAGGATATTGATAAAGGATTGTCATTATAGCTTACAGCTAAGTGATAAGTTATTAAACCAATTATTATATGAAATGATAGACAATAACTTTAGAAAAATATTATTAAGTGAACTGGAACATGCACTGATGCATCACACAAGAAACTATATTAGATAATGCTTCAGAGTTTCTACTTTCTAAACAGATGAATAAATATCCAATTGTAGTAAAAAACAGATACAGATCAATCAGACTCCAAGAGTGCAAAAACTGTTTTAAGGTGTTATTGCTACAGAAAAAAATGATTACTTGATGAGAAACTGCAGATTTAAAAATGAAACATGCATTATTTTTTAAAATAATAGAAGCTGTCATAGGTATCTTCCTCAATAAAAACAAGAAAATTTAAAAAAAAATAATGTCTGACTATAATTCTGGTGGAGAGAGAGAAAGTAGTACACATATTATAAAGAAATTAAGTGACACAAATAATGATCACATTTCCATAGACATGAATATATTTGAGCAGAAAATTAGTATGGAAGTTGCCAATGAAGTGAATCTGCCATTATTATCCATATAAAGATTGGATTGAATTAGTGTTATAAGAAAAAAATGTCACTTCAAAAACTGATTGCAGTCATAAATAAGATATAGATGCATGGAAAAGTGTCTGTACACAAAGCTGAATTCTAAGGTTAAATTTCTACACTAATATATCATCAATAAATATTTTAGTTTCTTACTAATTCCTTTAGGAATCCATGTAAACATTACCAATAGAGTACAATAGAAGCAGAAGTTAATAAGAATTACCCTCAGTTGTTCAAGTCACAGTGGAGTTATTGACAAGATTGGTCAACATTGAAATAATAAAAGTCATTGACCATGTATGCAATCCACATAAATTTCCATTTGCATTATGAAGAAAGTAGAAAAATTACCAATAAGATGGATCACAAAGGCATATTAACACTGGTAGGCTCATCCTGGGCTATTCCAGTAGTAATTATTGTGAAGTTGGATGGAAATCTTTGCTTATATGAAGCCTATCATGTTGCACTAAATAATTTTGTCAATAAAGGGACCTACCCCACACCTAGTGTACATTAATTATTAGTATTATTGCAAAAAACAAGGTTTTTTGAAAAAGGATATTTACAATCCACTTTCCACCAAATTTCTTTACTGACAGAATGTTGGAATTACTAACTCTCACTTCTCATTTTGGACCTTACAAATGCAATAGATTACCATATGGCAATGCAGTTGTGCCTAACATCTTCCAAGCTAAAATGGATAATTTACTTCATGGCATGGAAAGTGTCAATTTATATTTAGATGACATATTGTATACCACTAAATCTGAGTGTAAACTAGCAATATGTATAGATAAGGTATATTCCAAATTGGAGAAAATAAGAATGAAATTAAGTACTACTCAATGTATATGTTCAACATCAGTGATAAATTATTTTGGCCACATAATTAATAAAAATGGAAAATATTCTAATCTGGATAAAGGAAATGTAATAAAAAATGCTGAGCAATCTAACAATGTAAAAATTTTCAGGCATTTTTAGGCATATTTAACTTCTTTAAGAACTTTTTAAAAGGAAAGTTTCACATTTTATTGCCTTTACATAAATTATTAAAAAGGTGACAATAATGGAAATGATAAAAATACCAAGGCATTGTCCTCCAGATCTACTTATATCAAAACAACTTCTCATATATTATCATAATACCTGGGTGTAATAATTACAATGGACATGTCAGAATTTGGGATTAGCACCATGATTTTCTACTATTGTGAAAAGGAGAATGCCCTATAGCTTATGACTCAAGAATATTATCAGGAGCTGAGAAAAATGACAGTCTGTTTGATAATGAAGCTTTATCTATAATTTTTACAATAAAAGTTTTATCAAAATAATATGAATGAAAATTTCAAATTTGTGCTGATCATTATCCATTACTGGAAATATTTGGCAATGATAAAATTTACAGAACATACAAAACAATGTATGTTATGCTAGATTAATGTATTACTGGCATATGATTATGAACTATTAATTAAATTTGAAAATTTGGTCATGTAAAATACTTATCAACCAAAATTAGAATATTGGCTTAAATCCACTCAACCTTGGAAGTGTCTTCATCTATACCATACTGAATCAGTGAATGGTTGTATATTTGTAATAGCTGTGGACTCATGTTCACTGTTGGCAAAATATAAAATCATAAAATACTGATGCAGAGCTTAAAATGTGAAAGATATGGATCCTTGTGAATCTCAATTATCTGAATCTATGATGAAAGACAATGTGACCAGTTTTACATTTTGGTATTTCTAACAGAGAAAGAAATATATCAAAAGCTTACTTTGCTATATCATCCTGAATCTAATGGTTTTGTTTAGAAAGTTCAACATTTAAAATCTATGTTGAACAAAATTTGCCACAAAGGTATTATGGAAACATTATTATATGCAATGCTTTTCCAGCATTTTACTCCATGTTCTAATACTAATAAGACTCCAACTAAATTGTTAATGCACAGAAAAAATCATACTCATCTTTCTAAATTGTTGCAACTACAAAGGAAATTTTAAATAATCCATAAAATATGAAAATTTTAAAGTAGGAAAAAACATTTGGATATGAGATACTTTAGAAAATAAATGATTACCAGGAGAAATATTGAAAAATTTTATCTAGACAAATAATATTAATAAAATTGTATAATGGAAAAGTTTGAGACACATAAATCATTTACAGAATCATGACAGTGAGATTCCAGATATAGTTAGAATTAATATTAAATCAGCAAATAATGATGATAAAAATTTTATTGTAAAGGAGAAAACTATGGATATAACTCAAGCTGAAACAAATAATACAACCAGGGATAAAACTGTAGATTCAGTGGAAGATTATGTCATATTAAGTGTGCTCTAATAAGAAAAAGAAATAATAACTTTATAAGAAAAGGAATAAATATTTTATATAAAAGCACATGTATGCAAAAAGCCTGCACAATTAGAGGATTATTTCTTGCAGTATAAAAAAGAAGGAATATAAAAATTCATTAAGAGAATTTAACATCTGGATTTCTGCAAAATAGTATAGAAAATAATAATGGTATAAGAAAATATAATTGTAAATTGGTAAGAAAAGCTATAGAAAAGAATAAAAGTTTTAAAAGGTATAAAACAACATGTTGTTATTGGATATAAAAGTTTCTTTAGCAATAAAAAAAAAAGATAGGACTATTACTAAAAAGAGGAACAACATCATGAAATATATGGAAGCGCTCTACAAAAAATTATATAAAAAAGTAAGGAGCATGAAAACAAAATAATCATTGTAACTACTACAACTTCTGGATTATGAGCATTTTAAGTGAAGAGATAAGATTTTCAATTAAATCTATGAAAAAGAAAAAAACTCCAGAAAATGATGAAATGATTATTGATATCTTAAAAGAATCATGTGAAAAAGCAAAACAAATTCTGCCATGATTATATATCATATGTCTATGATAACATGTATCATACAATAGTAGCTGATATTTAGGAAAGGTAATGAACAAGTTATTAAAAATTACAGACCTATTAGTTTTATACAAATCTTTAGCAAGATAATTATTACTCAACTGTACTAAACATTGGCTTTAAACAAAAAGCTGGATTAAAATCCAAAAGATCTAATAAATATTAGTTGTCATTATACTTTGAATATGTAGATTATGAAAAGGCATTTAGCTCTTTTAGCATATCCACAATGATTAAAGTTTTAAACCATAAAAATATAGATTCAGGATATTGTCATATTCTAAATTGGCAAAATGAAAAAGCAGCTATTATAATACCTGATCACATTAAGAAGATTAACACTGATTCCATATTTCCAAAAAATGTTTATACATTTTACAAAAATTATTTTGAGAAATAAAATGGGAAGCTAAGGGAGATAATGAATTAAGACTAAATTATCTAGATTTTTAAATGGTATTTGTTTTATTCAGAACTTTGGGAAATGTTATGAGGGTTATTGGATGAAAATAAAATATAGGACTAAACAAACATAAAGGCTATAAAAAATAAAATATTCAATGGATTTTTAAAAAAAAAATAAAGATTGTTAACCATTAAATTAAAATAAATTATAAGTTCTAATATTTTAGCTAATTATTAATGTAGATGAAAAATATAATTGATGAAATTAATAATAAATTAAACTTGGATGGAGTGATTTCAGTAGAAATAATTTAATATTAAATGAAAATATGCATACCTGTTTGAAAAAGGAATGTTTTTAATAGTTGTGTTTTATCAGTTTTTATTTATATATTTAAGATTTGAACATTTAGCAGAAAAGTGATAAAGATTTTAAACACTCATAAAATGTGGAAAGACATATGTAAGGAGTAACATGAAAACATCAAAAACAATGTATATGGATGAGAGAACAAACAGGTATCGTTGATATTATTGAAAGAATTAAAAGATTGAAATAAAGCTGGGAGACACTATGGATCAGGAAAACTGGATTAAGTTAGGAGTGATTTTCATCCTACAAAGGAAGATAAGATTTGAAAATTATGATTATGGTTGTTGATGATGATTTAGTAACCAAGCTAGTTTAAGTTTAATGGAACCAAAAATCTACATATATACTAATCATAGAAATACAATTATTTATTGAAATGAGTTTATAATTAATTAAAAATAAGATATATGTTTGTGTTATGACTATCACAATGGCTCCATGCAGTTCAAAGCAATGGTTGAATCAGAGATTCAAAAGCTAAAGGTTCCAGAATTAATAATAAACAGTATCAGTTTAGTTAATTATAAGAAAAGTGTCTACTTAACAAGTTACTTTGGTCTGAACATTATGACTAGCTAAGGAACTAATTATCCAATTTCTTTTAGTAGATTATTGCTTAGAAAACACCTTTTTTAATTAAGTTTATTGATTTGTCTCTTGAGATAGTTAATTAAAAACTATTGCATGATTTTTAACCTATCATGTCATCTTCACTATTCATTATATGTACCAAAGTAACATCTAATTTCATCTATTACTATGCCTTCTTGTGACATGTCATTTTCATTACCATTCCATTTAAGTCATTTTTTATTATTTTAGATCTAAATTGATGTTTCTAATTACTTTTTTGACTTATATGCAATGTGCTTTTTTATTGCTCTTTATCCTTCTACTCTTAGCAATCAAGTGTCCATGTCATAAATAAATATAAGATTTATGAAAATATAGAATATCCACCCCTAATTTTGTGATAATTTTTCATTTAGATAATATTGAAGTAAGTTTCATTGAATTTTAGTCATTGGATATCTCCATATTTAGATTTCTATGATTCATCTCACTATTGGATTTATGACAAATTTATATGATAGACCAAACCATTCTAGATATATAAACTAATAGGAACATATAAATGTAATTTAATCAAGTTTTATTTGGAGCTTCAGTGGCTCAAATATAAATATACAATAATAAATTAGCATACATTAATAAAAAGTTTAAATAAATTATTTATGCAATAATAACAAAAATACTTAAAAAAACATATATGTTAAAAAAGATTTTGTCTAACATATTTATTTTAAAATGTAGTAATTAAATCTGTTTATAAATGAGTTCTGTTATTCAAAAACAAAAAGTCACTGATAGAAAATTCTTTAAGTTAGGATAATAATCTTTATCACAATAATAGAATTAAAGTTTAATTGAGACTCCAGACAATCAAAAAGTATATATTAAGCAAGTTACCACATGATTCTTCTAGTTTTCACTTAATGTATGCATTAGCAACAAATATTACATTTTATCATTTTATAAAAAATATATGAACTGACTAAAGGTCATTTAGATGTGCTTTCTGATGAAAACCAGTCTGCTGGTTGAAATATTAAAGCAGCTTTATATTGTGTGTTTTTTATTATATTTTAACATTTTGATATATATAAACATGAGGAAGTCATAGTGTAAATTATAATAAAAGCTAATAGTAGGAAACTATTCTGAAAATTTGTTTTTGATTTTTACTAGTGTCTATCATGACAATTTTCTATATATTATTATATAATGAAATCACTATCCAGTGTTTAACATACATCATTTTTTCATAGTCTATTATCTGCTTTCTTGATATCAAAATTAGAAAAATAAAATTTTTTTATTGTTATCCTTTTTCCATATTTATCATTTATTTTCTTCAATCTTGTAAAATAAAGATTTTGCTGAATATTAAATGTATTAAAAATCTTTTTTAAAAATTTTAGATCATTGGAGCTCCTAAAAGAGAAACAATAAAGAAAGAAATACTTATCAGCTCACTAATTTAGAGAATGGACTGGATTTTAGTAGTTTTTCATTCTTGAATTACCTCTATCTGAGAATAGTTTGATATCCATTTACTGACCATTTTGTGAGTTGAATTGGCTGTGGTTCAATTAGCTAAAAAAATTATAAGCCTTTAAAATTTTTTTTTACTTGATCTGGATTCAAAATCCATGACATAGGAAAGGGAGGTATATGCATTATCTCTGCCTTATAAAACTGTCTATCAATATATATATAGTATTTAAATATTTGTATATTTTTTACACTAGACTTGAACTCAGACTTTCAAACTCCTAACAGCTATCCAATCTATCTTACACAACTGATAAACATGACCACATAATATGAAAATGATCTCCAGTATACACATGCTGAACCAGCACTCATCAATTGGTCCAGATCCCCATTTCAAACACAAATATACAATCACTGCTCAGTTTATATTGAGATAGCAAATCTCCAAACTTTAATGAACAAGTTTCAGTCTTCTCCATTCTCCAATTCTTTAGCCATCCAATATCATTGAAAATCTGGGGATGAAATGCTTAAAGCCTTTGATAATGTCAATATTATTATTATACCCCTGTTGACTTTAATTCAATCTAACTCCTCAAACATAGGACCTTAATATGGTCATTTAATTATAAATAAGAGGAATGGGTAGAATACAGGCTGAATTTGTAATATTTAAATACAGGTATATTGTCTATAGTAAATTTAATGCAATTATAAGGGATTTGAACTTAGATTTTCAAACTCTCCACCGTTTTTCAATCCATCTTATACAAATGATACATGTGGCCACTACATGAGAAAAAGATGAATGATGTGATTATGTGTATCAGTTGTATAAAATGGATTAGATAACTTTAGGAAATTTGAAAGACTGAGTTCAAGTACTTTATATAGATATAAGTATTACTGAAATACAAGTATAATATATATATATACTTTATCTAGATGTAATTAAAGAGGATTTTAACCCAGACTTTCAAGCTCTCCATAGTCACCCACTCTATTCAACATAATCATTATGCATGTCCACATGTACTCCAATATACACATTTCTTGCTAAATCAGCATTCATCAGTTTGTCTGGATTAACATCTCCCACACATTTATATAATCAGTGTTTGATTTATATTAAGTTAGCATATCTACACACTTTAATAGATAGGCTTCAATCCAGAGTGGGTGATGGTAGGAAGCTTGAATGTCTGGGTTCAAATAACATTTAATTATATTATTATTATTATTATTATTATTATTATTATTATTATTATTATTATTATTATTATTATTATTATTATTATTATTATTATTATTATTATTATTATTATTATTATTATTATTATTATTATTATTATTATTATTATTATTATTATTATTATTATTATTATTATTATTATTATTATTATTATTATTATTATTATTATTATTATTATTATTATTATTATTATTATTATTATTATTATTATTATTATTATTATAATGAATATATAAATAATATACAACATCATTATGAATATATGGGTATTAATAATAATTATATATAAAATCCTTTTTGGCACATGGTTCCATGCCCTATTCAAATGTTAAATCATTTTATATGATTTTTACTAGTCATTGTAATTTATATGAAAGAATAATGCAATAGATTTAATTTATTTCTATTTTTGATGATATATATATATAATGTTTGTGTTGAGTTGATGTATTTTATAAGTGTGTTTTACTGTTTATCAGTTTTATTTATTTACAGTTAAATTTAAAAAGTTTTAAAAAAGAAGAAAACATTGACTTTTTTTTATTGTAGCAATAGTATTTTTTTGAAAACTTTATTGCATGTTTTAATAAACATTGAAAATTAAAGATAATCATGATTCAATGATGATAGAAACCCTTGTTAGTAAAAATCATATTTTAATTATGTTTTATTTTATAACTTACAGCAACAAAACACATATTAACATGAGACTTTTCTTTCTAGATAATAATAATTGGTAAATTTATTGCTTATTATTGATTGGATAGCTAGCTAAATTAGCTATGAGACATTTAATTGAATAAAAAACTTCAAGTGTTCATGAATCAAAAAAATTTCTCAAGATCCAATCAGCCAGACATATTTGACCTTTGTGTGATCTACATGGCAAATTAAAAATAGCTCAAAGTTATTCAAAATAATGGTGTGTTATGTTTTTGCAGAACACATTGACTATCTAACTTGAGTATTTTATTTAAGCAAAAAAACATTTTACAGAAACTTAGTTGCATCTACACTGAAATCACTATCATCATATATATTATTATATTTAAAAGTCAGAATGAAAAAGAAATTAATATCATATAAACAGTTAAAATTATAGATTGTTGGACAAATAACAGATTATTAGCACCATTCAACCATAAATAATATGTGAAATAAAAAATAAGTATTACAAATATGTAGTATATTAATAGGAATTTTGACATTCATTGTTGAGAAACAACAAATTCTTATGCTGAAAATCACTATTTGCTAAACATTAAAACTCCACAATTAGATTTTTAAAGCTTATATTACTTTCACAAGGAATTCTTTGCAATAGTATATTTCAATATAAGTCAGCTTTTGGGATCACTAAAAAATCATTATTTTTCTGAAGATGACAATAATTATTAGAGACATAATTGGAAAGAATATATAGTCTCCTCTTTTTAGCAGAACTCAAAACAAATTTAAAATTCATATGAAATATAGGGATTGAAAGGCAAAAATTAAATAATTGCCAAAAAACTTAAAACTGATTGTTAGATTAAAACTAAAAAGAAGATACAGGAATTTGCTGATTGTGGGCATTGGTTATATATTGTGCCGGTCAGATTTGTATGTTCACATAACAAGATCTAGCATCTAGGCAAAAGTATCTCAAATCCAATCATGCACAAGATACACAGGTCAGGAACACTCATGAACTCTGCCCTATTTGCCTATTTTCCAGATCTATAACATTATAAACAACAATCCTGATGACATCGACTTAATTTACTTCTCACCGCCGGCATCGGTCATCGGAGACACAAAAAGACTCTAGGCTAAACTTATATGATAGAATAACTTAATAACTAGCTATATTTTATGAGCAATGAAGGCTCATGACCTAGCATATTAATTATGTATTGAGTGGAGATCATATAGTCATATTTGACCTTAAGTAATAACTTAATATTTTAACTTAACTAAAAAAAAGCAATGGTTCGAGTTTGATATATATATTTAAGATTTATTAATAACAAAATTATGTCGGGTTATTTAGCTGAAGTTAGCCTTGTGAGTATTATATATATGTTTGATTCATATTTACCAATAACATAAGATTTGCGGCTATGCCAATAATATCTATGTGTGATTTAATGAACTAGCGCTATTAGAATACATTACTGGAATACTATTACACCCCCAGAGACGAAAAGAGCATTTACTTAATTTAAACAACAATAATTTCATAAGCAGATATTACATTTGGTTACATTCACTATTATGATTAATTTGAATTATAGATAATTAATGTGCAGGATGGGTAATGAATAATTATATAAACGATACTAAATCTATCACATTAATACTTATATTAAACTAATGGAAATATGTCTGTTTAAAGAAATCATTTCATTGCGGCTTATGAATACTTCTGGGCAACTAATAAGACACTGAAAGGTGGGGCGTGCATGGCAGCTGATTGGGTTGGTCCTATTATGGATCCTGGAGTGTACTTCATGAATTCTAAGAATGAAGTTGACTGATTTCCTCTGCAATATAGGCAGGGTCGGTATTGAGACGAAGGGCAGCTGGCTATGTCATTATCGGGCTGGATTTTCCAGAGTGATCCCTGTATAAAGCATGCTTGTAAGACCGTGGATGTCCCCCGGGTGGTTTTTACAGCCTGGTTTAAGGACAGTGAGAATGACGATGGGGCTTGACTGTGCGATTACCTCCATATAAGAGAGAAGCACGAACATATATAAAACAAAATTGCCTTTATGCACGAAACGCTTAATAATATAATATAATTCTAAAATTAAAGATTATCAAAACATATTTATTGCCCATAAATTATAAAATATTCGGTGTAATGACATGGCTTCACTAAGCAAACATGGATAATAATTATAAAAAAATATAAAACTAAGATGTTAAGATCCCCCTCCCCCTTACATTATGTTACTTACTATTATTCATTACTTCTTACACATTTAATAAATCTCAATTTTGGTTAATCAATGCCCTTGTGAAAATATATAAATGATTACAAAATAAGTGGGTGGTGGTAATAGCTAAGATGGGTTTTACATATATAATATAATTTAAGAATAAAAGATAGTGCATTATTTAGGAAGGAGATTGTGAAAAACAGATGTCAAATCTGTTTCTCTACAGTAGACATGAAAAATATAATTAGTTTATTTATCTAAAATCGCGAGCACCTGGGCAAGCCAAATAAGACTTGTTTTGATCAAATTATAAATTATTTACCCGGTAAATGATGGCTGGGGAAAACAAAATGAGTTATATGCTTGCAATTTTAGAATATCATTGGCATTTCTTTCAAAATATAAATACATAAATCAAATTGAAAATTGTTTGCCACTTGGAAATAAAAGAAAAGAAAAATATTATATAGGAGGCTTAATATAGATTAGTTATATAGAGTTATAGAATACATATTTGAAGACATTTAATATAGATGATTTAAAATATAAATATTACAGAGAAGGCAGGATTTAGGAATTTATAAGCGGTCAAAGTTCTTTTACCTTGATTATTTGGAAGAGCATTTCACTAGGAATCAGTCCATCAGTATTATTTCACTAGATCTAGGGTAGCATTATTATTTGAAAGATAGCACTTCACTTCCACTGGAAAAATACATAAAGTTCAGTAGTAGAGGATGCAGAGCTTCGTTCATGGGAACAGCATATTAGAACGGAGGGACAAAGTGAAATTTCCTACTCATGACACATTGAGTGAGAATTAAAACTGGCGTGGAATATGTATAATGACATAGTTATTTAGTGGTCTCCTCCTGTGGATCCAAATCCAGCAGTATATATAATTTTATTTTGAAGCTGTAACTTAGCAACTACTGCTGAACCTGAGGTGGTTTAAGCACTTAAGTTTCATTTGGAATAGTTTGACCGGATACTCTTATCTAATAAGATGATTGAAACAATGCAAGTTTGTTATCAGTTTCTTGAACGATTGTTTTAAAATATATCTTATGATTTTAAAACAAGCTAGCATAGACAATTTCCATTAATAGGTTTATTTTATTATTACCAATTCGTAATCTTTTATTTTAATCTAAGGGGTCTTCCGGGTAATTGTTTTTCGATAGACTTCTTAACAAGATTGCGTCATTTCTGGCTACAAAATTATATATGAGAAATAATAAGTTTCATATATAATACCTTATATATATATATAAAATAACTATTAATTTATTCGTAATCTCCTACACTGAGATATATAAATATTTATTATTTATGCCCGCATACACATGAAAATATTATTATGAAATAAAATATTTTTAAATTAAAATACATACGTGTTAATGTGATTTGTGTTATAATACTAACCAAAAGAAATATATATTATTATTAGCTATATATATACATGTGTAAAGGCAAGTTTGAATACAGTTAGGTGGTAGGAGATTGGATGTGGGCTGTAAAGCAGGATCTGAGCTCAGATCATCTGCTTCATTTTCCTGAACTTACCAAAAAAAATGAAAAAATGTTTAAAAAAAGAAAAAAAAACTTTTACTTGATGTCTAGGTAACTAAAGAACAACTATGGATTGGTGATGTATCTAAAAGAAATTTTTATTTTACTCTGTCAGAGCACTACCTTGTTTTGACTCAACATTTATACTAAATATCCTAACTCTCTCTGCTATATTAGGAATTTTATGACTTTCATTTATGATAGGATAATTCTCTGCTATATTAGAAATTTATGACTTTCATTTATGATATAATACCCTCTCTGCTATATTAGAAATTTTATGACTTTCGTTTATGATAGGATACCCTCTCTGCTATGTTACTGGAAAAAATTTTCACTGTCTTCAAAAAAGCTGCTTGGTTAACTGATTAACATAAAATAATAATAACAAACTATTATAATATATACAAATTATTCACTGTTTTTAAAAAAACTGCTTGGTTAACTGATTAACATAAAATAATAATAAAAAACTATTATAACATACAAATTATTACAGTCCTAAATCATTTATTATTGCCTATCCATGTCATCATGTTCTATCTGTCCAGCTTCTCCTCCCCCCATTCTACACTCCTCCTTACTCTACTCTCCCCCTCTCGTACTTAATTTTTATTTATTAAAATGATTATTGCTATCCTACCTTTTATTTAATATCAATTATTTCTAGATCTAGTTTTTACTGTGAAACATTGATATCTATACTGATTATTTACTATTTAGCTTTTCAATGCAAAGTACTGTATATAATAAAAAATTATTGTAACTTCTACCTGGCCTTCTTTATGTCTTCCTTCGTGGTCTGTTTTTGGAGTTGTTCTTCAGCATCTATAACATCTTAACAAAAAGATTGATTAACGATTGCATTGATACACTTGATACACATATTTTGGAAAAAAACAAACTCTATATAACTTTTATTATAAATCATTGCTTTTTTTTCTAAATAACTCGATCACCTATTGGCAAATTTATAGTGGTATTGCTACCGGGCTCCAGCCAAAGGGATAGGGCTATATGACCTGACCAGATGATCCGCTATTATTGGGTTGTATACTTTTCTAAGATCTATACTTAAATAGTTATACATTTACAGCTTTGACAGAAAAACATTATTATGACTTTAGCACATATTTACATATATAAGAGACTGAAAGTGTAACAAAAACTATCCTTACTTCTTTAATTGATTTGAGGCAGTTATATATGCATGAATATTATTAAAACATTTCAAAAAAAAAAATCTGCACATTTGTGATTATTTAGAATGTTTATTTTATTTTTAACAGTGAAAGCATTTTAAAAGCTGTCACTTATTTAACTCTCTCAGACTTGGACATATTATAAATTTAAAATATTTATTTAAAAGATGTATTAACAAGGAAAAAAATTATATTTAACATCATTATTTAAAATATTTAGGAAAAAATTATTGTATGATTATTATTTAGCGCACACACTACTTTACTATCTTTTTATTTTTAAATGTGAAAACTACTTAAAAGCTGACACTAATTTAATTCTCTCAGACATGGAAATATTATTATTGAAACATTTATAAAAAATTATATAGAACATCATTATTTAAAGCATTTATGAAAAAAATTATTATATTATTTAGCGCACACTTCAAAACTTGGGCATATTATATTTATTTATAACATATTTATTAAAACAAAAAAACTTATTATATATCTCACTATTATTATTCTATATCTGACACACTTCTTTATCATCTTTTATTTTAAATGTGAAAAACCCCTTAAAAGCTATCACTATTTTATTACATTGTAAACTCGAAAGTACTTGTTATTTAAAATCATTTATGTAAAATTTTATATATATAGACGCTATTTAAAACATACTTTTTACTTTATTATAATAACTGTGGAGGCCCCTTACAACTACCACTATTTTATTTACGGGCATCCTGCATGTAATTTCACATCTATGACCAAGAAAAAAAACATTATACAACATCTTATTCACTTCTTTGAAACAAAACACATTTTATTTTATAAAAATGAGAGCCCCTTAAAAGCTGTCACTCTTTTATATCACTGGAATCTTACATGTATATGAAAACTATAAACATTATTTGGGAAAGCACTTCTTTATCTTTAATTAATATGAAAGTAAAAGGCCCTTAAAAGCTGTTACTTCTCTTTACTTCTTTTTTTAAAACTCGCGAAAATTATACATGTAATAAATATTTACGGACAAGGAATAAAACATTATATAACACCATTATTATTCAAATCATATACGTGAAAGAAAACAAAGCAAAACTGCCACTAATTTATATTATTGGTTCATGAAAACGAAAAAAAACTTTTAAAACTCCTATGTGGGAAAAAAAATACTGAGTATATAACATACTATTTACTTGAAGCATATTTTTATATATATACTGAGAGAAAATATTTATATTTATCTTAACAATGACTCACAGAAAGTGTGTACCAATATTCACAAAAAATTTTTAAGCTGGGTGTCCGAAAAAAAAATTTAAAAAAAATTTTTTAAAAAAAAAAACATGTTATATCTATCACTTTCTACTATTATCTCAGGTATGTGGGTGTTTGTATTCGAAGCGCCACGTTGGGCGCCAAACCCAGAGAAAAGAAAAAATCTGTGCCGGTCGGATTTGTATGTTCACGTAACAAGATCTAGCATCTAGGCAAAAGTACCTCGAATCCAGTCATGCGTAAGATACACAGGTCAGGAACACTCATGAACTCTGCCCTATTTGCCTATTTCCCAGATCTATAACATTATAAACAACAATCCTGATGACATCGACTTAATTTACTACTCACTGCCAGGATCGGTCATCGGAGACACAAAAAGACTCTAGGCTAAACTTATATGATAGAATAACTTAATAACTAGCTATATTTTATGAGCAATGAAGGCTTGTGATCTAGCATATTAATTATGTATTGAGCGGAGATCATCTAGTCATATTTAAGCTTAAGTAACAACTTAATATTTTAACTTAACTAAAAGAAAGCAATGGTTCAAGTTTGATATATATATTTAAGATTTATTAATAACAAAATTATGTCGGGTTATTTAGCCAACGTTAGCCTCGTGAGTATTATATATATGTTTGATTCATATTTACCAATAACATAAGATTTGTGGCTATGCCAATAATATCTATGTGTGGTTTAATGAACTAGTGCTATTAGAATACATAACTGGAATACTATTACACCCCCCAGAGATGAAAAGAGCATTTACTTAATTTAAACAACAATAATTTCATAAGCAGATATTACGTTTGGTTACATTCACTATTATGATTAATTTGAGTTATAGATAATTAATGCACAGGATGGGTAATAAATAATTATATAAACGATACTAAATCTATCGCATTAATACTTATATTAAACTAATGGAAATGTGTCTGTTTAAAGAAATCATTTCATTACGGTTTATGAATACTTCTGGGTGACTAATAAGACACTGAAAGGCAGTGCATGCATGGTGGCTGATTGGGTTGGTCCAATTATGGCTCCTGGAGTGTGCTTCATGAATTCTAAGAACAAAGTTGACTGATTTCCTCTGCAACATAGGCAGGGTCGATATTGAGAGGAAGGGCGGCCGGCTATGTCATTCTTGGGCTGGATTTTCCAGAGCGATCTCCGTATAAAGCATGCTCGTAAGACTGTGGATGTCCCCCAGGTGTTTTTTACAGCCTGGTTTAAGGACAGTGAGAATGATGATAGGGCTCGACTGTGTGATTACCTCCATATTAGAGAGAAGCACGAACATATATAAAATGAAATCGCCTTTATGCAAGAAACACTTAATAATATAATATAAATATAATTCTAAAATTAAAGATTATCGAAACATATTTATTGCCCATAAATTATGAAATATTCGGTGTAATGACATGGCTTCACTAAGCAAACATGGATAATAATTATACATAAATATAAAACTAAGATGTTAAGATCCCCTCCCCCTTACATTATGTTACTTAATATTATTCATTACTTCTTACACATTTAATAAATCTCAATTTTGGTTAATCAATGCCCTTGTGAAAATATATAAATGATTCCAAAATGTTGGTAACAGCTAAGATGGGTTTTACATATATAATATAATTTAAGAATAAAAGATAGCACATTATTTAGGAAGGAGAATGTGAAAAACAGATGTCAAATCTGTTTCTCTACAGTAGACATGAAAAATATAATTAGTTTATTTATCTAAAACCACGAGCACCTGGGCAAGCCGAATAAGACTTGTTTTGATCAAATTATAAATTATTTACCCGGTAAATGATGGGTAGGGAAAACAAAATGAGTTATATGCTTGCGATTTTAGAATACCATTGGCATTTCTTTTAAAATATAAATACATAAATCAAATTGAAAATTGTTTGCTGCTTGGAAATAAAAGAAAAGAAAAATATTATATAGGAGGCTTAATATAGATTAGTTATATAGAGTTATAGAATACATATTTGAAGACATTTAATATAGATGATTTAAAATATAAATATTAAAGAGTAGGCAGGATTTAGGAATTATAAATGGTCAAAATTCTTTTACCTTGATTATTTGGAAGAGCGTTTCACTAGGAATCAGCCCATCGGTATTATTTCACTAGATCTAGGGTAGCATTATTATTTGAAACATAGCACTTCACTTTCACTGGAAAAATATATAAAGTTCAGTAGTACAGGATGCAGAGTTTTGTTCATGGGAACAGCATATTAAAACAGAGAGACAAGGTGAAATTTCCTACTCACGACACATTGAGTGAGAATTAAAACTGGTGTGGAATATGTATAACAACATAGTTATTTAGTGGTCTCCTCCTGTGGATCCAAATCCAGCAGTATATATACTTTTATTTTGAAGCTGTAACTTAGCAACTACTGCTGGACCTGAGGTGGTTTAAGCACTTAAGTTTCATTTGGAATAGTTTGACCGGATACTCTTATCTAGTAAGATGTTTGAAACAATGCAAGTTTGTTATCAGTTTCTTGAACGATTGTTTTAAAATATATCTTATGATTTTAAAACAAGCTAGCATGGACAATTTCCACTAATGGGTTTATTTTATTATTACCAATTCGTAATCTTTTACTTTAATCTAAGGTGTCTTCCGGGTAATTGTTTTTCGATAGACTTCTTAACAAGATTGCATCATTTCTGGCTACAAAATTATATATGAGAAAATAATAAGTTTCATATATAATACCTTATATATATAATATAACTATTAATTTATTCATAATCTCCTACGCTGAAATATATAGATTTTATTATTTACGCCCGTATACACATGAGAATATTATTATTAAATAAAATATTTTTAAATTAAAATTCATACATGTTAATGTGATTTGTGTTATAATACTAACCAAAAGAAATATATATTATTATTAGCTATGTATATATGTGCGTAAAGGTGGGTTTGAATACAGTTAGGTGGTAGGAGATTGGATGTGGGCTGTGAAGCAGGATCTGAGCATCAGATCATCTGCTTCAATATATATATATTGTAATGCTAGCAAGAGATATATGTTATAAAACCTACATATATCGGCATTTCATATTTATAATTCAAAATATATAATCAGATTTATTAAAAAAGAAAATCAAATAAATGAGAATAGTTAAAATAATTATTTAAGAAGTATATTTTAAAACACAATTTTGTAAAATAAAAAGATTGCATTATATTGTTTTGTTTTGTTTTTTAAAATGGAATAAAGTTTTAGTATAGAGAGTGGGTGGGGTGGGTGGGAAAAATCTAAAATAAAGATTTAACTCACACTCTCCTTTTTAAAGAAAACTCCTTTTATAATATAAAAATAAATAAATAGGAAAAGTTAAAATAAAATTTGTTTGTAAAAGTAAACTTTCGAAAAGATTACTGATTGAATTAATTAAAAATCATGTAAACTATCTCATAAAAGTGATAGTAGAGTAATCTAAAAAAAGATTATATTAAAGAACATGTAAAAATCAGTTAGATAAAATGAAATGTAAAAATAATTTAAAAAAACAGATTCAAATTATGATCAAAATTAAAAATAATGAAGGAATTAAAACACTGAGAGGGGAATAGTATAAAAAGTTGCATCTGCTATTATTATTCAATTTCAGCTTTCATTTGTGATTAAATTACTCTGGTCTTCAAGCTGTAATTCAGTGTGGTCTTCAATCTGTGAATCATTCCAGTCTTCATTTGGTGATTGATTCAAGGCTCCAGAGATTTAGAAATCTAAGGACAAATAGAACCATTTTACTGCTGCAGAAAATATTATTTCCAAAGCCATATATCTAGCAACATGCAGTGCTAGACCATCTTTAGAAGAGCTTGATTGGGTTTAAGGTGTCTGAAGCATGATGATTATATAATCTATGGTTGCTTGTCTCTGAATTTGATCCTCAAAACAAATAAAATACACTGGATTGCATAGATTTTTGTAGCAGTTGTGGTGGGCCACAATCAGGAA
Source organism: Epiperipatus broadwayi (assembly GCA_028023455.1). Classification (NCBI taxonomy): domain Eukaryota; kingdom Metazoa; phylum Onychophora; class Udeonychophora; order Euonychophora; family Peripatidae; genus Epiperipatus; species Epiperipatus broadwayi. The sequence continues at coordinate 201,284 of JAQFVV010006481.1, read as the reverse complement.
ATGTGGTCATGTTATGCTCTGTAAATCCTGATCTGACTGTGGGTAACATTGATGGCTATGCTATCAATGGCATTCTCCTCTGCTTGAAGGGCCAGTCCATTCCTGTAATATTAAGGATAATTATCAAGAATTTATGTAGTGAGCTTAATTTACTAAACTTAGTTAAAAAGCAGATATTAAAATTTATTAAAGCCAAAAATATCAAGGTTATATGTTAAAGTGTATTTAAAGCTAGTTAATATGGAAACTTCAATGGATCCAGTTCTATATATAATAGGTATGGAGCATTTAAAATATTTTATAGTTCAGGTAATGTTATGCATTGTTTCTAATTATTATAATTATGCTTGGGGAGTAAAAATAACTATTGTATAGTCTTTCCAAGTATATTTCAATTTAAACATGGTTGTTTATTTGCAATGTAAGATATTTGCTTAAGGTGTTAAAAGTGGATAAAAACCAGTCCTTACCTTGTGTGAGAGTGATGTAATGAGAATCATTATTGGGTAATTTCTAGACTAATGAATGACTAATAAACTTTATTGATATGCTTTCATTAAATGATTTGTGTCAAAGTTGTGAAGGCAGCATGCTTTCCACTTATCAATTAAATTGTGATACTTTGCTTTCATAGTTCACTCTATTTAAATTATCTTAAATTTGTATATATATAACATCGTTGTAATATATGTTCAAGAGAATTCTTTTTGAATGGGCTGCAAAATTCAAGATTTTCTTGATGTAAGGGGGAATATCGGATGTTTAAAATATTTTATATAGATTTTAGCTAGCATTATGCATTTTTCCATTTAATATATATATGAGAGTGTGTGTGCATATACAGATACATACTAAAACTAACATGTGAACTTAGGGGAAATTATTATAACTTTATTAAATTAATAAATGAACTCTTTATTATGATATTAATGATGTTTCAAAGTGATGGAGAAACTATTTTGATAATTTACTGAATAATTACAGAGATGACTGTTTGCAATAATATATCCATCAAACTATCTTATATAAATTTGAACAAAATATCCACCACGATAATATTAAAAACAACTATTTGTAATCTTTTAAGAATATAAAGAAAAGCTGCAGATCTGGATAATATATATAGAAAAAAAAATTCATTATACTAGTGATTTGTTAGGATGAAGTTATACTCTCATAATCTTAAAAGAGCGGCTATTGGACCAATTAATAAAAATAAAGAAGATAGAAACGAATGAATTTATTTTCGTAGAATATAATTAATTATCAATTATAGCATAAGAACATTTAATAATTTTATTAAATAGATTGCTAACAGACATTAGAGAGTAATCAGATATTCAATATTGCTTTAGAATATCAAGAAGCAATATAGACATGTCAAAAAAATAAACATAATTTATTAATTTAGTATTTTTCTCAGAAAATTAAAAAAATTTATAATATATTCAAAAGAATATGGTTATCCTCTATTTGTATTATGCATATATATGATGATATGAGAAAAAGTTATGATTATTGATTCTTGAAAATATGAAACATTTAAAATGGAGATTGATGTTGAACAGCAATGGCTGCTACATCTTGAATCATTTTTTTTTATTTTATAAAAATATACTTTTGTGATTGTTTAAAGATAGGTTATTGTATTAGGAAATAAAATATTATTCAGTTTTGATGGAGGTAATTTGAATTTGAATTGATTAAAAGTGCAATATTCTTGGCTTCTAGATTCTGAAGATTATGTTATTTTTTACCCTCATCAATTCAAAAGACAATCTATAGAATATATATAATGTTTTAATGTGATATATAAAGACATTGGTTTAATAATTAATATTCAAAAATTGAAGTATTTAATTAACCATGATAGCAAAGAAATATTCTGCAGCTCTTAGTTGGATGAATAGTAATTTGAAAATATAATTAAGATGTAATATCTTGGTATCTTTTTTTAATTAGTAAAGTGAACTTGGATATAGAAATGCAGTGGATTCCAGCATGCATTTAATGAAATCAAAAATATGCTGAATGGGATATTAAAATTACTATTATAAGGTGCATATTTGATGGATTAAACATTTTAAAAAAATGAGCAGTACAGAGCTCACAAAAGTTATTTATAATTAGCTTGAACAAGGTTTTTGTATAAAAGATATATCTCATTTACGCAGCAAAGATTATCTCAAGAACATTCTGAAAAAATGAAATATTTTCTTTTTATGAGAAGATATGAAAGAATCTGGAACATAATGGAAAATTATAATTTAAAAAATATATGGAATCATTCATTAAAAGAAGTATTATTACAAAAAAAAAAAAAATCAAAAAGTCAAATAAACTTTTTTTGACTTTCTATCTTTTTTTTAAGACTTTTTTCTCAAGTTATATGGAGATGCAATTGCTTGTTAATAATTCTAAATATTGTTTATAAAAATTAGTAGGGCTTATTAGACTTGATTAAAAATAACTTCCAAAAAGGCACTGGGTATTTATTAACTTCTAATCTTTTTCTATATGGTAGGATCTGGAATCTAAGATCCATGAATTGCATCTTCAGCTCTGTCATTTTTAGTAATTCAATTTCTTGTGAACCTCTGATCAAGGGATCATCAAATATCTTTACACTGTTTTGTGTAGTGCAGTGAGAGAATGGTGTGGCATGGAGCTCAAATTCCCTGGATCATGGCTGCAATTCAGTCACTTCTGGTGCGCTTGAAGTTCTTAAGAACTCCTGGCCAATAATCCTTTCAAATATTTTTATTAATATTTTAATTTTGATCCTCTCTCTTTCAAGCTTTAATCTCCTAAACAGCAACATACAAAATGCACAAACAATTGTTTAAATAATACATAAATTTGTGCTCTTTTTATCTGTTAATAAAGTTATTTTTAAAATATGAAAAAATGTCCTGGAATCATTTATAGAGTAAATATAAATAATATGATATATAGTAAAATTTATTTACTAACAATATTCTTATTCTATCATTTCTCACCAAAAGTTTCAGAGAAATTTGACCAACATTTTTTTTCTTGAAATATATTTTGGCAAATCAATGACTACTTGGCTCAAAGCTCTGATAGTAAATTGTAGCCAAAATGCTTGCTACAAAAAGTTTTAAATTTTTTACTCCATCATCTTATTGTGCCTCAGTAGTAGGACAGGAAGCATAAGAGACTCCCATAATTCTGCGCTCTTAGTGTAGGTCTTCCCTACAGTCTCTCGAATCCCTCCTGTAACTAAAGTATTTCTACAACTTAGCTTTAACTATTTTTTAACATTCAATAATTGGATGAAAAATAAATAAACACTTTATATTTTACTAAACAATTTTTTGTTATGATTTTTATTTCATAAAAGTTTTCTTCAACTTAATTAATGACGTGAAGAAAAAAAACTTTTTTCTTGTAAAACTTTCATTGTCCAATTTTTTTCTTCGTTTCTCAATTATTCATTACTCATACTGTTACTTACTCTATCCCTCCCCCCATATAATGACAAAAAAAATCTTATTGGCTTTTAGCCTCTTCTCACCCTGGTCCTGTTCAATTCCTCAAGCAACAAGTCGGCATACTTTGAACTCTGCCTCCCCTCTTTCACCCCTAAGGTTTAACACTCCTAAACAACAACACACAAGACAAGCATGGACAGATGTCACTTTAAATGCTTTTCTGAAGAAATTCACCTGATTAATTAAAAACAATCATAATTTAGGGCCTATTATAAGAAATACTTTGGAATTTTTAAATAACGTCGATATTCCAGCTTGAAAATATTCATTACAATTTCTAAAATGATTCATATTTCTACAAAATTAAATTAATGGGCATACCAAATTGAAAAAAAATACAATATTTCATATATTATGTAAATAGACAGGTTTTTGTTTTTTTTTTAAATTATCTCAAAGGGAAATTCGTGTAATTTAATAATATATATGTACTGTATATTATTATAATATACGTCTAATATTTTCATTATTTTTGTCCTTATATTGTCTACCTACTATTTTCATTACTGTTACTTGCAATAGCATATAAATTAAATTCTCTTTTTAAAAGTGTAGCGGTTGAAACAAAATTTTATAAAGTAAAATATACTCCATAGTATACAGTATATATAAGAAATTTTATGATATTCCAACACTTTTTATTAAAAGCAAATGAGTAAATATATTGATATCTGTTCTTCCTGGGTCACTAATAATGATGCAATAACTCATTTGTGTTGCAGTGTTATCTTCTTATATACTCATTTTTTGACACAAATATTGTGTATTTAGCTTAGGATTTCACCAGTCCCACTTTAATTCAGGCAGTCATTTTATTCTAAGTCTTATCTCAGTATCACAACAACAAATAATGGAAGAGCAATTTTCTATGAAATCACTATCATATTAGACTTATCCTATTGGTCCTTTAATAAATGCTTATTTCATAATACAGGAATTGTGATTTCATTTGTTGATGCTGTATAATTTTTGCTTTGTCGCATATCAAAATACATAAAATCTTAAAGTTGCAACAATTTATTTTCATTTCAGACTTGCTAGCAGAATAATCAAAACATATAATTCAGATATTATGTAAAGCCAGACATGCATATGATATTATTCTTCATCATCTTCACATTTGTGTTAATTTGTATTTACTTTAAATATTTTTGCGTCAATGAAATGTTGTTGGTGTGACAAACATGCATTAATATTATCAGTATGGTTGGTTTTAACAAAATAATTTAAAAATAATTTTTTATGTCTGAATGCACAATATATATCTTCCCAGGGTGTTTGAAGAGATGTATATTTCTTATTAGAGTGATTTTATTTGTAAAACATTGCCTGTATTTTTATTATTTTAGATGCAATATCCACATCAATAAATGGAAACTGTTTGCATAATTTGTGTGATTTCTGTTGCTGAAACTTCTTAATATTACTCAACTAATGTATCTTAATTTTTATATAATTAAATTTGCAACAAATAAAAAAAGTAAACATTTTACATTTGTGGTGCCTTATTTTTGTTCTATAATTCTGGAATCCCTAGTCTAGTCAAAACAGCATTTGAAAATGACCTACAAATATCCTGACTAAAATCAGAAGCATTTTTCACTTAAATAAATACATTTCAAATTTCATTGTGCCTATAATTACAGGTAAGGGACTTGAAGAGTATGAGGGAAAACTAGTATTTATTTATTCACAGTAATATGCAATATTGGTTAACATTTTTGTTGAAAGTTACTTATAATGCTCTTTTACAACCTTAAAATAATACAATATTTTAATAATTGAGAGATATCATAATCAAGCTTTCTATTAAGAACTACTCTTTGGCATTACATTTAACATTTATATCAGAAGAATAGTTAAGAACTTTTTATCAATCAAATAGATTTTACATTAATGTTTTCCTAATAAATCTTGATTAATATCTACCCCAATCAAAATTGATGGCAGCTATTTAATTTCTTATATAAAGCAAATAAAAAAATAAGTAGTAACTATAAACTCAGTAATTATAGAATTATGATATTGTACTAAACAATGATGAATGTCATATGACATTTTTATCATACTTTTTTTGCTTTTGCCGTCAATATATCAATACTCATCTGACCAACTCATATTAACCTGGGATCTATTCTCAAGCTAGTAATAATTAGATAGTCATTTACTGATCAAATTTAGTTGATTATGATCTGATTATCTGGAAGAAAATTTCTAAGCCTATTTGGAAATTGAAAAAATTTCAAATGCTCATTTATTACAGATTCATATTTCAGATTGTGGACATGGCTGATTACTGTTATTTTGATAACTATAATATATAAATCAATAAGAAATAAATAAGGTAAAACATTTTGAAAAAAGCTTGAATTGAGTTGTTTATTTGCAAGTGATTTTAAAAGTGTCAAAATGTTATCAATGCACTTAGCAGTGATATTTGGCTTGCAGTAATGTATAAGCTACTTTACATACCCTATAGTTTATTTTTCATAGAAATTTATATTTTAGCAAAACAATTAAATATTTTATAGAAAAACTGAATAAAATGACAATATTTATTTATTAAAAAAGTATTGTCGAAAAATTTCTTAGAAAAATTATTGTGTCCATTAACATTTTAACTTGAAACTGCAATTGTAAATTTAAACAGCTAAGTCTAAAAGTCAAGTCTGTTAAAAATATTATTTTGGTTACTGCTTTTCATGACTAAATCTACACTGTGTGGTTCAGTTCAGCGGTAGAGTGTCAGATTCTGGAATGTAAAATCCTGGAATCGATTTCAGTTTGGGCATTTCTAATACTCAAACTTCATATGAATTCCCCAAACATTAAAAATATTCAATTATTTTTTTATTACTAACTAAGATGGAAAAAATTACGTTTTTTCATAAAGAAAATTTTCAAGTCATTATCTTTACCACAAAGTGTTTTTTTTTTTTTAAGTTGAAAATATTATTGCATGAGAATTTTTTTCTGTTATTTTCATTTCATAAGTTAAATATTCAACATAAAATTGATAATTTTTAATGTAAACATTTTTAATATTGAAACACTTATTATTACACTTATTGGTAGATAATGTAATTTTTTTTTTTAAAAAAAAAAAAAAGAGTATTTGTCAACATTGTGTCAAGCATTGGTGGTCGAGAGGTCAGCACAACTGCCTTGCAAGCAGTTGTCCCGAGTTAGCGGGTTTACTTCCTGGCCGATGCTATGACACATGAGGAAAAAAAATGAAATATTTTAAATAATTTGTCATTTCAAGATATTATTGATTGTGATAAAATGTACTATAAAACACAGAGTCCCTCTTTTATAAATTCATTAAATTCAATAAATAATTTTTTTGTTTGCTCTTTCTAATAATAAAATAATTTTCAAAAGTTTTTTATGTGTATAATCATCAAATATCAAATGAATATCATTAATTAATTTGAATCACTAATATTATTAAATTCATCAAATTTTAGAAAGTAGGCAAGACATATATGTATGTCCAGCATTATCTGAGAAGTAATTACATCTTTTTAGGGTTATTATTCTTGAAAGCAGTAAATCTTTAATAAAAATTAAAATAATTTGATTCTAAGGCAGTAAGTAATTTTCTTATACTGAATATTTCTTATATATATAATTAGAAGGATTTGAACTCAGGATTTTTTGTCTTGGACAGAAAAATCCTGAGTTCAAATCCTTTTAATTACATATATAAGAAATTCTAAAATATTGGTGATTATTTATCTTTACTGCATGTGTGTAGTCATGTGTATTAGTAGTATGAAATAGTGTGGATGGTTGAAGTGGCTTGAATGTCTGAGTTCAAATCCCCTATATTTACAATTGGGCTCCAGGTATAAGAGTGCCTGGTATTTCAAATCTTATATATATATATGGATGAATAATGTTCGATAATATGAGAGTTAAATTTATGTAATGTCTACGTGGATATGATTATAATATCAAATCTAATAAGGGCTTTGAGCATTCCATCATTGGTTTTCCAATGAAATGGATAGTTGACCAGTTAAAAGGATGAAAAGATTAAAGCCTGTTCATTAAAGTTTGAAGAATTGCTATTTTAATATAAACCAAGCATTGAATGTATATATTTCTTGGAGATCATGCTCTGGCTCTCAGCTGATAAGTTCTGGTTCTGCATGAAATATATATATTGGGAATCATGTATCTTTTTTGCATGTGTGTGGACAAATGTATCAGTTGCTTGAGATAGAGGGAGGATGAATAGATTGAAAAATCCTGACCTCAAATCCCTCTATTTGCTTAAATAACAGTTTGAATTTTATTTTGAAACCAAAAAAAAAAAAAAAAAAGAGTTGGCCTTTGTAACAATTAATTATTTTTATTAATTACTCAATTTTAGCCTTTGTCTAGAATATTAAGCATAACAAGTTGATTTTTGGCATGTTAAGGTAAATTTTTCATATATGTAGACTTCAGTCTGGGTAAAAAAAATTATCATAATTATTATTTAAAACATTTTAATAAAAAGATTTTTAAATAGTTTAAAAATATAAAAGTTATATTGAGAAAAGAACATATTTATACCATTACTAATATGAAGTAGAAAAAGGTTTTATTTACCTATCATATAAATTTTCAATATTTCAGAAAAACATTAATAATTATAAAAATTAAATGAAATTTATATCTATTGTTAAAAATATCTTTTAAAAAATAAAAGTAACTTTCAAACAAAAAAATTGCCTTTACAAATAAGAAAAAAATCTTTGTCTTTATAGACATCTTATAAAAAATTCTGGCTGAAATATGCTGCATTTAGATCTGTTGTTATCTCTTGATTATATCTGTCATATGGGATAAAGTGAATAACTAAATTATAGATTATTGCCATTAAAATGTTTTTGCAATGCAATATTATGAAGTCACTGAAGAATAATATGAATTCAAAGTCATTCCAAGTTATTATGGAAAGTATAATATGTAATAACAGTATAGTCCAAAGTCATTCTGGATTGTTAAATATTAAATGTTTAGAAATCTATTACAATTTAAGAATGGTTTTCTAATGCACAAAAGAAAGTAAATCAAGTGAAAAAATTAAAATCAATTAAGTAAATCGGATCTTTGTAGCACTTTTGTGCTCAAGAATCTCTATGATAATTGATAAATAAATAAACATTCACAATGTTTAAAATTGCATTTGAAATATCGATATTATATCAAATCAGTATGGAAACATTATTTATTAAAGGTAGAATTATTAATACAAATGTACTCTTTTGAAATACGTACATATATATATATATATATATATAATAAACATATTTACAAAAAAAATTAATATGACATATAGAGGGAATATATGTGAATTAATACACAAAAGTAACAAGGATAACACATATATAGCATAATGAATACTTCAACTTGTATACTGTAATTAAAATCATAATTATATTTATTGTTTATCTGAAATAATGTGTTATATTTTTAATATTAAAATGTAAATGTTAAATTAATTTACAAATAGCTTTTTATCTTGTGTGAAGAATATGTTAGTTTGCTTTATACATCAAACATTTGTGAAAATGAAGGTTAATTGCTTGTGACACCTTATTGAGAAGACAACATATGAGGTTGTTTTCATTTTAAAAGTTATTTAAAAATTGTAAATTCTAATTAAAGATTAAAGCATAAAAAATAATAATGTAAGAGATTCAAATGTTTCCAGATACGTTGTATTTGCCTAAAAAATTAAAGAATAAAGGTTCTTAAAAAAATTTTTTAAAAGTTTTCTGAAGGTCACTCACCCCCCTCCCTTCCTAGTTCTATTGCTTGCAAAATGTTATGTTAAAATTTAACATTATCAATATTAATCTAAAGTTATATACCATTTATAAATATGCCATTTTTATAAATTCATATCCAAATATATAAACACTAAGGTATTCATTATAATTTAATGAAAACATCTAATCATTTCTGATAGTCCATTTATTATTATTTGCTAACACACAAAATGTCAGCTATTTAAGATTTAATATTTTCAATTACATCACAAGCCAGAAGAAGGGATTATCAAACAATAATAAAAAATAACACTATCATTATTAAATAAATATCTCTTCTTTTATTGTTTCAATATATAATTCTCTATTTACTCTTTTTGTTTATAAATCTTGCTTTCTTGTAATAAAACAAAGTTTCCCCACACAGAATATAAAAGTATGCATCTTCATTTGCAATTTTATCATATTCATCTTCATTCACATGTTCACCATCCTATGGTTATTATCAAGATCTTTTTTACAAATATATAAAAATCTACATATTGGCCAAAAAATCACATTATTAAAATTACACACGAACATTAAGACTTTGTAATTTTAATAATATAAATTATATCTGTACAATATATAGAAATAGTCTTTGAAAATAATTATAGTATATGGCTGAAATGTCAAATGGTCGTGTATAATCTGATTATATGGATGTAAAAATATTTTTGGTTCATATAATAAAACAAGATTTATAAAGAAAATGGGTAAATAAAGAATTATTTATATATTGAAATTAATGAGTCAATTTTGAATGAGCAAAAGAAGAGATATTTATTGATTGATTTATTAAGGTTTTTCATATGACTGCATAAACATATGACTGCATAAATGTTTTATTTTTATTAAACCCTTGTAAAACATAATTAGTACTTATGGATAAATCTGGGCATTAAGATTGATTATGAATATTAAGAAGGTGTGAAGATAAAATTACATATTTACTATGGTCTTCCAATTATTTTAGTTAAATATTGAATCTGTGACTTTAATGAATGAAAGATTAATCTTAACATTAACTCTAACTCTAACATAAACCCTAATCCTAACCTTAATTTACAATATATTTATTGTCAATTTTTAAAGTTAGCAGGAATTCATAATCGATTTATTGAATTTTTTTTTTAATTTTCATAATCAATTTGGTGCCAGAATTATCTGTAATTATCACATAATTTTTCCAAAAAAATTATCTGCAAAAATACAATTCAATAAAAAGTTGTTTTTTAAAAAAAAATCAAATGACAACAAATAATCTTTAACTAAATAATACTAAGTTAAATATTGCAACAAGGTAAATAATCAATTGATTGCTATATTTATCAATTGCTTGTGCAATTTAGCACAATTTGGTAATAGCAAACTCAAAAACTAAAGATTCTTGGATTAACTTCCAGCTAAATAAAATTTTAAAAATTCTCAATATATTTAATTGAATAGAAATATTGTGATTTTATTTTTGGTGCTAAAATGGTATTTGTTCTCCTAAAAAAATATTCATGTGATTATTTTGTTGTTTTTAATAATCCATCCAACAAATAATCTCTCTTACAAAATAATGGATACAAATTAAACTAACTTGATAATGGATATAAAATTATTTGAGAAATATGACTGCATAATTTATATTAATTTTTAAGTCAACATTCTAATAAAAAAAAATTTTATTAAATAGATAATAGAAGTATAGAAAATTACATAAAGTATTTTTTTACATGTAACAAATGAAAACTTAAATGAAAAAGATTTTATCCCCCAAAAAGTATAATAACTTGTATTTTTAAAAAATTCTTATTTCTGGCTACCTATAATTTTTAGCAGATTAAAAAGAAAAGTAATAAGTTTTAAAAAAGATTAAAAGTGTGGCATATTATTTCTTATTAACAGTCAATGAAAATCCATAAGTATATGTCGTTTCTGATAAATTAGCTACACTTATATTTAAGTTTCAATTAAATGTATTCTATAAATTGTACAAGCTCATGCACCAATTGCCAAAACTTTAACCAGATTCCAAAATATGTGTGTTCCTCAATTATGGCTGAAATTTCTGTTTAACTTATTACTTAACACAATTTCTACAAAAACTTACCTCAATTACCTTTTTAAATTAAATCTCCCACATGTATCTTATATAATAATCATTCAGTTGATATGATACAATTTTTCAATCATGTCCATACTTCTTATTTTTATGACAATTAATATTTCACAAGCAAATAATTAATCTTAAACAATTGCTTGAAAAAATATTAAAATTTTTAATCTTTATACTAATTATTCACACTCTTACAACCATATGGCTTGCTCAATGCTCTGTAATTTTTGACTATAAAAAATACAGTATTCTTAAAAAAGTAATAAAGACTGATATAATACATATGCCCTGAAATATTTACCTACAAGTACCATGAGAAAAATTTGGCTGAACAATATTTTTTCTAGTTGTTCATTATTTTATTTTGATATAAATTATACTTTCATCTACATACAACTGAATTATTTTATCTACCTTCAAACATTACATATAATGATTACATTTTTAATAAGTTATTAATCACATGACACATATTTTTTCCCTGTATACAGTATATATTAATACTTGTACATAATTTGCAATTAATAAAGTTTATTTTATAAATAAATAAAAAATCACACACCAACTTCATATCACTCACTTGAAGAAATAATAGGAATTTTATAAAAGTATTCTAAAATGAATTTATGGCAATAATTTTCAAGTTACCAGTATTTATAGAATTTTTTTATATGAATATTATAAATTATTATGGATTGAATATTTGTGGTTTCAGAAAAAAATCCACAAGAAAATCAAATGTTCAGAATTGGAAAAAGTCTCATGATTTTTTTTTCTTAATTTTTTTTTTTTTTTTAATGTTCAAAAATTTCTAATAGTATTCAAAATGAAATTTGCTTTATTTTATTATGTAATAAAAATATTGCTTAAAACAAAATAATGCTTAACAATTTTCACACTTATAATAACCAGAAAATTATAAGATGAGCAATTGAGTCTTGAAAATAAACCAGATAAATTTACAATAATATGGGGAAATTTTATATATGGACAATCTTAATAAACAAAAAACTTGCATTTCTCAATTAGAAAATTTATGTATTGATATAGTAAAGATTAAAAGTAATTGGAGTCTATATGCCAAGGCTATGATTTTGTGGCTTAAGATGAAGAGTACTAAGAATTTCCTCAATACAATCCAAGTTGCCATTTTATGCCTATAATTTATTTAGTATCTACAAATGCAGACCACTTTCAAATGAAAAAGAATTGCATGAATTATAAGAAGAGTTGTCAAATATTTAATATGACATTACTGGACTTTGTGAGTTTATAAATAAAGATGAAATATAAGTGAAATAAAAGAGAAATATAAGTGGAGTAAAAGTAGAAGAAAAACATTATAAAAATTGATGGCATATAAAATAGTGGAAAAATTAATTATTCAATATAATGGAATTTACCAAATGTATATCATAATGAAGAAGTATAGAATTTTTATATGAATGTATGGAATGCTTTTGATCAGTCCAAAAAATATTTTAAGATTATTATATAAAATTTTAATTCTAGGTCAGATTAGTAAAATGATTAAAAGATGAAAGTGTTATGAGTAAATTTTTTTATGAAGGTACAGATGAATTGAATTAAAATATATATCAAGATTATAATATTTTTAATATACTTAACATATAAAGCAACAATTGATTCATGATAGGTAAGATACATGTTACTGTCAGCTAGAGTTTTGTAAAATGATGTAAAAAAGTTGTTATAAGAAAATATAATTGTAAATTGACAAGGAAATCTCTAAAAGAGAATAAAACTCTCAAAAGTGTAAAACAATACTTTGGTATTGGAAAGAAAGTTGTGTGAGTAATAAGAAGAAAAGATAAAATTATTACTAACAAAAAAGATATCCCGAAAAATGTGGAAGAATTCTATAAAGAATAATATAGTAATAAATAAAAAGAAAACAAAATATCATCTACAGTTATTTCAATTTCTGAATTGTCCAGCATTTTCATGCAATTAAATCTATGAAATGAGAAAAAGCTTCAAAAAGTGGTGAAATTATAATTGATATCTTAAAAGAAGCAGGTAAAGAATTAGAAATATTGTTGGTAAAGTTATATGCCAAATATTATAAATGATAAAATTATACTAGATGATTGAAAAAATGCAATAATAATATTGATATTTAAATAAGATAATAAAAACTGCATTAAAAATTGCAGATGAATTAATCTTCTATTAATTTTATTTTAAAAATGTTATCAAGATAATTACAATTCATCTCCAACAAACTTTGGATTCTACCCAACTAAAAGTACAAACTGGATATGTCATTTAACCAGAATAGATCACATCAAAGTATGTTGCCATTATGCTTTGGATTTGCAGATTATGAAAAGGCACTTGATTCTTCTATTATCATTAAGGCATACAGAAGAATATTTATCAAAATGCCACATTACATGGTGATACTATGATGATTAACATTGACAAAAATGAACATTAAGGTGATTTTATATCTCCAAAACATTTTACAACAGTTTTATAATAATTATTTTGTGGATTAAAATAAAAAGTTTGCAGATGACATGGTTGTCTTTCACATAACGTTTCAGAACTTCAAGAAATTTTGCAAAAATCATCAGATAAAATTAAAAAATTAGCACTAAAAATAAATGTTAAAGGATTAATTAAAGTTCCATGGATTTTTTTTCCCAAAAGAAAAAAATAAAGATTGACATTCATAAATTAGAATAAGTTCATTACTAAAAATTCCTCGATTCAATTCTTAACACAGACATAAATATAATGGATGAAATTAATTGTAGAATTAAATACGGGTGGATTGTTTTTGGCATAAATAACAATATTTAAAGGAAATATGTGTATGTCTTTGAATAAGAAAACTTTTTTTAATAAATACATTACCAGTTTTTATTTATTAATCTGAGTCATTCATAAATATTTACTACAAGAGCAATGCTGAATTTTTAGAAATTCAATGATATACGGATTTTTTTATGTTAGATGTAGTTAGAAAAGATCAAAAATGAGATACGTGGTTGAGAGATCAAATGGGTACTGCTGGCATAATTAAAACATGTAGCCAAAATGGGGCTGGATATTATTCTAGATGAGAGGATAATAAATGGACTATTGAATTTTGAAATGGATTCCAAGAGCATGTAAATGACATGTAAAAAGACCACATGTGAGATGAATATATGCAATAAGAAAAGTTGTCTGTTATGTTGCAAAGAAAAGAAGCTAATGGTTCTGGTAATGAGATTTAATGTAGTGAGACCTTTATTATGCAATGAATTGATAATCAGTGAAAGTAGTGATGATGAATGTCCGTAAAATGATGTCAAATAAGTTGACTAACACAATTAATTAAAGTAGAATAAACCATTAATGGAGACTAGCAAATAAAAACTAAGAATTGTGAATCAAATTTACTTCAAATGTAAGCATCATAGATTTTAATAAAAGTTAAACTTTTACAATTAATTCTGTCCTGTAAAAAAAGTGAAACTTATTAATAATATCTCAATTTTTTTTCAGATTTTATTTAGATATGCTTATGTATCCTCAAAAACTTTGATGAAAGAATTTAAATTGTAAAATATAATATAAAATACAAATTATAGACATTTGTGCAAATTCTCTTTCTCTTTCTTAATTAATGTATTGTGAATTTCTAAAATATCAGAAAGTTTCTTTTGTAAAGTTCTGCTGCATTTGGTTAATTTCATCTGTGAATCTTTTTGAATAGCACAAAGAGTGAAAAAGTTTTTTTTTTAAATGTGTGAATAGTCTTGCATTGGTGGTTGAGAGGTCAGCATGACTGCCTTACAAGCAGTTGCCCGGGTTGCAGTTTCACGTCCCGGCCAATGCTATGACACTTGAAAAAAAAGTATGAATAATTAAAGCCTAATAGAATGTGTGTGTCATTGTAAAATTATTAAACCACTACTAGGAAGATATTTACGTTGGTAACTATAAAAACAAATGATAAATTATCAAATTGGAAAATTACTAAATTATTTTATTCAGTGCTTACAAAACTTATTCATGTTATAATATGGAATGAAAACATGTTTAGTTTTTAGGTCCAAAACAATAACTTATTTTATTCTGGCTGCTCTTCAACCATGTGAATCACATGTAACTTTAGACTAACTGAAATCAAAAATTGGCATGCAGTATATGTGTTCTAATTTGCAAAATCAGCTTCAGTCGGTATGTACTTCAATCAATAACGTTTAAAGCATTCAAAAGATTATTTGAGATTGTTCAATGTATATGAAAAATTGTCATAAGACAAAAAGAAATAAATATCAAAGTTTTGAAAGTAAAATGGCTTTATTATAGAAATATTTTCTTTCATTTCTCACCTCAGCAAGAATATGGGAAAAAAGATCTAGATCAAAACACATTAGAATGTGTATTATTATCTCTAACTAAACAGTTAACTTAAAATCTTTGCTTACGAAATAAATCTACTTATTCAAGGGTTTTAATATAAAAGTTGTCTTTGCATTTGTTTAAATCATCATAATCAATTCATCATTTTCAATCATTGATGATTGACTGCAAGATGAATACCTCTCTAAATTTAATCCAGTTTCTTCAATCCATAGCTTTTCTTCTCTGTATAACACCAATATCTCACATGTGGTCTAATTCTAAATCTTTTTAATTGTTTGGAAATCAGTTTATGACTTAAAGTTTCATCTATTATCATTTTTTCTAACAGTATCTCCAGCCCAGTTTCATTTCAGTCTCTTAATTCTTTTAATCATTTATTCTCCCACCCAAGTATTTTAATTGCAATCTTATATTATTATGTCCAACATATATTTTTCTATAATTCTTGAAATGATTTTTCTGTTAAGTGTCAAGTCTCAAATCCAAACTAAGAACTGGTAAAACATATCTATAAAAAATTATTTTTAAACAAAGAGATGTGTTTCTTTTAATATTAAGTTATTTCTACCAAAAGTGCTCCACACATTCTATGATAAGTTCATCTATTATGTTCCCATCTATATTGACAATCTGACCAAGATATTTATAGTCGTTTCCTACTTTTACTTCATGATTATAAATTTTATTTTTTCTGCTGAAAAAATTCATTAAACATTGATTAAATCTTTTTTAGTCTTTATTTTTAGTCCTGTTAGTTTACTTTCTTCTAATAACTATTACTATATTTTTTGACTCTCTGAAGCAAATTGTCAAAAACAACTACATCATCTGAAAAATCTGGAAGATTTAAAGAATCTCTATTTATTTTTTCTCCCTTAGTTTCCTATTTTAAATTTTAGTTAATGATAAATTCCAAATTAGTTTCCTATTTTAATTGACAAAATATTGTATTTGGATCTAATGTAAAATGTTTTGGAAATGTGGAATCATAGTGATGTATATCATTTCAACATGCAATTTTGTTACACATTTTGATAAATAATTTTAGGGTGTGAGAACATCCTGGCCTTTAATCATTATGGAAATCTTGATAGAATCAAATGACTTTTCATAACCTATACATCTAAAACATATAGCAACTATATTTTTTATTAATATTTGGATACAATCCACTGTGTTAAAATTATTTTAAATCCAACTAGTTCTTTTTGATTGGTCTGTTTTCATAATTTTTTGCAGACATTTGTTATTTGCATAGAACTGGTAAAAATCTATTAGGTCTATAATTTTTAGTATTTTTTTATCACTTTTTTTAATTTTCAATATTATTATCCAAACCTTTAATACATATTTTTCATTTGAACATTAAATAAACACTTTTTTCCAACAGTTTTTCTATTTTTCATCTGGTTGCTTTAAGATAATAATTATGTCATTTCCAGAAAGTTTTGTTTTCCTTTTTCATGAAGTGTTTGACAATATAGATGTATTAATTGTAGTGGTTTTATTGCTTTCTTGTTCTTTGTTACTATATAATTCTTGTAAAATTCATATACATATTTAATCATCACATGATCACTATTTCTCATGCTTGCGCATAACTGTTATTAAAATAGACAAAACTCTCGATACACTCAGTGCCAGCCAGAGTAATCAATGGATACTAGAAGGCTTGTGCATAAAATCCTCATCCAATATTCCCAGACTAGTTTCTGGCTTCTAGGTGCAGTGCTCTCAGATCCAAGGCTCTTCACTGAGGAAATCCACAAGCCAGAAACTAGTCTGGACATATTGGCTGAGTGGGCACTAGATGGGGATTTTATGCACAAGCCTTCTGGCATCCATTGATTACTCTGGCTAGCACATTGTTGATAAAGCTTATAAATGGAAAGGCAAAAAAATGCCACAACATACATTGCTGCAAGACAATGGCTTCTTTTGAATTTTTACTAAAGTAATACTGAAAGAAAAACATTCCTCATTAAATGCCTTAATGTCAGGTGATAACAATTTTTTTTCTTTCTTATTTTGTTCTCTAATAAAAAAAATAGCTGAAAGTCATGTATTGGCCATAAGCAACCTAGAAAGTTTACAGGTGTCATTTAATTAAATTCACATACTACATTATGTGCATGCAGGTAAATGTGCTATTTCCTATATTATATGACTACTTAATTTGATTGGAATATTTGTTTCAATTCTTACAATGAATTTTAAAGTGAAATTAGGAAGCACGAGTTTAATGCAGGTACATTGGAAAAACCAAGCATACTTAATGTCGGAAGCTAAATCAAAATTTATTTAAGGATTGCTTATATTGTACATATACATATAATAAACTAACTATGGATTTGAAATGCATTTGCAAAAATAGTTTTTAAACCCTTATTTAATATCTGAAATTATATTTAAGATTTTTTTTTAAAAAAAAAAACTAAGACTATTTTATGCATTTTTTTTTTTGAAACCTAAAAAGCTCTTTAATTGGACAAAAGATACCAAAAGAATGAGAATCTTCATGAGAAATCATTAAAGTTCAAACTTTAAGGCCTCACCTGAAAAATATTTTTGAAGCGAATAATGACATATGAAGCCTTAAACAATATTTTATTTAAAATATATAAAAAAAGGTTTTATTTTCAATTCTATTATTAAAAATATTATTTTCAATTTTATTACTGGTACTATATTGATATTAAAGTTTTCAAATAAAATGAAATAAATGATACAAAAATTTAATAACAAACGTTTTAAATATTTTCTTTTAATTCTACTTTGGTTGAAATTTTTATTAATATCAAATATTTAATACAATCTACATTCAGTAATAGAATCAAAATCAGTATTAAAAAAAAAAAAATTAACTTAAGAAACAAATAGCTAACAATGTTTTAAAAATTCTAAATGATTTTTACCAAAAACCAGACATTTACATAATGTAGAAAACTAATCAAACATGTGTTAAAAGCTTTTATAATACAAAAAAAAAAAACTTTTTTTTACATCTTATGATTTTCACTTTAAACATATATATGTTTTGTCAATTCTTTACAGACTTGATACTGTTTATTTATATATGCTCACCTATACATTACATATGTATTATTATACTTAACATATTTATTTATTTGTGTGTTAGAATGCCATAGGTTTTTCATGGAAAATTTTTTTTCTGTGCATAGTTTATGCAAGGTTTATATGTTAAATTATAAAATTATTGCACTAACTATGACTATATAAATAACCATAAAATAACAACATATTTTGGATTTCAGTACTTTGATTAATTATACTCCAATAAAACTTAGTATAGTGAACTCTCCATTAATCTTCCATGCCTATATGTCTGCATCTTTAATCTCCTTTTTTCTATACTGGATCTCACCTTTTAAAAATTCATGTTATATTTTCTCAATTCTATTATTACTCAAATGTTTATTTTATTACATAAGTCCTAATGAATACTTTTTCACATAGTTTTTTTTTAAATACAATTAATAACTAAGATACAGTAATTTTTCTTCCCTGGACTTTTAATTGGATTAAGTGAAGATTTGGGAACACTATTGTCAAGAGTAATTTAACTTTTAATTCATTACAAATGCTTTTGAATGCTTCATATATATCACTTTTATACAATATCCTAGTTTATTGTATTTTATTCTTTTATACAATTGTAAATATAGGGATTTTAACTCAGACTTTCAAGCACCCACCAACTAGCCACACTATCTCATACAACTGATACACATGACCACACACATGTAGAAAAGATACATAATCACCAATATATGTATTTCATGCTAAACCAGCAATCATCAGTTGGCCCAAATTATCATCCCCCACACATAAATATAATCAGTGCTCAGTTTATATTAAGATAGCAAATCCTCACACTTTAATGGACGGGCTTCAATCTACTCAAATCTCCGACTTTTCAGCCATCCATATCATTGAAAATCTGATGATGGAAAGTTGTTGTTTTTTAAATAAAAAAGTTAAAACAATATGCAATGTTTGCTCTCCATTCTTTCTTTGAACTAAATTAAAATTTGAAAATAGTCATTTTCAACAGCCAGGTTCTTTAATTTTATTCCTGCTTTGTTTTCTTTTGGTGCAATACAATATTTATTTTATTAAATTAATATATGTGGGGTTCGAACTCAGACTTTCACACAACCCACCACTCTCAGTGCCATCTCATATTGCTGACCCACCTGATCACACACATGTTGAAAAGATAAGTAATCACCAATATATGTATTTCATGCTAAACCAGCAATCATCAGTTGGTCTAGATTACTATCCTCACACATATATATAATCAGTATTCACCATCCCTCGCATATGTATGTATAAATGGATTATTCTCCTGTACATGAGGGGTCAGAATGACTAATATGTCAACATGTATAGGATGACAACCTTGGCACTAACAAGGGCTTTGAATGTTCCATCATCAGATTTTCAATGAAATGGAAGGCTGAAGAGTTGTGAGTTGGAATAGTTTGAAGCCTGTCTATTTAAAGTATATAGATTGGCTATCTTAATATAAAGCTGAATACTGACTATATATGTGTGTGAGGATAGTAATCTAGACCAACTGATGATTGCTGGTTTAGCATGAAATACGTATATTAGTGATTATTTATCTTTTTAACGTGTGTGATCAGGTGGGTCAACAATATGAGATGGCACTGAGAGTGGTGGGTCATGTGAAAGTCTGAGTTCGAACCCCCACATATATTACATATATAAATGCAGGTTTAAGTCTGTACAATGTATTAACTTTATTAAATTTAAAAAAAGAGAGAGAAGCTAATAAACTCAAAATTTTACTGAATTGGACTAAGATTCACAAAGAATTGATAAAAATAAAATATTTCAAAGAGAATCATGTGCACACAATAGATGATAATGATAGTAGCAGTTTAACTATTGGATCAATATATATATATATGATCTTTTTTAAAATTAAAAGTTTACACAACACAAAGGTCTAAGATTTTTAAAATCATGTGACATTTGTAAATAATCAAATTTATAGTCTTGAACTATATGATTTTAAAACTTTTTTTCTCTTACATTGGGTAATTTGTAAAGTTAATATCAAGACTATTACAAAATACAGTTTGGTAGTATCCACTATACTTTTTGCTAATTCTGTTTTTTAAACTATACATAACATGTATTTGTTTATGATATTAAGATTATATATATATAAACAAAGGATTAAATTTCTCTGCCCTAGGCTATGACTTAAAAGCACTCTAAATGTTGAACTAAGAATAAGAATAGAATGAATTCACTTATTTTTGGTAGCTCTGATGTTTATAAACATATCTTTGTTAACATTGTTGGTAATTCAGATGTATTAACCAGATGGAATATGGCACTGAAGAGTTAGTAAACTCATAATTAGTTATTATTCCAACAGTGTTGACAAAAGTTACCAAGAATAAGTGGATTCATTCCATTGTTGATCATTTATTCAACATTTAGAGTGTTTTTAAGTCATAGCCTGGAGGAGAGTGATTTACTCCCTTTGTTTACATATAAATTAAGTAATGTTTAATTTAAAGTATACAAATTAAAACTTGTTTATATATATATATATTATAACAGTAACTCATTATATATGTGCATAATGATGGAGGATGAAAAAGAGTGTCATAAATTAATTAAACATAAAAAAGTATCCAAAAAAAATATTGCATCTTAGTAGTTAATCTCTCTAGACATAAATTGTTTATATGGTGTTAAGTTTGGTGCAAAGATAATTAAGAGATCTTTGAAAATTATAAAATAAAATTATCAAGGCATTTAAATGACAATTAATTAAAAAGAGAATCCATTCATGAATGGTTTAATAAAATATATAAAAATGCGAACTTACCATTAACCTAACAACTTTATTAATCCCAACTAATAAGGATTGAAATGACAGCACATCAGAATCAAAATTGGAGACCCACTCATGTTTTCATATATGTAAATTAATATTAAAACATAACTAGGCAATAAAAGCTAATGAGACAATAATATCAAACAAATAAAACTCAACAAATACTTAAAAATTAAAATAAATAATTAATAATATTTTTCTATAAAGAAAAAATATATTTGCAAATAATTCAGAATTAATTATTTCCAAAAAAAAAAAGAAGAAAAATAATAGATCTTGTGAGTTGATTAGTGATCAAAATGATCAAATGAAAATAAATTTTAAAAAAATCATAGAGTATATTTAGTTTCTTAAAAAAATGATAAATTAATCAATTATATTTAAAGAATATTAAGAAACGATTGGAAGCCTTTGAGAATAGTGGAAAAATTCAGTTGGATGAGTAAAAAAATAACAAATGAAAAAATTTTCAAAAGAGTGAATGAGAAAAGAAGATTGATTGAAAATATCAGAGAGAGAAAGAGAAACTGGACAATATTAGGAAGAAATTATAGTTCAATAAAAGATGTTTTGGAAGGAATGGTGAGTGGAAATAAAAAGAAAGAATGGAAGAGATTGACATTATTGGATGATATAAGAGATGGGAAGACTTATGTAGAATTGAAGAAATGGACAAGGAAGATAATGGAATGGAAGAATGGTTGAATTGATGTTGTGACTACTCTCTGGACCTATCTATTGGACATAATACTATTGATTGATTGATTGATTGATTGATTTGTTACCAGAAATTTGATTGATAGGATAAGATTGAGTTTAAATCTTCTTTGACAAAATCATAAAAAGTAAAATATATCAATAATTATAATAACAATATTTATAATGAAGCAACAAATATTTTAAAATATTTTCTTACACTTTTCAAATTCAAATCTTACCAAATCTTTAATGACTTTCAAATACTTTTCAATGTAAACAAGAATATATCTTCATGCACAGTTATATGCAAACATATATATGAGAATTTGTATATTATAATAATAGATGGGAATACAATAAAGATTGTTATATTTTATATAATTTTACATTTTAAGTATGCAAGACATTATAGTAAATGAATCATATAAGCAAACATTTCTATTAAACAATATGCTGAATTTTATACAAATTATGTTGTCATCCCAATCAATTGCATAATAAATCTCAAATACAAAAAGTTCAATCTGATTAGCCCAGATACACAATATTTTAAACATTAAAGAAACACAAGAAATATAAGTTGTTGCAAATGCTGCTAAGAAATTATAATTCAATTTATTAAAGCTCTGACTTAACATATATTAGTAAATAATCATAGCCACATTTTAGAGAGAAATATGTATATCTTCATAAACAGCAAAGCAAGCTTTATATTTCAAATATATGATCATTCATACCACAAGAACAAATTCTATAAGAAGGATATTTGAATCCATATTTTCTATTAAAATGGCAAAAAATTACAAAACTCATAATATGGTAAATGTCAACATAATTTAAATAAGTTTTAGGCACCCACACTTCATTAAATGCAGGTAAAGAATCCATTTTCACACATTTCTGTTTTGACAATGAATTTTCACTCATACTAATAAAATCTGTAATTAAGACACTTAAATATAACACAGATTTTATTTACATATTTTCATGCATCTCAAAGTATTTTATTTTCACTATAGTTTGACTGTTTCTTAACTCAAAAATCAATTAATCCAATGATAAACCACAAATGTCATTTGTATAGTTTAAAAATAACATAATGCCATATACAAAATCATATAAGAACTCTATAATTAACTAATTTAAAATTACTTATAAGAAGACTATATATTTTAGAGGTCCGTTTTATGTCTTTTAAATAACTTTTTAATCAGAAAGCAAAGTGACTTTAAAGACCATGTGATAAAATCAATGTAGAATTGTATAATGAATAGAGTCAAATGTTTTAGATAAATCCAAATAGATAGCTACAGTCTTAAAATCATTAGCCAATGTAGATACTAAAATGTACACATGACCATAAGGAATATTCAAAATACTCTTTCCAGCAATAATGGTGGACAGAAATCACTTTATGTATATTCAAAAATGATATTTTATTTTTGAATATTATTAACTTGAATAATTTACAAATAATAGAAATGATTAAAACAAATTTATAATTTCTAATAACTATTGGATCACTATTTTCAAAAATAGGTGCAGTAATACCAATTTTAAATATTAATCAAATGATTAATATTTCCATACAAAATAGAGAATTTTAAAGTGAGATAAATAAGTAAACAAAAGCATAGAATATTTAAAATAAAGTACATTAGTTGAAAATAATGAGAACATTATTTTTATTTCTTCCTTATGAATTATTTGGATATTGGAAAAAAATAGTCTGCATTGGTGGTCGAGAGGTCAGCGCGACTGCCTTGCACTAGCAGGCAGTTGCCCAGGTTGCGGGTTCGCGTCCCGGCCGATGCTATGACACTTAAAAAAAAAATAAGCTTATAATATGTGGTTCAGTTTGTAACATGAAGCATCTTCTTTGAACATAAATTAAAACTTTTATGCATTTTACTGAGATGAATATCTCACTAACTGTTCATAATATGGTTCTAAAATTGATATGAAATAATAAATTGTGTTAAGATGTCAGCAATTGAAAATGTAATGGATTATCATATATCATATAATTCTTACACTTATCTTCAAGACAAAAAACTACATATGTATTTAATAAAAAAATTATTGTGAAATGATGTATTATTTGAGAATACAAAAAGTGTAAGAAAGCATTAAAAATGATTGGTAGATGAAAATCTGTTCATGTAAATGTTTTGGTGAACCTCAGATTTAGATAAATTCCATATATTAAAATTAATTATTGATTGTTAAAAGACATTTTTTTAAATTATACATTTTTTTAATTATAATAATTGTGTATTATAAATCTGAAGAAAAATGTGTAATAAATTACTAACATTTGTTTAAAGAGAAATGACTCGGTTTGAGTGAAAGTTTTATACAGTATCAGAGACAATTCGATAGAATATTCTCATAAATACTCTGAAATGCATCTCTGTATACATACTTTCTATATATAATATATTTAATTTTTGTATTTGAGAAAGTTAATTGCAGGGATGTATAAATTTAAACTTCACTAAAAGAATAGATGTACTTTGTTTTAAATTATTAACATTCAGTTGAGATCCCTTTTGATACTTTTCTATCATTTTCAAAAGTTTATTTAAAAAAGGGACTTAAATGGACAAATTTTATCTTCATAGAGTATTGTTAAATTAGTATTTCACAATTTGCTAAGTTTGATGCTACCACAGCATTGGTTAATTTTGTATTTTGAATTTATAATAAACATTTCCTTTTTTTTATTAGCATCCTTTTTTTCTTGAGAAATTATATTAACCTTGATAGAAAAAAATGTATTTCCAAATTATACTGACATTATCAGGACATAGTATATATGTAGATGAATGATTCATCTTTGAGGCTTTAAAAAAGCAAGCAGAATAGATTTCCTAATGTCTGCCCCATACTGCACACTTAAAAATAGAAGCCAAAAGAGTGATTTTATTGACTTAAAAAAAATCATGGTTTTGCTGCTCATATAACTCATAGGTTTAATTAAAATATCAGATGGGTTTTTGAAGACAAGATAAATGTGCATGAATATTTATTCCATATTATATTTACAAGTATTAAATTATGGCTTTCATAATTTGGAGCCTATAAAGTCATCAGCTGATACACCACATGGTGATTGAAGGAAAAAGATACTAAGATTCACTTTACTGGTTATAAATTAGGTGACTATTTTATGATTATCTTTTTATTTTGTTACATATACTTTCAAAATAAAAACTGTTAAATATTAAATGGATAAAATTAAAATTAGAAAAAAAAGTGAGGAAACAATGACTTTGAAAAA
Source organism: Epiperipatus broadwayi (assembly GCA_028023455.1). Lineage (NCBI taxonomy): Eukaryota > Metazoa > Onychophora > Udeonychophora > Euonychophora > Peripatidae > Epiperipatus > Epiperipatus broadwayi. The sequence continues at coordinate 175,582 of JAQFVV010006481.1, read as the reverse complement.
ATGATATTTAATATATTGAAAGAACAAATGAGTGTAATTTGTTATAAATAAAGAATGAAAAAAACAACAATATTTTGAATTGATGGAATGTTAAAAATAATCATTTAACCTAAAGGAAGTTACTGAATATAGGTAAATCAAGTTTATATTTCAAGAAGTTTTCATTCTAAGAACTTGTTAAAAATATTCTGAGAGGAAATATTTTGATCAGATCAAACAACATTGGAAGATTTTAATGTTAGAATTTAAAAATAACTGCTAATTTTGTATGGAAATTTTTAAAATTTTCTGAAAAAATAATATACATTGTGAATTTGTTTTTTAAGGGGGGACAACAAATCAAAAATGTCAATAGAAGAATTCAAATAAAGATATGACAGAGTTATATTATATTTTGATTACAAAAATATGTGCATTTTAAAATATAAAATACAAAATAGGTTGAACATTGAAAGTGATTATCAATTATCCACATTTGAAAGACAAGTGCTAATTGAAACATTATCAAATTCATGACCTTCAGAAATGCAATATTCTAATGAATTTATACCACAGGTTGCAAACCATTTTAAATATGTCATTCAATAATAAGATAATAATTGCTACACAGATAGCCAAAATAAAAAATCAGTATATAAGAAAAAAATTAATTGGTTAAGATAATATGTATATATACCTAAAGATGATGGAAATATTTAAATGATCTATTTAGAATAACTGGAAGTCTTAAATTTTGTAAAATAAAAACATTAATAATGATATAAGCAGAATAAGATTGTTATGGCTTTACATCCCATAAAAGTGTAAGTAGTGATAGTCATCTCATAATATAATATTTTTTAATTAGTGCATAAAAATCATCTAATTATTCCAGATTAATTTAATAGCTTTATCATCTAACTACATTATTGTGAATTGTCCACTGACCAATCACTATTGTATGACTATCTGGATTACCTATGAATCATCTACATGAAGAAAAATCTTAAGCCTATATGTAACCCAAAAAATTTTGATTCATCTAACTTAAAATCATATTGTAAATATGACACATGAAGATGATACCCACTTCACTATGGAATGTTCATAAATAATGATTTAATGTGAAATAGCAAGAAAAGTTAGGACAGAGAATAAAAGCTTTAAAAATATAAAACATCTTGGATGGAAGGAATTTGTTTCAGCAATGAGAAGAAAAACTGAATTATTGCTAAAAGAGAGATTATATTATAAAGAATGTAAAAGAATTTTACAAAAAAATATACTGTGATAAAAACAAAAATTCAAGTATTTACAGTTATTATGATGGCATTTTCTAAAATGTCAATTATTTTACATGAAAAGAAAAGATATGCAATTAAATCTACAAAAAAGCGAAAAAGTTCCAGAAAATACTGAAATCAATATAAAAATTTTTAAAAGAAATTGAAAAGCTGTATATCAAATTTTTCTTAATGATAAAAACAAGTCTGATAATGGGAACAATAGTAAAAAGATAGTTTTCTATCAATTGTATATAATATTGTTACTAAAATTAATACAAATTGACTATAAAAACCAACAGAGACAAGCCAAACAACAACAAAAAAAAACAATTTAGATTTCAAATTAATTACAGTAAATAACATTTAAATACTAATAAAAAATATAGTAAAATCCAATTTTGCATTGTATTTGTAGGATTGTAAAAAGACCTTTGATCATATAAACATTTTTGCAGTGATTAAAGTTTTGAAAGTCATTGAACTAGCACATATGAATTTCAAAGAATGCAACACCAATTATCACACTGTATAGGGACCCTAAAAGATTAATGTAAATAAGTATGTACTTAAGATAATTACATTTTCCTAGACTTTTACAGCAGTTTTAGTGAAAATATTTTGTAAGTAAAAATGAAAATAATAAGGAAATAAATAAAATAAATTACATCTAAATTTTTACAAATAGGGGCTTTGAGCATTCCACTGCTGGTTCTTTAATGAAATGGATAGTAGAATGGTTGGAAGGGTTAGAAAATTAAAGGTTGTCCATTAAAGTTTGAGGAATTGCTTTTTTAATATAAACTGAGCATTGATTGTATATATGTGGGGAAATTATATGGCCCAACTGATGAATATTGGTTTTTTATAATATACATTATATTGGGAATCATGTATCTTTTTCACATGTGTGTACTCATGTGTATTAGTTGCTTAAAATGGAGTGGAAGATGAATAAACTAAAAAATCCTGAATTCAAATCCCTTTAATTACATATAAGACCCATTCAGTATAAGCAAATTATATACTGCTTTACAATTACATATTGCTTGGTAAATAGATATTTTAATATAAGTTCAGACCACCCTCTCCTATTAATATATATGGAATATATAATGTACCAATAATATGAGGGATGAATTGATATAATGTCTACAAGGGTAAGACTACAATATCAAATTCGATAAGTGCTTTGAACATTCCATTATCAGTTTTCAATGAAATGGACAGTTTTAATAGGTGGAAGGATGAGAAGATTGAAACTTATCTATTAAAGTTTGAGTAATTGCTATCTTATATAAACGGAGTGCTGATTGTATATATGAGTGGAAGATTACAATCTGTCCTAACTGATGAGTACTGGTTCTACATGAAACACATATATTGGGTTTTGTGAGTTTTTTTCATACGAGGGTGGTCATGTGTATCAGTTGCTGGAGATAGAGTGGAAGATGAATAGACTGAAGAGTCCGGAATTCAAATTGCTCTAATTAAATGATATTTTTGCAAAAAAAAAAAAATCCTTTAAGGATAAAAAAAAATAGGATTAAAGAAAGACTAAAATAATGCTCAAAGATTTCTCAAATACATAAGTAAATAAGTAGAAATAGCAATGAATTAGAAGCAAATATCAATTATAAATACCTTTTCAGATTAATATTACAAACTAAAACGTAATTAGTAAAGTTATTTACATAATTAAACTTGGATGGCCTGCCATTGGTTAAACTAACTTAATCTAAAAGAAAAGATTTTTAAAAAATATTGTTACTCCTTCTTGAATCTGAGACTCAAACGCTTATAGAAAAACAATATAGAGACAGCTAATAAATAGCACGGTGCAGAAATGTACGAGATGAGAACAACATGAGATTGAAAGCAAAGAATAAGGATGAGGAAACAAACAAATATCAAATAATTAAGAGTCTGAAGAAAAGTTGCACTACACATGTTACAAGATAAGATAGTGATAGATTAGCAATTGGTATATTAAACTGGACTCCTAAAAAAAACCACAAGCAAAATGGTGAAAGTTCGCTGAAGTGATATAAAGAAGAAAATGTGTGAATCAGAAAAAGTAGATTAAATTTGAATGACCATTATCAGTAGTGGTTTGAGAATGATTTATATATAGAGTATAAAATTTTCATATATTAAAAAAAAAAAATCTATTTAATTTAAAGTCTGGATTTTTAAATAATTTTGCAGAGACAAATACAAGTTTTTATAACAATTAAAACAATTAATTATAACTGAATTTTAAACAATAGAAACATAATAACTATTTAAAAATATTTTTACGTCTTTTTAAAATCATATTATAGTTAACTTGCTTTAACTAATTAAAATGAGATTAAATAATTGAAAATTGGAAAATACTTCAACTTAAAGGTTGAACTTATTGTTTATAATTTTTAAGGGCAAAAAAAAAACAATGAAAACAGATGAGCTTAAATATTGCCTTAATTAACAGGTCATGTGATCTTAAAAAAGCAAAAGCAACCTTTAAAATAGGTCAGATACTAAAGCTTTAAAACAATACAAGGTTCATTTAATGTGCATAAAAAAATGAAAATGATAAGTGGCAGGTCACTCTGCAGGGCAGATATAAAAGAGAGTTGAGAAAAGTTAAAAGAGATTGTCTAAATTATTGAATGGGTCAAATATCATAAAGAATTTAAAGTATTGGCAGTGTGTTTTAAAGTGAGTGCAACCAGGGTTTGAACGTTGTTTAAAGCTGACTAAATCTAAAGTGCAGTGAATAAACATCTTATAAAAAAAACAAACAAGGAAAGCAAATGTTTGTTCCTATATTATAAACACGAGAATAAGAATACTAATGCAACTTATAAATACATCTGTAATAAACATACATATACTTAACTATAAACTAAAATTTGCCTTTGATAAAATTCAACTAATTTTTACTTAATCCATTCATAAAGCTAAAACAAATTGATGTCACTTTATTGCAGATAACTGTTTGATGTTATTTGCGACCATCTCACTCAATTTATATTAACATATCTTACTTTAAAGAAAATTATAAATTTTAATAATCATCTCTAATAAAATTCTTATGACAATTTTCTTACTTATTTTTCTAATACTAAAGGATGTGCAGCATAGTATTTTTCAGCAAAATAATTCTGGATATCATGTTATAACATGTTTATTACTAACTACAAATTACTCATAGTTGATTACTGCTAGATCAATGTTAGTGTGAGGTATCTGTAAATATTGAATAGTGGTTTAGGAGTAACTAAAAAAATGATTTGACATCAGTTAAAAAAATATTTTTACAAGTATTTCCATGTGTAATTTTTAAGACCATTTTTATAAATGATATCTTAGTAATCAATAATTTATCCAACTGATGATACTAAAACATGCTTTGAGAGATGAAGGCTATATTAAACATATCTTTCAACAATTTACTAGATCTGTGCAATAATAGAAAGTTCAAAAATAATTGCATTGATCATCAATGGGTTTTTATTAAAGTTCTGCTTGGTATAGCACAGTGGTAAAGGGACAGATTCTGGAGGGTATGTTTCTAGGAATGATTTCAGCATTGGCATTTCTGGTCTTTGAACTTCTTATGATCTTTTGAGCAATAAAGTCATTCAAATACTATATTACCATGTTAAAAAACTTGAGGTATTAAAAGTGTTGACCAATAATATTCTTCTCCTTTGGGCCATTTCTGAAAATGATATCAAAACATAAAAATTGTACTGGTAAACATTTGTTAAATCCTAGGTAAGTTTTATATTTATTAATAATTATTTTCCAACATTGTTTTTGTTAACTATAAGAAAACTGTCAATCCAAACCATATGATAGAGACTTTGAAATGATAAGAGTGGTTGTATTATCTTTGTTCTTAAATGCAATTATATAGACCAATCATAAGTATCTTGGATTGAGAATGTAAATATTTTATATTATTCACTTTACTTCCATTTTATTTATTACATATATAAACACTCATGAAATGTTAACATTTGCTGCACATTATAAGAGATGTTAGAATTAATGTAATTGATTAAGATATTTATTAGCAGTACAGTGCATATGTAGCAGTTGATTAGCATTTATTTAGAATTACAGTTTGAAACTGTACTAGGAAATATTTTAGTCAATTATCATAATTCTAAAATCTCTTAATATTAATATGCAGTAAATATTAACATTTCATGAATGTTAATATGCATAATAAAGAAAATAGAAGTAAAGTGAATAATATAAAATATTCATACTCTCAATCAAAGATACTTATGGTGTGCCTATATAATTGCATTTAGGTACAAAGATAAGGTGGCCACTCTTATTTTTTCACAGTATCTATCATGAGTCTTAGATTGAGAGTTTCCTTATAGTCAACAAACTAATGTTGATTTAATAAGACAATACAGTTCACATGCAGCAGTTGATTACCATCTGTTTAGAATTACAGTTTGAAACTGTGTTGGTAAATATCTGTCAATTACATTAATAATTATGTGCTAGACAAATATTTTTTTTATTAATTATTGCTTTTAAAATTCAAATCTTTTTATCTTTTTTACAATTTTTTACATTAAAATATAAAACTATATATATTTTTAAGGTATTCAATTTTCTACAAGTATCATCAAATATTTTCAAAAAAATATTAGCTCTATTAGTACTATTTTATAGTTCATTCTATTTAATAAATTACTAATTGATACCAGCTAAAAAATATTCAAAAACAATTATTTATGAAATAAAAACACACATCATAAATCTTTAAATATTAACCATCTACTTTAAACATTCAGTGAATTTGAATGATAACAAACTGTCCATCAAATAGATCAACATTAACTGCTATTGCTTTACATCAGTTTTAGTAATCTATATTGTGGATTCTCTTTTGAACTAAACTGATTGATCCATATCTTTTGCCCAATATGAAAAATTCTGATATCACTCTTCATTTTGAAATAAATATTTAACTTTTTTTTTTTAAAAAATATTAATACTAACTATATTTAAATCTTTACTCCAACAATTCCTTATAATTTTGGTGTGTTTTCTAACAAATTGTTTAATCAATATTGAAAGCCCCATATGAATTAAGGCACTGGTAGAATTGTCTGACAGAAATGTAAAATCTCCACAATGATTCCAGCTCTGACGTTTCTCCTGCACTTGGCTTTCTTATGCACCCCAAAAGCAATAAAGTTATTTGATTTTTTATTAATATTGAATTATTCCCATCTGATCCTGGTAATAATATTTAAAATTTTCTAATTTTCTAACAGTATTTAATATTTTTTTCCACATTAAACTTGAAAAACCCTTTGGCTCAGAAAATAAAATACAAAAAAAAAAAAAAACCCATACAAGTGCAACTTCAACAAATTCCATAAATACATAAAACAAATACAAAACATTCTTCACCCAAAAATCATCTATTAATTGCCATAATCTTCTACAGTTTCCTTTCTAATTTTACTCTCCATACAAATACAATGTATCAATTAGATAAATAGAACAACTACCTGGAAAAAGTATTTCAGTTATTTGGAATCTTTTAGCTAATTTATAAAATTTCTAACTATATTCAGAGGTTGAATCTCATGTTATTGGAATTGTAAGCTAAATACTTTATAACTACACCAGGAGATTTTTAACATGTCAGAATTTTTTTCATGACAATAATAATAAATGTCACTCTCACTTAACCAAATTTTATTTTTTAAAAAAATTATATATTACATATGCATGCAAACACGCACACATATATATAGTATACACATACAAATATGCATATAGTACAAAGAATCGATAAATATAGCATTAAAAGTAATTAAGATATTAATACAACCTGATTTGATAATCATTTGTCAAATTCCTTTTATTATATTTTATTGACTTTTTCATTAATTATAATTTGAAAAATGTTTTGAATAACATTTCCAATCCCATTCAAGTAGCCAATACAATCTCTGCTCACAAACTATGAATTCAGCTTTTAAAAGCAAATATTTTGAACCAACCTCTTAACATTCTTTCCTCACTTAAATGATTTTGGAAAGAACAACCCTAACTTTAATCTCCATATGAATGCCTGATGGACAATTTAAAATTCTGATTTTATTCTTCTAGCTAGGCCTGCGGTGACTCACCTCTTAAGGGTCCTAATTATACCTGTAATGCCCCCCTTTAATCACTTGCATAATTATGAACTATTACTCCAAAAGATTTTCAAAATTAACTGGACCAATGTTAGTTTTTATAGCAATCAAAATAGATTCACTATCTTTAGATTTTATAGCAAAATAAGTGAAGTTTTTTTTTTTTACATTTATTTTATAGATACTGCATTCTGATTTTATATACAATACAGTATTTATTTAAATATTATCTGATTGCTATATTAAATCTTTAGATATTAAAGACTTAGATAAGTTAATTCATTTTATTTTCAAATATAATAAACAAATCATAAATGGCATTAATAATTAATAATTAAATGACTTTATTGTTTGAGGGTTCATAAATTTGAGCACAGGAAATGATATATTTTAGTTCGACCCACTCTAACATTGCATTAAACCATATTACTTAATTAATATAATAAATATTAATTATATATATATATGACTGTATGAAAGTATACTTTAAAAATATACACAATATTATATACGACTATGCAAGCGATGTGAAATATAAACAGAAACAATTAAAAAAATAATCTGGAATGCACTACTTCCTATTTCCAAATTTCAATATCTGTTTTTTTCTCAGTGTCCATATCAATATGATCCTTCCACAATTGACAAGATATTATAATCAGTGCTCATCTGATCAATTCAGATTAATTGGGGATTTTCACTATCTAATTAATAATAGCTAAATAACCAGTTGTCAGTTTGTAGGAGATTAGATATGGGCAATTACTAAAAAAAATTTAATCCTACTTAGCTCTTAACAAAAAATTCAGAATTTGCTGACTAAATTTGAACTCTCTCAAGAGAAAATAAGATATAGATTTTATCGAAATGTTTTTGTATTTTATGTTTTTATGAATTGTGTGTTTAAATTTATCACCTCTAGCATACATAAGTAACTGCATACTAAACCAATTTTAATAAAAGTGGTATTCATAACTATGCATATTTTTATTCTTTTAAGGACACTTTATAAAGAAAAAAAATTCCAATTATACATTAAATACCTCCTAATTAAAATGTATAAATTGATAATCTTAAAATTAAAATGTATGAATATAAACCCACTGACAAACAAAAATAAACTATTCAGTCAAAGTTTTATAACAAAATGGCAGCAATAAAAAAAAAATTTTTAATATGAAAAATAATTCCTTTTTGGGTGTCGATTTCCTTTTCAATTATTTTCAAAATCAGGATACTATTATAAAAGCTAAAGTTCAGAGTAAAAAGATTTTTAATAAGTAGATAATTTCAAAACCCCAAACAATAAATAATTTATATAATAAAAATGAAATATCTTTAATACTTTTAAAAAAATACAAAAATAAACGGTGTTAAGATAATAGAAAATGCTAAAATCACACAATTGGAAGAATATTAAATGTTTTTATCAATAGCAAAAGTATTTTTGACAAATTATAATGTATAACTATTAAGTCACTAATCTCAGTATGAAGAAATGGAATCACATAACCATTGAAATTTTAAGAATTTTCAAATATTTTACAAAAAAATTAATATAAAAATGTAACGGATATAGAATTAACAATATAGTTTATCACAAAACAAATTAAATAAATATGTTGGTATTAATAAATGCGAAACCTACATATATGGGTACATCTGTCCATGAACTATTTTAAAAAAAATAAGAATAGCTAAATATATTAATACATTTATTTTACTGCCTGGTATCAGTGAAATGTATATGTACTTGATGCTGGTTTATTAATTGAGATCAAAATGTAATTTACATAGACATTTATATAATAAAATAAACTTTACAGATAAATGAAAATATATTAATAAGATGTCTATACACACATATTACTTTGCCCAAGAAATTATTTAATGAATAGCAATAGCAAAACAAAAATCTGTTTATTTTAATCTAAAATAAAGCAATAGTAAGATATATGTGTATGTCCTATTTGGATTTATATATTAAATCACTGCATATTTTCATGTCAACCTGTACATATAAAAAAGATAATATTAATTTTTTTAAAAAAAGATAATATTAAATATTAACAGTTACTAGAAAAAATATTCCAAGTTAAAATATTTATAGAAGAAATTAAAATGTACATTTTAGATTTTATAAAAGTTGAATTCTCACCATGGTTTATATTTGTAATTCATGCTCTTTGAAAAATTTTGATAGAGCTCTCAAATGTAGGTCATATTTTTTAAATGAGCTTTCTTGTGGTATTTGTACATCAGGTTTTTATTTTAAATGATCATTTCATTAGCATTTCATCTTGTGTTTTATGACTTCTTTGATAACCAATACCTTGTGACAGTGAGTATTCTAAATGGTTCATTTATCTTCTAAACTATGGTTTAGCAGGTAATGGTAGTTTTTTTCTTAAGAATTTGGAAATTGAACTGGATCCCTTTTCTTTATACTTTTGGCTAAAAGAAAATAATACAAAAAGAAAGTTTCTATCTGCCGATTTTGGTATTATTATATATTGCATTGAGATATATCACATTGAGAAGTACAGATGATTTATAATATGTATGTCTAATTATATCTATTATAGAAATTAGCTATTATGTGAATAATTTTGACTTCAACCTAGTGAATGCTAGTGGATTGTATTTTTTTCTTCTAATTTCCATCTACAGCTTTTCACTCCCTAATTTTAATAAGATGTTACCCAAATTACTTGGATTATTTATTATGAGTTGAATCTTTGAACTAAAATAATTTGACTTCAGCTAACATTTCTATTTATACTATATTAATTACACATGTAACATGTTATTTAGAGGCTATGTTCTTACTTAATTTGATAGTTATTTGTTTGTTTTTCTTTGTAAAAACTGATATTTGATTATAATTATCAGAATAGTTTCTCAATTTCTTTTTTCATTTTAAAATAATGCCCTCTCAAATAAGAAGAAATATTGTTTAATTATTTTAACTTTATATAATGATTTCAAATGATCCCTAAATAATTCTTTAAAAATAGCAATAAAGAGGAATCATTTTTTCAATTTTTTACATGCACACACTTATTTTCATGATTTATGATTTCAATGATATTTAAGTTTTAATAGGATGCAGTAATGATAAATCCTTTATACTATATTTTACTATTTTTGTTTTCAGTATCTTGATGTACTATTAAACTTTACAATCTGTTATATCTGCAAAACTGATGGATGGTTTTAACACAAGCAAGACTTACAATAAATTACTTAAATGTTATCATGCAGAATTTTCCATCTCAATTTATTTTATCCAAATATTTCCCATTGATTTTTACTTTGAAGGGATAAAATAAGTCCCTATTTTTTACATACACACTTAAACTAATTATAAGATTATATTAATTTTTCAGGCATGTAATACATTTGGTGGACACATTTAAAATTTAGTACAGTAATGAAAATGTCAGACTTGATTGCTAAAAATTAATAGATTGATTAATACTTCTGTAGTGTAATTTTTCTACTACATCACTCTCATACAATGAAGGGACTGTTTTCTATCCGCTATTAACATCTTGTGGAGGGATAAAAATTATTAATTTTGTGATTTTTATTCACAAGTAACTAAGAAAAAATAATTACTAAGTTTATTATTCTTATAGGATTATATTTTAAAATTTTATAAATTCTAAGATAAAGATAAGAATTTAATAAACATGATAATTTCAATTGAAACTTTTCAATTGTTTATACAAGTATTAAGATCAAATTTATATGATTACAACTTCAGTTATATTTCAAACATGTTATCCATCTCCCCTGAGAAAAATCTATATAAATCCCAATAATTATTATAATTATTGTCATTCATAATCAAATTTAGTCACTTAAACAATTTTTTGCAATAAATTGTTTGCTTAATTAATTACTAACTATAAAATTTAGGTGATCATAAATTTTATTTTTGCTTTAATAAAAAAAATCAAGTATTCTAATAGAAGTGAGTATTTAAGATAATTTTATTTACTTTTACTTATTTTGTATTTAATAATTCAATTTTAAGAAAAATTCCTAAATAAAAACATTAGGTTTTTATATTAATTAATCATAGTCTACTTACATATAAATAAAGTTAAAAAAAAGGAATAAAATATTATAGATCACTTATTATTGATTAAATTTTGATTTCTAAAACCATTTCTATTATGCTTGAGTGTATCAGTGTTATTAGATAGAATGAAGAGTAGTGGATCATGTGAAAGTCTGTGCTCATATACCCTATATATTACATTTCTATTATAGTAAATTATTTTTAGCTAAAAAAGAGAGCCACCACATCTGCTGTTAATGTTTATTGTTTTATTTATATGCCACTTAAAAATATATTATTCTGACAAAAAATAAAAATTTTAAAAATTGTAAATTAATTAGAAGATATAAATTTTATACTTTCACTGCGTATATATTATTTATTGGCCACCATTTTCTTTTCTTCCAGGACTTTTACTAAATCATATAAAGTCATTTAGTTATGCTTTTTAAAATCCAAATGAAAGTAATACAAATGATTTTTTCCTCAATTTTTATTTTATTTTTAATTTTATTTTAAATAATTTCAAAGCATAAAGCTAGTATTCATAGCTATTTTCATAAGATATTCCATTTAAGTAATAAAATAATTATTAATTAAAATCCAAAAAAAGAGTATTTTGAAGTAAGGAATTTGCTTATTTGAGAAAAACAAATCATTCATTCACAAAATAATAAAAAAGAAAAATAAATCTATTTTTATACCTGCAAGTTTTATTATTACTACTTTTTTGGGGAGAAAATGTGATCAAGTGAACCCGCACATAATTATACTTGTAAAAACACACGTTGTATATATAATTATATGTAATTTTGATTCTGACATATATATAATTATATGTACTCTCTGCATTATAACATTTTTAATATTATTTTTGCTTATAATCTGATTTTTTTATATGTATATGTGTGCTAATAAAGTCTATTAGCCATTAATATTTTATTTGATATGAATTTTCAAACCAAAAATGGAGGATTAGGATTTTCCTATTAATTAATGTAATAAAATAATTTTATTGATTTTAAATTCCTATGATATTTTATTTTATTTTATTTACTAGAAATCTTTTTATTTTAAAAATCACATATTCTAAACAATTGTAAATATTTCAATAAAAATCCATTTCTTCTTTTGTCATAATAATTTTATTTTATAAAATAAAAGAATGTATGTTTATATAAATAAATATTTTTTAATATTAATATTTTAAATTACTGTACAAAAACATTAAAATCTTCTATAAACTTCTGGAAAAAACATGCATATTTTTTCAGATATGTTTATTCTACTAGAAAAAAAATTGCATGTGCAATTTCAAATTTTTTCTATAGTATTATAATAAAAATTTCAAGATCAATACTTCCCGTAATAATTTTCTATTTTGTTGTTTGACTAATTTAAAAATAAATGGTTTGTTAAAAATTGATGTATGTACTTTTTTTTACTATTTATAGCTATCTTTATTTTTCTCTATATATTTTTATATGAGTGTTTATCCAAGCTCACATATCAAATATTTTACTTTGTTTGAATTTTGCTCCTGACAGTTCAGTATCAAATTTTATTATTATTACTACTATATAATTAATTAGGATATTAATTAGGATATTAATTTCAAACATTTTGCAGTTATAATTTATGATGTTATGATGAATGTCCAGATATAAAAGAAGCTAATTTTATGTTTCAAGTAATATTTATGATTTACTTTTTGTCAGTAAATTAATAGAAGTAGAATACATTATGCAAAGTGAAATCTATAAAGAAGTAGAATAACACCAATTATCAATGTAATTTAATTGATACATCCTTAAATAATGAATTAAAAATGGACAAATTATTTACTAAATTTTAGTGTTTGTAAATGAAAAATACTTTTTAATTTTGTGAGATGTTATTTGTACTAATATTTTTTTACTATATTTCATACTTTGATCATTGATTTATAATTTTAGTTGAAAGTCAAATTTTATTAATAAAAAAAGAGCTGATAGTTTTCAACACTTTTGTTTTTAATTAGCGTTCTGTGTTAAAACTAACCATTTAATTTATAATTTATCATGTAATCATTACTAATTTTCTTCTTTTCTGATCCAATGCAATATCTGGTAAAAAAAAAAATACTCACAGAAAAGGTAGTTTTTTCAATATTTAGCTTTATTACTGCAAATTGTATTAGTATTTTTTTTTTAAAAAAAAAAAAATTTAAAAAAATAAAATTTTAATTAAAAAATAACAATATAAATTACAAACTTAATCAAAATTTTAAAAAAATTAACAAATTAAAAAAAAAAACATCTTACTGTTACTAAAAATAAAAATGCATACTTTTTAAATATTTGAAAAAAATCTATAATAAATACTTAAATGAAATATAAATGAAAATTTAAAAAAAGGCTTTTAGAAATGGCATAAAAAAGATAAAAATATATGTTTAAAAATAGATGCATATCTTAAAACTTTTTTTAGTTTACTTTGGAAAAAAATGGGTACAGAAGCATATAACAATAATGCATACTATTTGCAGCATTTTTCTAAAATGGTGCTGTTTTTAAATTATGCAGATATGTAGTATTTAGTAATAACCACAAACATTTGAAGATAAAATTATAAGAATTATATTTAGCACCAGTATGCATCTATCTGTTTACAGTATCCATACAAATATCTGGCAATTTATCAAAATAATAAACTTTAAAAAGAAACTTATTATTAAATGATAATAATGCTTTGAAATAAAATTGTTTTTATACATGTAATAATGTTTTTTGATAATTTAATCTAAAAAAAGAAAATACAATGTTACCTCTCAATGATATTGTCCTCTGATACTGTCTTTGGATTGTAGTAAATGCACTTTTTAGCAACATGCACTAATATCTGAGTCTAAAAATTAAAATTGGTACTATTAAATATCCATATATTATCCAAACTCTTAAATATGAATGACACATATTTTAAGCTAGTATTAGGATCCTAAACAGTTACATTATATATTGTAGTATTATTTATTTAATATATTTGTGTTAACTAAGAACTTGTAATAAAAAAATTTTAAGCAAAGCCAATGCTAGAACTGTTTATTGCAAAAAAAAATTTACAAAAAAATAATTGTCAAATGCACATTGAATATTAACAAATAGAATATTAGAATAAATAAATATGAAATTTTATTTGAAACAATTGTATTCACAATTTTTTTTTACTTTTTTATTTACAAAATTAGAAAAACATTCATAATAGAATAAATATAAAATTTTATTTGAAACAATTTTATTCACAAAATATTTGCATCTAGTTCAGCACTTACATTATTTTACCATTTTAATTTTTATTAAGACAAAATTTTCAAAACTCTCTAATGAAATATTCACTTGGTAAATATGTTTTAATTAAAATATACTTATTGTTGGCAATAATATAATTCTATTCACACCTTGCAAGCTATTAATTGATGTTATAGTACCAATTATTTAAATAGTATAAATTGTTTTCTCAAAATGTCTTAAGTACATATAAATGAAAAATAGTGCATTAAATAATTAATTTAAACAATTTGATATTTTTAATTATTCTTAACATATTTATAATTGAATATTTTAGAAGCAATGTCTTTGTATTCAGCATAAATTACTTACTTTAGATGACAAATTGTAAATGATTAAATGTGCAAGACAAGTTTGTGTTTAACATAAACTTTAAACAAGACTTGTCTTATCAAATACTTTGGACCATCATAAATGATAAAGAAAATCTTTAAAAAATTAAAATGTTATTTTTGTGAAAAAGATTAAAGATCAAACTAGCCAGAATACTTTTTTAAAACACATAAGTATCCAGAGAAATTATTTTAATTTAGTATTTTATTCTATTACTACTACTACAATACTGACTTATGCACATTTATTTATAATAATTGGTGTGTATTGCTTTTTGCTAACCTTTATAAAGATAATGTGATTAACAATATACTTCAAATTGTTCTTTTTATATCATAAAATTTTCATTGTAATTATTTATTTAATCAAAAACTTTATTTGACATTATCAGATTTTAACTTGAAGTGCAGACTAGCTCATTCAATTATAATAATGTTAGTTTAATTCTTTTGTTACTGTCTATTCATTAGAAACTTTATTTTATTTCCTATGTTAAAATCTTTGCCCTTCTGATTATCCTATTGAATGCAACTATATTTACTTAATAGTTTTTAATATTCATTAAGGCTGTAGCCTCAAGCACATGCATATAAAAATGGGATAGTAGGGACTTCTACAGGTCTTAAACCACAAGCTTACTCTTTGGAAGAAAAGGTGCGTTTAAATAAATTTATAATTACAACTTTAAATAAATTTATAATTAATAGTTTTTATTATTGTTTTTGTATTAATATTTGAAATTTATTATGTTGTATGTTTTGCATAAGACTGATATATATTTAATTTTTTTTTTGTAAATAAGAATTGTATAGTTCTTGCACAAGTATCTTCTTCGAGTTATTTGTCTTTTGTATTTTGAGATATTGTGTAATTAATTTAATAATATTCATAAATTACTTTTACTATTTTAATTTTGATTATAAATGTTTAATTACTTATGTTAGTAAAATACTATCCTGCTTTATCAGACTCTGGAGCTTAAAGTCCACGAATAATATCCAGATTTGTCACTTTTGATACTTGAACTTTTTATGAGATCCTAAGAAATAAAGGTATTCAATTATCTATTTTTTAAAATAAAATAGTGAATGAAATTAAAATGTGGTTCAATAACATTTGACTCATTCTACATTATAGTAAGAAAATGTCATTTTGTTACTGCATGCATTTGTGAACTTAAAATAATCTATTTAATTGAATTTTACTTAATGGCAGGAATCTGAATTAAATCTGTATTTTATTCTATCATTATTTCATTATACTGAAAACATTTTTAATGCCATTTAAAAATGTTGTTAATATTTTTGTGGCTTATTTTGCATTCAATATTTATTTTTTGGTAATAGTTTACAAATAGATCCAAGTGCTTTTAAAATTCTTTAATATTTTATGTTACAAAATTTTAAGCTATTTCCATATTAATTTTGATGGGATTAATATCTTTTTAATACAACATTGGGTACTAGTCTTATTGCTAAAGACACCACTCTATGGCGCCATTTATTGTGCAAAAACACATAAAAATGCCATTTCCACGGCTGACACATTCGAACCCGCGTTTTCTATAATACAACTTTTTTGTTGTGCTACAGATTGCAGGCTGCTATGTCACATCGCAGCACAGCATGTATGTCACATCGCAACAAATACATTTTCCAAATTCGTACAGTTAATAAAATGGTTACGGCTTGGTGAGAGAGTGTGTTTTTTTGAATTGGATGGAAATGTTGTTTTCATTGGATTTTTTTTTATTTTAAAGTATTGAAATGTTCAGATTTTGTAAAGTAATAATTATCAGACTTTTTACACTGTACTGTATTGAAGTTTTAATTGGAAAAATGTTGACAAGATATATGTGTAAAGTGAGTTGTAATTAGGTAATGCATAAAGCAACGTACTGTTTGTAACATTCCATGAGACAAACAAGATTCTACCCTGTGTATATTTTTGAAGTAAAAAAGAGCGGTAAATATCCAGTAAGAAAAGTATAATTCTGCATGTTTTTTTTTTGTAAATTTCATAAAAAGTATATATTATAAACATGATTAATAAGTAAAGAAGACATTTTTGTTGTTGTTTAAAAAAGTTTTACTTTCTTTCTTTACTCCGACTATGGTTATAGTTTGTTGAATATAGTTTACGTTTATTGTTATCATTTATTTTATAGATGTTACTAAAAAAAAAATTTATAAAAATACAATTTTGATATTTTTTTATTTTAGCATTACAAACAACAGAACACTAAACCTAACTCTAAAACTAACCCTAAATCTAACCTAAAACTAACCCTTAACCTAACCCTAAACCTAACCCTAAACTAACCCTAAACTTAACCCTAAAACTAACCCTAAACCTAACCATAACAACTTTTACTTTTTGTTGTCATTCTATATGAAGTAAAAATAGCAGTAAAGCTGTAACCCCAGTAAAAAAATATATGATAGAAAATTGATTTTTCTAATAAAGCAAAATAAAAAACACTAATCAAATTGTAATTTGTTTATTTTATTTTACATTTATTATTATCATTTAATTTGTATACGGTAATAAAAAATAACATTTAAAAAAGATGATTTTGTTTTGTTTTTATTTTCGCATTACAAAAAAACACATCAAAATGATTAAAATCAACAGCCTGGGAATATTCATATTTTATAGTTTTAGCATGAAAACGGCACCATCGAACGACATCTTTATCTATAAGACAAGCACCCAACATTGTATCATGTGTTCAAAACTGTTGCACTGTGTCAATATGCAGTAGCTCTAGTCATATGGTTTTTCAAAAATAGCAAGGATGCTAATATTATTTTAGAAATTTATTTCATTGCCAGTAAACTTTTATGAGTCATATCCTCATTATTTTATTATAATCTTTTATATAATTGTTTTATATATTTCTGAGATATATTTGCATTTTCCATTTAGTGGTAATAATATTGGAAGCAGCAAAAGATTATTATTAAATATAATACAGGCTAATAAAACTAATATTAGTACTACTATTGAATTTTTATTCAAGGAAAATGTTTGGTTCAGTTTGAAATTACCATTTAAGATAAAACGTTCTACAATGACAATATGCTATTATACATCATGTAATAAAGTTTAAAATTAAAAGAAATCAAACAATAAAGCACAGCAACACTACAAAGTCTCTCACTTCATGATCTTACTAAAATTCTAATAAGTCCACTATGATGCTGCAGTGGAAAAAAGTTACAGGACTACATACTTCACATGCTTAGAAATAAAGCTTGATAAGAAGAATGAATTTTCAGAAGTGATAAACCTATTCTAAAGAAAAACAGAACGCTGACAAAAACAGTATTATTATTACTATTAATAAAAAATTAACATATAATTGGTTTTATCAATTTATTTCTTTTCATAAAATACATCTATAGAAAGATAAACAAATTCTTTTGAATGGAATTTAATACTGATATAAAATTAAAATATTAACGGTTTTTAAACTTTGTTTTTTCATGTGCATTAATTGGTATGACACTATTATTTCTCTAAAATAGCATATACTTAAAATTATTTGAGTTCTTTTCTTTTTTAAAAATTATACAGCCATAGGCATAAAGATAATTACAAAAGTGCTTATTCTTGACAAATATTCTCACATTAAAAGAAGCAAGAATTTTATTCATTAATTTTTTATCATATAATCTTTTTTTTTTAAATCCACGTTATATAGAATCATTTATTGTTGTTTTGTTATAAAAAGTTTTTTTTTTTTTTTCAACATAGTAATGCTATATTTTTTTTACACCAGCAACTTTCTACTACAGTTAATCTTTCAGATATTGAAATGAATACATAAACACAGGATTAGTGTTTTGAAACTTTAATTTTCTTATTAGATAACGGTCATAACTAGTCATTCATAATACAATAGAAATCACAATTTATATATAATATGGACATTTTGTCATATTATTATATATTTACTACTTACATTAAAATTATATTATAAATACTTTATATATAAACATGCATAACATCTGAACATATCTACATAAGATCTCAACAGGGTGATGATCTAATGACATTGCTGTCCATTATAATATGAGTGTGTTAAGTCTACTGTGTAGAAGCAAGTCTAGTAACTAGGCAAGACAACTGCAATAAGATATTTTAGGTATTAAAATTTAAAACAGTCTTGTAAATTTATCACTCAATACCAATTTTTTTTTCTGGATAATTGTAATATTTACACAAATGTTCTGAACATTTATTCGGAAAAGGTAGTTTATATATTTTAATTTAGCTTTTATTCATGGTTAACATGCTTTAGATGTACAACATATAACAATCATAGTTATAAGTTATATATTTTAAGAAAGCTAAGCATGAATAAAACTAAATTAAAAATATATAGACTACCTTTTCAGTATAAATGTCCTGAACATTTACATGAATATTAAGCATAATCACATAGTTTTAGAAGATCATGAATTCAATCATTGTTTGTATTCATTATGAACAATTTTGAAGGGCATAAGCTGAAATTTTAAAATTTGGAATGAGAATGCACTAGATTAAAATAAACTGCTTCCAACAATATGAGATGAACTCTTATAATTAATATTCCTAATAAGAAAAATCAAAATTTCATAATTATTAAATTGTAAATAAAAACCTGATATTGATGATTAAAGTTAAATCAATTACTATTTTTTTTTAACTGATCACAATGTGTATATTTATTTTCAATCGAAAAGCACCATGTGATTCAGCATAGTTATATAACAATGAACACAAAGATTGATTTCCAGATGATTAAACTGGGGGGGGGGGATTTATAATGGTTAATTGAGATAAATAGTTACATCGATCTACCATTTTTATAGTTGAACAGCAATAAATGTCACACTAACAAATGACATAATATTATTTTTATTACAGAAACCCAAAATTTTGAGCAAAGTATATAATAAATACCTATGTTTCACAAGATATCTTATTATAAAAAGTCTCTCTAGATGCCTCATAATTCATTGGCATCAGATTACTTTTTAAAACAAAAAAATATTTACTGTAATAAAATATATTATCTTGTTATCATTTATTTTTTAACTAAGGCCAAGAATATTTATTTGCATTGCTCACAAACCAAAGAAAAAAATCTTTCACATACAAGGTACAATTACAATACAATATCTTTTCACAGCTATCTTAAAATCTTTTAGTTTAATCATCTAAAGTAAAGCAAATAACTTTATTGTTTATTGTATCTGAAAACAAATATAGAATCTGTAAGTACATTTTAAAATACATTTTATTAAAATAATGAAATTTCTATCCAAAATGGTTCTTCAGATTTAGTTTATAAGATTTTCTATAATATTTATCCAAGAATCCAAAGCTAGTTGCAGTAAGTCCAGCTCAGTGATATGTTTTGGGCTAATGATTAGTCACCATATAGCAACATCACAATTTATTTCAGTTGCTGTGTTACTTTACAATCTATGGAGAAGTGTTTGATTGTATGTGATGATACACTAATAATTAATTATTCAGATATATATCTAAAATATGAGTCAAATATAAATGTTTCTACATGAAAAACTCACTTGTAAATTATTTTATTGTAACAGGATTTTTTTTTAATGACTGAATTATTTTCTAATCTAATAACTAGATTGATTATCTAATTTTTTTTTTTTAAAATCAATTTTCTCAATTTTTGTGTTTTCTGGAAATTAGTTTATTGTATTTGATCACTATATCTCTTTAATATATCTATAAGATTATGATATAGTTTTGGAAGTATCTTTGATAGCATTGAGTTCTTAATATCTTCTTTGGAAGTTATCTTTTCCATGGGGTTAAAACTGTTTTTAATGATAGTGTTTACAATATTGCTTCCAGGATCACTTTCTCTTCCAGGTTTTTGTAAGTTAGTTTTTCAGTTTTGAAATCCATATATATATAATTTCTTTTGGTTTGTTTTTTGCTTGTAATAAAAATTTAACTTCCTTGCCTTTGCAATAAAAATTTATAGCCTTCATTTGCCCCTGATAATATTCTTATTTAATATATATATGGCCAAGAACTGTTTTGTTTAAGTCAGCACATATAAAAAACATAGTAAGGATCTACATCGATTATTTTGGTAATTATAAGTTTTTATAAATAGATTATTAGATCCAATCTTTTTATGAAATATTTCTTGTTTTTTTTAAGGTTTAAATTGATTAACTCTATTATTATATATTCTAAATGATTAAACTAATTGTGGACCACTATCTTAATTTGTTCCTTGATTAAAACCACCAAAAGCAGAAAAAAATATTTAATTATAGTTTTGCCAAAGAGTGGAATATTATTTTATTTATTTATTGATAATCTTTAATGACTGTGTTACTTTACTATTGTTCTGTATTTTATTTTTTATTAATTATTTCCTAATTCTCTTGAATATAATACAAATTGTTAATACCAAGTCCAATCCTATTATAATTAGTGTTTCATGTACTATAATTTGCATCTTGAAGATTCACTTTGTTTTATTGGTGCATTATTTGTAATATGTTAACCAACTTGCTATCTAGTTGTTCATTTTTTTTAAATCTGTCTTTCTAGAACTGTGATTGGAGGCCAATTTTCTGAGTGCAATTACTATATTGCCTATAAAGTCCTTTTCCTTTTTTAGTAATATTTCTTTGAGTAGCTATATAAAAGTTTTACTTGCTGAAAATTCTTTTCAAATATTTAAAGATTGTTTAACAGCTCTAGCCCTTAATTAACCATACATTATCAATTCTATATAGAAATAAAGTGATATAAATATTTCACATATCAAATGAATACTATCAGGAAGTTAACAGCTCAATATTTAAAAGGAAACATGTTTATATCAAGCTAAATTCACTATCCTACTTTAGATTGTCATTTAAAATATTATAAGTTATTACTTCATCTTTATATGAATAAATCTGACAATAAATTTTACTAGGACCTATAAGATATTACTTCATCTTTATATGATCAAGAATAATAAATATGACAACAAATTTTATTAGGACCTATATACCAATATCTTTGAAATTCTTTGGAAAATAAAAATTAAGTAACATCTGGTTTTGCAATAATGCTTAAAGCCAATCTAATGCTTTTTGGCTATATTTCTGACTTTACTTTTCTACTATATATTTCATTTAAACATTTGTACAAACTTAATCATAAATGTGCCTATCTAGTCAAATATAGTGTGTTAAAATGATTACTTCTAATTGACACCATGCTACTACCGAATTAAGGCCATACATTCAAAGCCATAAATTAGTAAATATTGGCCTAAATAATCATTAAAAAGCACTAATTTTATTTTGCTGGAGCTATAACTACTTACCATTAGGACAGAGACTGAAAAGTAATTCAACAAAAAAATCACCCATTTTGCCTTTAAATCAGCCTTCAATCTTACCAGCTCTATCTTCAAACAATATTAGAGCCATGAACAATTGTCTTACAAATCAAAATACTTTCCTTAAAATTATACATATCTAACAGATAACTTTCTATATCACAGATGAATCCATGTTTTTTATATGTGAATCCATGTTTTTATAGATAATGCTAACAGTTAATACAAAACTATTTATCAGACTTAGATAAGCTACATATAATTTATTTTTGGATTAATTTTCTGAAAAATGTGTCTGGAATATGTCATCATCTATTTTTAATCATTAAAAATTCCTAAATTGTCAGTTATTTATGATTTTATCTGCCTTAAAATTTTATGACAATTATAAAAAATAAATCTTACATAACTTTCCTTTATAATGCAAACTTCAAACCAATATCACTATTACTAGCATGAAGATCTCTAAATAAATTAAACATTTATTTGTTAATCAATGCTCTTTTTTTAAAAGACTAAAATAATCAAATACTATAAAGTTATTAACAGGACTGTTGTCACCTGTACAAATTTTTAATTTAAATAAATGCTTTCTATTCCATAATCATACATTAAGAGGCTATTCAATAAGTTAACTTATACAATAATATGTATTTGGACAAGTCAGTAAATAATCTAACAAGCCTTTTATTAAAATAGTAAAAAAAAAAATTCCAGGCAGATGATACTATGGTATTCTTTTACCTAAAAATGTTGAAATGGATAGAAGCAATGCTTTTTTATTTAAAGACTAAGGATTGTTTCTATCTATTTTGACAATTATGAAAATAAATGGCACCAATTAACATACAAATAATTTGAGATATTTATTGTAGATGACGATGCAAAAGCTATAGTAATCAATAATATGCTATATATTCATTACTTAATTATATAATTTATCCTTTTTTATATATGTTTATATTGTTATTCCTCTAATTAGACAATCTGAATTCCCACCTAAACCTAATCAGAAGAATTTCAAAGCATGTATATACTATAAAACACAATTCTAACTTTGAGCAAAGCATTTTTCAAGATTAATAAAATTAAATCATAATCTGAAAAATAAAAATTAATTCAATTGAATTTATCAAAATTAAAGAAACAATTTTTATATTTATATTAAATCAAAATGACTGAAGATTTTTAAAACTATATATGAATTAAAAGTAAAAAAATATTTTTCTCTTTATTTTTCAGTAATCTGAACTTTAACGATAATGTGTGCATATAAACCATTAGCAGTTCTTAAGCAATATTGTAGAGTGATCAATTAACCACATTTAGTTGCCATTAATAATTGTTTATAGTATTAAAACTTGTTTTTAGCTAAGATTATTCTGCTCATTTTATTAGTACATATACTTCATTAGATTAAAAAAAAAGCTTTTATTCCTTGCTGAATAGTATTACTGCATAAACACAATTAATAGATCAAATTTTGATTTTTGGAGACTTTAAAATTTTAAGCATTGGTGGTCAAGTAGTTAGCACAGCTGCTTTACACGCAGTTGTCCCAGGTTCGCTTCCTGGCTGATGCTTTGAGACATGGGGAAAAAAATACTGTTTTTATCTAAACAGTAAATTTTGGTCTAAAGTGGTAAATAAAATTTTTGCACCGTTTATGAATTAAGTATAACAAAAACTATGTTTGGTGAAAAACATTATAAAGAAACTATTTGTAAGTAATAATATATAATATTGTGATGTACTT
>JAQFVV010006481.1:0-150785 GCA_028023455.1 Epiperipatus broadwayi | reverse complement strand
TATTGTGATGTACTTGATTTAATGTTACTTACGAGAAACCACCAAATACACCTAATTCAAGTAATGATTACTCTCTTGCATAAAATTAAGATATCCCACTTAACAGATACAAGATTTTATTAGTATGAAAAATAACAATCATTTATAAAAAGAATTATCATTAGTTCTACTAGCACCTGTAAGGCTTACAAAAATAATAATAAGACAGGTATAGTATGTATAATTACCCTAGGTCGGTCTTTGGTACCTTCAGAGCCGAATATCTGGTTCTCCTCCCATCATTGGTCCTGTTCTGAATTCGCACTACACTTTAGTCTCTCAGAAAATCAGGATGCACACTAATCTGTCCTTTCTCTGCTAGATTATATCTACTTTTTGTTCTATTGTTTATTCCTTATCAATTTTAATCACCAAATTATTCTGGGCTTATTTCTGAACTAATTAATTAAATTGTTCTTTACATTTTTAATCCTTCATTTTATTAATTATTTATTCAGATCTTCCATCTTGTTTTACACCTTGCTTTTTATAAAATATCTATATGAAAAACCATTTGTAATTTCTAATTTTCATTTTTATTAAATCTACTCGTTTACTTTCACATGTAATTATTTAACACTTTTAACTTCTGGAATACACACAGTTTCAAACGTATATTTTCTTAATATTAATCGTACTACAACACAACAATTCCTCCCCCACTCCAGAAGTTATTGTTTATCCATCTTATACATATTCTTTTAGGTACAAAGGTCTTCTTTTACATCATATTGGTCTAGGTGATTTCCACTTTTCAATCTGTATTTTATCCTCTTCAACTGCATCTTTTTCGATATCGGTCAGTGTCATCTGTTTATCTGAATTCTTTTCATTTGCATGTTGGAACTGCTGGAACATATCTAGTTGTATGTCATCTTCACTTTTACGAATATGATTTTTGTGATGCTTATATATCTTTCCATTTTCGCCTTTAATATGATAAAGCTTTGATCACGCCCGTTCAATTTTTTCATTAACCCATTGTTTATGTAGTATATCTCTGAATATCACCATGTCTCCAATGTTAAAGTTTTTCACTGGGTCTTGGTTATATTTATATATATGTGTATCAGGTCACAAAAAATCTAAATTAGTTCGTATTTTCCGACCGAATAACATTTCAGCTGGCGATTTTCCAGTCGTTGTTGATGGAGTTATATGTTGATACATCATGAATTCCTGTAAGATGTTTTTTCATATCTGTATTTTTGCTTTTTTCTTAAATATTTCTTCACTTGCCCTACCGTATTTTCTGCCAAACCATTTGATTCAGGGTGATAAGGGGGTGTAAATACATGTTTGATGTCCCATTTTCCAAATTGTATTTTTAATTTTTCACTCGCAAATCCAGTTCCATTGTCAGAGATGATTGCTTGTGGAAATCCATGTATATAAAATATGTCCGTTAAACATTTTATTGTTTTGTTTGCACTAGTATTTTTAACCTCGTGGCATTCTATCCATTTAGAGAAAGCATCGATTAAATTAAATAATTTCTTCCTTCTATTGGACCTGCATGGTCTATATGAAGTCTTTGCCATGGATATATTGGTTTAGGCCAAGAAGAATTTTGTTTATTCGGCAGAGCTATTTCAGACTTACATTTATCACATTTCTTAATATACTTTTCAATATCATTACTTATCTGCGGCCACCAAACATAACTCCGAGCTAGAGCTTTAGCTCGCAAATGCCTGGGTGCCCCTGATGCAAAAGTTTTAGAACTTTCATTCTTCCTATAAGAGGTATAACTACTCTGTCTCCCATATTAATACACCCTTTACAGACTGACAATTGGTCTCTATTGACCCAAAACCCCATTGCTACATTTTCAGGTTTTTTATTAGGCCAACCTTTGTTTATCCATTCCCTAAGTAATGCATACACATCATTTTCATTTGTCCATGTCTGAACTACTTTACTATTTATGACTTGTGATTTCATATTGTCAATGTGATTAACTTCCACATCAGTTTCATAGTTGTCATTATTTCTGGGCACTCTAGATAGAGTGTCCACATGAGAAATTATCTTTCCTTTTTGATATTTTAGATTGAAATCATAAGCAGTAAGTGTATTAGCCCATCTGAGTATGCGTGAACTTAAATGCTCTGGCATTGGATGATCTTTTCCTATAATCCCTAACAAAGGTTTGTGATCTGTTACTAATTCAAATTTCCATCCATATATAAACTGGTGAAATTTTTTCACTGCAAACATGACTGTCAAAGCTTCTTTGCCCAGCTGACTATAATTTTTTTCAGCTTTAGACAAAATCCGAGAAGCATAAGTTACAGGATGTTCATGCCCATCTATTTGATGTGCTAAAACTGCTTCGATTCTGTAATGTGATGCATCCATAGTAATAGTGATGTCTTTGTCACTATCAAAATACACTAATAAGCTACTAGAGGTTAACAATTCCTTTACTGCTTTAAACACTTTTTTATGTTTGGTATTCCAAATCCATTTCTGATCTTTGTGTAGCAGTTCATATAGAGGAGTTGTGACCATCGCTTTGTTCTTTAAAAAAGGTTTGAAAAAATTAGTCAAACCTAGGAAAGCTTGAAATTGCTTGGCATTTATTGGGCTTGGAACATCTTTGACTGCCCTAATTTTTTCAGTTAATGGACTTTTCCCTTTTTCTGAAATAAGATGGCCTAAAAACTTTAATTCTTCCATTTCCCAAACACATTTTTTAACATTTAATTTTACCCCTGCGTTATTTAGTTCTCACATACTTTCCTAATTTTACTTCTTAATTTTTTCGGTGATGTTGCAGCAATCAAAATATCGTCATAATATGGCATCACTCCTTCCAAACCTTGTAATATTGAATTTATTTTTGCTTGAAATATGTTTAGAGCTGATGTAATTCCAAAAGGGAGATGACTACATTTGAATAATCCAAAAGGGGTCGTAATTGTTAATAACCGAGCTGTATCATCCGTAACTTTTAGTTGGTGATATGCCGAATTTAAATCCAATTTCGCAAATTTTTTTGCTTTAGCTAGATTACTGAGAATCTCACGTACATTTGGCACCAGGTAAGTTCTTTTATTAAGATACTTATTTACTGTTGTTTTATAATCTACACACAGCCTAATTTTTCCATCTGGTTTTGTTAACACAACAATCAGCGTGGCCCAATCCACCTCCTTGACTGGGGATAACACGTCTTTTTTAACTAATGCTTCTATTTTTTCCTCTACTAACTGCCTTTGTGCAAAAGGTATTTTTCTCGGTTTACAAATAACCGGTTTAGCATTTTCATTTAAGTGCAAGTCAATGGGCTTTGATTTTATCAAACCTAAATCTTCCGTAAATAAATTTGGATATAACTCTATCATTTCTTTTTCCACTGAGACCTTTTTAACTATATTAAATTTAATGCCTAAGCCTTTAAACCAATTTCTTCCTATTAATGGACTAATATCTTTATCTACTATATATATAGGTAATTTGTAGTTTTTATTTTTAAAACCAACTATTACTTCAGATTTCCCAATTAACTTGATCAGGTTCCCATTGACATCTCTAATGTTAATGTTAGCTTTTTGTATTTTAATCTGAGGGCTCTCTGTGGATATTTCCTTCCACTTTTTCCATAGATATTAACAAATTTCCTGAGCCACTATCTATTTTCATTTCTACTCTTTTGTTACTTAACTTAATTTTTAGCATGAATTGATCCTGCTCATTTTTTTAAGATTTTTTTTTAATTACTGATTTTCACTGTTTCTGATCTTTACCATATTCAGATTTTTGTTTAGGTTTTTTGCACACTGCTGCCAAATGGCCTTTGCCCCCACAGTTGTAACATTTTTCGTTCCTCCATTTACAGCTTTTAGACAAATGACCTACTTTACCACAACAAAAACATTTTATTTTGAAACTTTTCCCTTCTTTAGTACAATCCTTATCCTTTCTCTCTATTTTAAAAATAGTATTCCTAGAGTTTTCCTCAGTTCTATTTGAAAACGCTAAAGCTTGTTCTACCACTGATTCGTATACTATTCCCTTTTGAATAGCACCTTCATAAGTCATCTTAGTTTCAATTAATAACGATTGATGCAATTTATTGTCCTTCATTCTCCATAATAACTGGTCAATAAGAATTTGTTCCACAAAGTTGTCGTACTCGCAATACTTTGCTAATTGGCATAGAACAATATCATATTCTTTTATCGATTCAAGTTTGTCTTGTTTGCGGTTCCTCAATTTTAACCTAGCTAAATACTTCGATGGTCTTGGGCTAAAATAATCTATTAGTCTTTGAACCAGGTCATTGTAGTTACTACTATCTGTAACTTGTCCATTATACAATTTGTTTACTATTTCAATAACTTTTCTACCTGACAAACATAATAACACTGCTACTTTCCTGTCATTTTCAATAATACTATTTAACTTAAAATAATTTTGTAATTGAAGCACATAATAGGGCCATTCATGCAGATTATCTATCCCAAATTCCGATATATTAACTTGTCCTATCGACATTTTAATTCTTTAACAACTCACCGACTTCTGAATTACTGTTCGGTGTACTTCTTTCATAAGCTTGAAAAACAGGTTTTCTCCTGACTGTGCCAAAATTCTGATGTACTTGATTTAATGTTACTTATGAGAAACAACCAAATACACCTAATTCAA
The DNA here is from genome assembly GCA_028023455.1 of Epiperipatus broadwayi. NCBI lineage: Eukaryota > Metazoa > Onychophora > Udeonychophora > Euonychophora > Peripatidae > Epiperipatus > Epiperipatus broadwayi. The sequence goes on along the minus strand of JAQFVV010006481.1, from coordinate 146,090 downwards.
GTAACAATTACTCTCTTGCATAAAATTAAGATATCCCACTTAACAGATACAAGATTTTATTAGTATGAAAAATAACAATCATTTATAAACAGAATTATCATTAGTTCTACTAGTGTCTGTAAGGCTTACAAAAATAATAATAAGACAGGTATAGTCTGTATAATTACCCCAGTTGGTCTTTGGTACCTTCAGACCTGAATATCTGGTTCTTCTCCCATCGTTGGTCCTGTTCTCAATTTGCGCTACACTTTAGTCTCTCAGAAAATCAGGACTCACACTAATCTGTCCTTTCTCTGCTAGATTATATCTACTTTTTGTTCTATTGTTTATTCCTTATCACTTTTAATCACCAAATTATTTTGGGCTTATTTCTGAACTAATTAATTAAATTGTTCTTTACATTTTTAATCCTTCATTTAATTAATTATTTATTCGGATCTTCCATCTTGTTTTACACCTTGCTTTTTATAAAATATCTATATGAAAAACCTATTGTAATTTCTAATTTTCATTTTTATTAAATCTACTCGTTTACTTTCACATGTAATTATTTAACACTTTTAACTTCTGGAGTACACACAGTTTCAAACATTTTTTTTTTTTTAATATTAATTATACTACAACATAACAAATATGGAAACAGTTTAGCTGTGAGGAAGGAGGAGGGAAAAGATGAAAGAGGATTAAAGTTCTGAGGAAGATTGCAGAGGCAATCAAAACTATTAACTGTCAAGAAATGATTGTATGAGCATTGGTTTAATAATAAAGGAATTAAATATATAAAAAGGGGATTACTATGCAATATTATAGCAAGGAATCATAATACAAATAAAGTTATATTACATAAATACTTACAAATATGGATTAAAGGTGAAATAATAGTTTTATTAAAATAACTTCTATTCCAATCATATTCATAACAAAATTATTCTAATTTATTATTCATCATAAATTTCATCAGCTATTAAATATTAAAATTTCTTATTTGGATTTTTGGTATTGTCATGTTATTGAGACATAAAATTCTCTTAAGGAATGTGTTATGAATACAAATCTATTCATAGGCTCATTAAAGGAATAATAGTGATTAGTTCTTGACAAGGATCCCATTATTAATGATTTGATTAAAATGAACCATATGATATTTTCAGCTTAGCAGAATAAAAAATTGAATATGAAACTTTATAACCAATATGCTGATTTAATGATAAAAATGCAATAACTCCCAAGAAGAATTAAAAGTTGTCTTGTATTAAAACTACAAAAGAGATACAAGCATTTAACATTCATGATCAATTTATATCTTTTTTTACATATTCAAAATAAAATATAGACTTGAAAATAATATTATATACTTATTAAACTCATCAATGGCATATATATGATGGCAATTGTATTTGAACAATTGAAGAAATATTTTGTTCATTTTTAAAATAATGATACAAAAATTGAGACGATTACTTTTAACAATATATTCATTCTATCTATTCATTTAGATTTGGCTAAAGATATCAAGCTTATCAAAGATAAACAGGTTTTTATAGTCAGGAAAATAGAAATGTTGTAAGTCAGGATAAACTTCAAATATATTAAAAAATTTTAAAAGCATATAGATTTATGAAGTTGTGTCTCATGATCTTAAAAATGCTTTTATTTTCAATTTTTTAAAATTAAGGGAAATAGATAAGATTACAGATATTACTTTTAAATTAATACACTGTACATGCTTACACACACCTTCACATATATAATGGAATATATAAAAGACTGGAGTTGGGCTGGACATATTGTTAGAAGAGATGATAACAGATGGACAATTGAAATTTTAAACTGGATTCCAAGAGATTGTAAAAGACCCAGAAAGAGACCACATGTGAGATGGATGGATGAAATAAGAAAGTGTGTAGGGGTGATGTGGAGAAGAGAAACTAAAGATAGGAAAAGATGGATTGAACTTGGAGAGACCATCCTGCAGTGGATTGATTTTGGTTGATGATGATGATGATATAAGGGATTCAAACTTAGACTTTCACACAACCCTCAGCTCTCCATACCATCTCATATTGCTGACCCACCTGATCGTACACATGTTGAAAAAATAAATAATCACTAATATACATATTTCATGCTAAACCAGTATTTATTTTTTCAACATGTGTATGATCAGGTGGGTCAGCAATATGAGATGGCATGGAGAGCCGAGGGTCATGTGAAAGTCTGAGTTAGAAGTTACTTTTTAAAATGTTATAGTATGGAATGCTTACTAGTGATTCAATGTGCTTTTCAGGAATCAAGGACCACTAGAGTTGTGTTTTTATTACTAGAGAAATGTAGAAAAGAGTCAGGAATAAAGTATTGATTTATATATTGTTTTGATTAGTTTGGTTCAAAGCATTTGATTCAATTAGTTAAACATATGTATGGCACTTTTTACAATTAATTGTTCTCCAAAATTTATTTATATTATATAATTTCTAAATGGTGAAATGAGAGGAGTTTATTATTACATGTAGAAAATCAAGTATTTGAAATATGTTAATTAAGAATGGGAAATCTTTTTTACTTGTATACATTGATCTTCATAACTATTTATATACAGCTTCATAAATCAGGAATCAAGATGCGATATCGATTTTGTGGAGAAATGTTTAATTTGAATTGATAAAGTGTACAAACAAGTATTTAATATTCTTAGCTTCTGAATTTGCAGCATGCGAAATATTTATCAATTCAAAAGAAGACATACAAGAAAGTATTTTTGAATGCAACATAAAAAGGTCTTGGTTTAATAATTAATATTTAAAACACCCTCAGGTTCTTTATAAGGTAGTGATGGGGGACTATGTTTAGCTTCAATAGCTATCAACTTGAGAATGTAAGCCATTTTAAATGACTTAGAAGCTATTTAAATACAAAAAGGATTTTAAATATGGAAGTACAACACAAACTCTAATATTCTGTTGCTGCTGTTTTTAATAAGTTATAAAATGAGATATTTCATATAGTGATATAGTTAATGCAACTAAAATGCTTGGATATACCACTGTTATTTTACCTCATGTATTGAATGGAAGTGAAACAGAGTTTTCTATTGACAAAAGAATGCTTTCTAAATCTAAAAATATGATGGCCAATGTGATAAAATCAATAAATAAGTTTTTCAGAATGCTGGATAAGATACTATGGAATATATTATTCTAAGTAAAATTACATTTTCATTGGATTAGGTAAGTGAAAAGAATATACAATATAAGATTATAGGAAACTTAGGCATGAGTTTTATGAAAGAGAGAGATTGATTGCCATAATAAAGATGATTTCAAAGACAGTCTTAAAAAATGGATGCTGAGAATATAATAAAATGGAGTGAAAATTAGACATGATGGTAAAGTCTTTCAGAAAGAAAAGTTTGTTGCAAAAAAAATTTAAAAGACAGCATTGCAAAATATCAAATAAACAGTTATATGTGAATGCCTTTGTGTTTCACAGAATGACTTGTACAGTCATTACCAAATCATCACTAGTATGTAATAGTGCTTTTTCCTAGGAGTTGGAATGACAATACTCATTTCTGAATGACTGCTGATAATGATATTTCTTACTAACACCAAGTTTGATCATGGATAATTCCGGATATGAATTATTAATCAATAAAACTAATTATTCAAATTGTAAAATTGTTTTAATTTGTTTCCACAAATCATAAATGACTTCGAGGAAAATTGTGACAAATCAGCAAAAATATTCACATACATGCACACACAATATTAATAAAAACGATTGAAGGCAGTTTATCTTCTCTTTTTTTAAATGAAAATTTGTATGTACATTTTTTTTTAAACTTATATTTGTTATAAATGTACATACAAATCACTTTCACAAATTTTCATTTAAAAAAAAAAAAGACAAACTGCCAGCAATCCTTTCTATTAATATTGTGTGTGCATGTGTGTGAATATTCTTGCTGATTTGTCAGAATTTTCCTTAAAAAGTCCTTAATTACCCAAAATGCATATGGTAATGCAATAGTTTACTACCATTTGAGTTTTTGCTTTTTTTATTTGTATATTGATTATAAACGCTAAGCATATGTAAAAATAAGAAAAAGCTTGATATATATATAAAACACAAGAAAATATGACAAAGCAAGTAAACTAGAATCAAATTAGTAAACAAATGGAAACAATGTATAATTGTATGAATATAACAGTAATATATATTAAATGCACTAGGATGCAATAATAAAGAAGCTGAGCAGAATAAAAATACATGGCTTAGTGCTTTTGAGTGCTTATTGTGTCCTCATTCACCAAATAGAAGTTATGTATATGTCTTAAAGATTAATATGTTAGATTTTTAAAAAACAATAAGTAAATAAAAAAGACAAGAATTTTTAGTGAAGATTGTACATAGAAATATTTCCCTTAGATTATATATTTAAAAAGCATTACATCATAAATAAATCATGAGTTTCTAGAATAAAAATTAAAAGACTTGGAATAATCCTGTTCAGGAAAAAGCATAACCAAATGTCCATTTTCATATCATGGCATGTAATATCATAAAACTTAAAACACTTAATCAAATCAAATTTATAAACAATTTCATATATAACTGTTTAAACAAACCAGATATTATTATAAATAGATTTTTTAACAAATTTATTTCTCAAAATTAATTACAGAAACAAATAAATAGGTGGGGGGGGGTAATTAGTTATAATCAATTGATACTCTTTGGTTTATTATTATTTGGTGAGAGCTAGATAGCAAAAAGCCATTATTAGTTAATTAGCATAATGACCAAATCTATAAAGTCACATTTGGAGTAATTAAAGTTTTAAAAACTTGCTTTGATCAAAAAATAGTTTATTTATTTAATAAATAAATATAATAATATATATCTGCTTATAAAACAGAGATGTGTATAACTAAAATGTTTTAATTTTATATCAAAGATAATTCTGCATTCACATTAAATTGGGAAGTTATATCAAATCATTTGTATTTATTACTTTTTTCCCCATGTCTCACTAAATGGTAAGTTTTTTTTCTACATGTCTATACTTTTTTTTTATTAAAGAAATATTTATTGGGATACAGATTACATTAGATTACAGCTGTATTTATTTACCTTTGCTTTAGTCATTATTTACATTGATTACAATTTAACTTGAATTTACATATCTCTTTTGTCTTCTGCAGTTTTATGCTACATCTTGGTCTTTGATTACATTGTGTCAAATCACCAATCATGCAAAACTGCAGAAGACAAAAGAGAAATGTAACTTTATTCGGTAGTTGGCTTTATCTGTTATGTATTTCCTTTGTTCTTTCCTCTTTTTCTGTCTTCCTTTGCTTATCCTTTTTTCAATCTTTATTCTTTCTTGTCTCTTCTTCCTTCCTTCTTTTCTCTTCTAGTTTCAGTTGACATCTTTTTACAAATTAGATGTCAGTTTAAAAAGTATAATTGTCAGCTCATCCAGAGCAATTTGTTCCCACATGCCAAGATACCAGTCTGGGGAGAGTTATAGGATAGTCTCTGGTTTTCAGACTGCAAAGGTGTTCTTTGAAGACTAACCATGGGTCTGCCAAGTTGTCACAAAAACACTGTAATACCTGGTCCACCACTTTGCAAAGAGAATCATGATCACCATTTGAATTATAGAAAATTCCTTAGTTCTCAATGCCTTGCTGATATCCAGTGTCTGAGAGCATCCCAACCTAATACTAGATTTCAATTTCCATTTCCATGTCTATGAATTTTAAACAATGAGAAATAAAGTGATCAATATCCTCCTCCTGGCTGCATAATGGGCAGTTGGGAGAAATGCTTTTAAATTCCCTATGATCTACCAAGAATTGGTTCATCGGAAGAGAATCCAGACTGAATTTGACAATGAAATTTACTAGCCTGACATTCAATGACCAGTATTTGGATTTTTTGATCAAATCCAGACTGAATTTGACAATGAAATTTACTAGCCTGACATTCAATGACCAGTATTTGGATTTTTTGATCAATAAAATAATGTTGATTATAGCCTGACTGGGTTACTCTGCTGATTGGGTTGCATAAGTTTATATGCATCCTAGTACTTAATCTTGCTATCAAAAAGGTCTTCTTTGGCAGATATGAGCCACACAATGGAATCCTCTATTTCTGCTAACTACCTGTTCTTATTAGGCAGCAGGGTGTCAGTGAGTTAAACTGAAGGGGAAGGTTGGTTCCTACCTTCTATATCTTTAGTTATCCTCAGAATAGCTATTGCCCTCTGCATGAATGGTGCTTGGATGTCATGCAGACCAAGACCATTTAATTTCTTGGGTTTTTTTATTCTGTTGAGGCTTATACATGATTTACATAACACTTGTGTACACTGTTATCCTATTTTATTTTGGAAGGTCTTGATCAGCTTGATAAATGGTAGATAATATGCAATTCTAGGGAAGATTAACATAGCTTGCCTGGGAGTGACAGGGAAATTGAGGATAAGGTTCCAGCCACCTTGCTGGTCTTTTCTAGTAACCTGGACTCCATTTGATGCTTCACTAATGACTGTGACATCATCACTGGCAGCCCAAAAATTTTGGGGCACACTTGTGAAGTCAGATGTAATAGTTTTCCCACTGACCAGGACACACCTTGGAATTCCATGCAGGCCAGGATGTGTTTTGGATGTAAGTTCTGCATGATGAGATCTTATAATATTTCAAGACCACCCATCTCCTCCTCCTCCCACCAGAAGTCTCCTATCCTGAGTGGCTCACTTTTCAGCTTATCATTAAAATGCATGTAGATTTTGTCTAACATCACTTCTCCTGTATAACTGTATTTGTTTACCATGATCATGGAGGACATGGGTCTCTTCCTGGCACCAATTGCCCACCAGAGGTAACTTTGTGCACAGTTGTAATGCGCTGCTATATGTATTTTGGCCCTCTTTACCACTATGTTTTGCCCTAGCAGCCTCTGTATTTCTCTATATTGACCTTTTAGACTCATGATCTCACTGACACTAGCTCCTGTGGCTGAGGGACCTGGTTGCCTAACATGTCCAAATCCTTGAGTAGCCTGATCGGACCCTTGGTGAATGTGGTAAAGGTGTTATTAGACCACTCAGCACACCCATGAAGGTTGATCAGGCATAGACTGGTAGTAACATCAGAATCCCTATCTTATGGAACAGAATATAGGCTTGTGAGAAAATCCACTCAGGAGTGTTGGCTTTGTTTAGCATTCTGATGGTTCTAGACTGTTGTAGCATGGTTAAAGTCACATGGATGTAGGTTGAGAGATATCAACATGACCAAGGAGTAAACTACTAATTGCAATGAAGCATGAAGAATATGGTGAAGTTTTTAACCATAAAACAGCAAATCTATAAGTGAACGATAAATTCTGAGTGTAGAAGGAATAGGAGTCTTTAGGGAAGCATCCCTTCCCACTCAGCAGCACACAATTGATTAAGTGCAAGAAGTTTAGCATGAATTTACTGTAGGCCATGTTGAAATCACCAAACAATATGATTGGTAAAACTGTTGATGTCACAATGAATTGATTTTGTTGATTAATGATTTTGCCACTTCAGAGCCTCTTCTTAATTAAACATAGGCTAGGATCAGGGTGAATTTTTCAATGGTTATTTCTGTGACAATTATTTCATAATTCATGAGGAGTAATCTGGTACTATTTAGTTTTAATTTTTTATTGATTAGAAATTGCTGCACCCAACTGGGCTGTATTTCCAGGTACATATTGCAAGACTCTGAATTGGCTGATGGTGTCATTGATTTTGTTGTTAGAGCTCCAAAGCAGCTTTGCCTCACCTAGGCACACTATGTCCAGGTGAAACCAATCTAGCCATATTTTAAGGGGGAATAGCCTCACCATAGACTTTAAACCTCTGACATTTACACCTCCATTGTTTAATGACATTTACAATGACCATGTGGCTGAGACCAACATGTTAATTGAGAAACAAGTCCTCCAGAATAACAGTGTGCACACTGGAGCCCAACAAGTTCTCTCATTTAAGATGGAGATCTGGAAGTGATGATATTGTATCTATTTGATGATTGACTGCCAGCAGGCATGAGTCTTGATTATCTGCTACTGGCTCACATTCTCATCAAATTTCTCATTTGCTACAGTTGTTGGCTTTAGGTTTCAGTTCTTGACTCCCTTTTGTATTTCTTTTTGTCAAGTTTGATTCTTGGTGTCCTGGTGTGGCCATAGTGGGACTTGCTAGACTGTTAAAAAAAATTTGGATCTGACAATGAGCTTGCAGTTTCATTAGATTGTGATATGAATAGGTCTTGAACCTTACACTTCAACACCCTTTATAGATTGGATATGAGAGAGCATTATTTTAACTTGCTCCAGCATTATTTGACTCATCTCATGATCATTGGCCATCAGAACTGGTTTATCCTTGTTATCAATTCAATCTTTGGATGTACAAGGTATATGTGACTCTATTTCTATCAATGTTATTTTGTCATGAGCTTGCAGTTTCATTAGATTGTGATATGAATAGGTCTTGAACCTTACACTTCAACACCCTTTATAGATTGGATATGAGAGAGCATTATTTTAACTTGCTCCAGCATTATTTGACTCATCTCATGATCATTGGCCATCAGAACTGGTTTATCCTTGTTATCAATTCAATCTTTGGATGTACAAGGTATATGTGACTCTATTTCTATCAATGTTATTTTGTCATTTTCTTGTGCTATCTCACCTTCATAGCCTACTCTTCTTGTGGTTTGATGATCTTTTTTTTATTTTTCTACGCTAGATGATCTACCAGATTGGTCATTTCCATTCTTCATTTGTTGTACTGTATTTTCATCTGCTGCTTCCATAGTACACTTATGTGTTCTTGTAAATTTACAGATGGGACATAATCTTTTGGGGCATGTTCTGACCAAGTGGTTATGGTCACCATATGCAAAACATTGCAGCTTTATGCCCTTAATGGATAAAAACAGAGGACGTTTTGTTCCAATTCTGGTGACAACTCTGTGGGCAGGATGACTTGTGCTAATTTGAGGATAATTTGACAGGAGTTCTATTCCTGCCCTATGTTCTGACAGATATTGAAATGATGTAATTAGTCCAAATTTCTCAAGTAGCTTTTGCAGGTCCTGACCATCAAAATTCATGTAACAATTATGGATGGTACCATGGACCATCTTGGGTTGGGACAAGTCTATCTTAACTAGAAATTTATTTCCCCAAGAAATATTTGCTTTCTATGGAACAGCTCCTTCTGGAGGACATTGTGAAATTTGACCACAAAATAGTGGCTGTTTGGATGATGGTAAATGCATTTCACAGCATACACCAGGTGCAACATCTTCACTAGTAAGAAGAACTCATCAGTGAGAAACTGAAAAATTTAGCATTTTTTATTGGTAGTCGATGATATTAATGTACACTCATTTTTATAATTGGAAAAAGAATAAACAAGATTACCAGAATTCTTTTGTTAAACTCAAAGTTCACCATGTCATAGTCTTTTGTGTTTAACATTCCATTCTCCTGTGATAAGTTGGGTATAGATGACTCATTTTTATCTAATTGGAAGTCCTCATCAAGATCAGGAAGTTGAAATTTTGTGGCTTTTATATTGTTGCTGTTTCCAGTATTTAGTTCTTCACTTTCTTCTGGTTCCTTAAAACTATATCTAACTGTTTGATACAGACCACTTTGGTTACTTTTTACCTTATCAGTGTATAATGTACCTGCATAACTGTTAGTGATGTTCATGTCTTTCCCTGAAGACTTCACATTATTTTCTTCCATCACTGTGTGTTGACCCTGATTACCATTTTCACTACCAGTCTCTTTACCACCTGCCTGTAGTATTTCTTTAACTTTGCCTTGTTTTTGTGAAATTTGGTGGTGAATATTAACTTCATTTTGATATTTTGTTAGTTTTTCAGCCTTTTTATTATTCAATTCTTCAAGAATTTTATTGAGATTAGCTATCTTAGTCATCTCTTGTTGATATCCTGCTGTTTTTGGCTGAAAACGTCTTGTTTTGCCTTAAAATCAGTCATTTCCAGTTCAGCGCTATCACTTGAGCCAATTTTAACATGTTGTTTTCCATTTAGCAGTTTAGGTAACTTTGGGTTTATAACGGGCTTATAATGGAATGAGTAGCTTCCTTATTTTTTGTTGGATCTTGCTAATTTTTTGGAATAACTTTCATAAGTCCTTTATCTTCAAAAATGTCAACTTCATTTTACTTCATTTTTGGTTAGCATGTGTTTTCCCATGACATTCTTGGAGTTAATGTCATCACTTCCGGTTTCACAAATATTTTTGTTAATAACAGATTTTTTGCTTCTAAAGCAACTTTTTCCGGTTTCACAAATATTTTTGTTAATAACAGATTTTTTGCTTCTAAAGCAACTTTTTCCCTTTAGGTTTTCTTGATTTTTCCTATGCATTTTTATTTACATTTGTGTCATTTGGAACAATACTAGATGTTTTTGGAGACTGCACCTGCACTTTTCCATTGAGAATTGTAATATGATTTTTTTTCTTTGCTTATTTTATCATAATTTTTGCTGACACAATGGGCATCCATGTTGGACAGAAAATTAAACCTTTTGTGATGGAAAATTAATTAAATTAACAGTCTAAATGTAGAAGTTATCAATAAAAAGTTCACTTCAAAGCAAGATAAGTTACTTACCTTTAGTTGCACAACATTCAAAAACACCAATAATAGAGTTTTTATACCAAAATTGGAAAATACTTGCACAATGATATAGCAGTGAATATTCCTCTAGGCACCTTACATATCTATACTTATTAAAACATGTCTGTACTTATTAAAATAATTTTGGATTGTGCTCAAAATACAAAGTAAAAATCAAATATTGTTTGATATTTTTAGTGTGAAAAAATTTACTTTAGTCTTGATAACATGATTGTGAAACTATAAAAACTAAAATTTGTTGTATGTATGTTAAATAAATAGTATACTGCCTAAGAATAGTTTAAATAAATAATATACTGCCTAAGAATAGTTCATATTACTTTCCTCAGCACTCCTCTAATTTGCACTTAATTTTTCTTTAATGCACATGGTCTGTGGCCATATCTGGACAAGAGAATAAATTACATGGCTTGTGATTTTAAAAATATTGCATTTTAAAATATTTTTCAAATCCCATAATTAATTTTTTTGAAAAAAGTTTGAATATTTTCTAAAGCAAAAATATTTTAATCTTTTATGTATACTGTAATGCTTAACTGTAGTCTTTCCCAGATCATTAAACAATCAAGGCTTAGCATATACTTAATTATATTTATAATATGACCTTAGTTTGAATTGTTTTCATTATAAAAAATGTTGTGCTTATATATAAATTCTAACCTCTCCCACCGTCACTCTCTCCAAAATTTATATATACTGTTTAAAATATTCCGGGTTCTAGCTCAGTTAACAAATAAATAAATGAAATATCCAGCATTAATTAAAATGATTACTAGCTCTAATTTTTTAAAATACAAATACGGTTATATTTTTAAAAATGAATTAACAAATATTTACTATTTTCATGAGACATGGAGTGACGATACGGGGAACGAGATAGACTACATTGAGATATTATCCACATGATACTATCTCAATGGCATAAGAACACTATTCCCCCTTTTACTATACTAAATAACTAACTTATAGTATTCTTACGACTTTCTAATCTCTTTTCACTACGATTAAAATAATAATCATGTATTAATATTCTTTATAAGAAGAATCTAGCTCAATTAAATAAAATAAAATTAAATAAATAAAATAAAGAAAATCTCAGGTTCATAACTTGTATTCTAACTGATTTAAAATTACGGTAGTAAACTATGAAAAGGGAATTTTATGTCATAATTCACTACACAGCAACTAACAATAATAAATAATAATAACAACAATAGTATAATATAATCTTATTTTTCCTAAATGAAATAAATAAATAAGTACGTGGTAGTATTTTAATAATCTGACAACAGAATACGTGTGGCAACATTAGCATATATTTTAATGTAATATTGTGGCAACCATCTTATGACCAATAAATAATATAAAATTATGATCTTTTAATTTTAACATACCAATCAATTCTCAAAATTATTATAACACTTTTATGTTTACCTTTTGTGCAAAAAACTATATGTCTGTTTCAATTATAAATGTATCGTGATATCATGCATCCATGTGGAGAAATAACAACGAAGACACAAAGCTTTAAAATAAATTTACAACAAAGTTTATTAATAACATAAACAAATAACAATATTTTACATTATGTACATTGGATATCCTTTGCTCTCCTATCTCAAAAGTATTTTACTAGTTTATAAAATGAAAATCAAACTTCTATTTATTTTTCCTAGTTAACTCTTATCTTTTAAATGCTTAAGAAAATACAGTATTATTATTATTGGATTTCTTATTATGGTTAGCTTGTTACAAAATGAATTTCTTATCGGATTAACATTAACACTTTGTATCCCTACTATTATTAAAATTATATTTTTACAAAATTACATTCGTAGTAAACATTCTACGAAAACAATACAATTCTAGTTTTATATTGGTTGTATGGAATCCTACAAATTCAAAAACATTCATCTATATTCGGTATTAAGTTTTATTGTTCATTATCCGATGTTTAGTAATCCTAATATACTCATTCAAACCTTACTTCGGATGATAATTACAACTATTAACATACCATGCACAAATATATGTTTATTACACATTATTGAATTATTTTCTTAATAAATATGCAATATTTATTTTCTAAATATTATTTAAACATTCAAATTTTATTATCACTTTTCAAAAAAAACTTTGTTTAGATTTCTCTTTGTTAAAATCTTATATTCATTTCCGAATTAATTTTAAACTGTATTATATGATTCTTTCTCTCTTTATGATATTTTGGACTTTCAATTTTAAATTTACACAATTCTAGACATTCCAGCAAATAAACTATTCTTACATAAACGATAACATATCTTCAATTCTATTTTATTCATTATTTCTTTGAAAATATCTTTCTGACGATGCAGATTCACGAAATAAGGATAGCGAAGATAGATGCATAGGATCAAAATATAACTAGGATATTACTCATCATAAACCTTGACAATAATGGCACAGTGAATTTGAAAGACACTATAGAGGAGTGACCTTTATCTGTCTACCAACCTCTATTATAGGAGTGATGCTAAAGCTATTTCTTCAGCTTTATTATAACATCAAAAAGTTTAAAGATACGCAAAAAAACACTGTCCAAACGATATGTGTTCAGTCATAGGGCTTAGTTAGCTATACTGAAATCACACAAACTAACTATGATCCAAATACTTTATTTTTCCTATTTCTTAACAAAAAACATCATCTTGGTTTCCTCTCCACTAGTACTACCAAGTCACTATCCGATCTTATTTCTCAAGATTTTTCTATACAGTACATCGACAAATTCCTATCTGCATTTCTAACAATAATAAAATTCATTTTATTTCAAAACTATTCCGCTGTTCTTTAAAAAAATCTTTTACTACTTTCCTCATATATTTTTATCATATACAAACTATTTTAAAATCTGAATACTTTATTACATGAAAGTTCAAAAGAATCACACAATTGTTCTGTCGAATTGTATTATTAATATACTTTAAATAACTTATTGCATGCATATTCAGAATTACTCCTATCTCATAATATGTTTTAATGTTGTATAAAATGTGTACATATAAATTAAACTTTCACACATCATTCTTAATCAATCGATGATCTAAAAAAAAAAATACATTATGCATTATAAATAAATATCAAAATTACCAAACGATCTTTATCTTCTCGATCGCATTCTGTAGGCTTCACCATCCCATTGATTCTTGTAGATATAAAACTTCCATACATACATTTTATTTTTAAAACAATATTTCTATCATTCTATTAAGCTATTATATTTAATTTTTTAATATTACTAAATTTATGTTTATATGTTTTCCCTAATCTCACATAGCATTTTATATTTTAAAATATAATCAGTAAAAATATTTAAATTATATTTACGGTACTTCTTTATCAAACTTTCTTGAACCGTTCATATTAAAGCTAAAAAAAAATGTATTTTATTTCTTCTTCAGTCACTTAATGTTCTATTTCAAAGTAAAACAATTGCTGCTCTGTTTGATAAATCTTCATAGACGACAATCCTTGGTTTTAAAATATTTAATACTATTATTAATTCTTGATATCAATTAATCCTGTAAAGAAAAACATCTACATACTCTCTTCTAATATTGTCTGCTAATATTTTCCCGCATGACTTTTCTGATGCATCTTTTATGTACTTTTATTTAAATATTCAATAAAATTTCTATTTCGGTTTCCATGGATCCATTTTCTTTTAGTAATTTAATTTTATATTTTTTTAAAATCAAGCATTTCTTCCATTGAATACTTTGTAATATTTTTTTTTGATTAGATAAAGTTTTTCGGTTCCTTTCCATAAAACACCCAATAGCACTTTCATATTATTCTATTACCTTTTTTCTTTATTTAAAATTCTGGTACTATATTTTTATAATGTTTCTTTTAAAAGATAAACACTCTTTCTTCATTATACATTTACATAATTTATCTTTATAATAAAAACGCATATTAAATTTTTCCATAGAGAAGAATAAAAAAACTTCAAAGTAGCCGTATAAATTTGTGCGTCATAATTTTTTCCTGACGGCAAGTAACTTCTCTTTTAAGTTTTCGTATAGCGTCCCACTTATATTTCTTTGAGTTATAATAATAAGTTTCTGGTTGAGCATAAATAAAGCTGTATTAAGGCACTTTCCAAATATTTTTCCTTTAGCAATAATTCTAGGTATTTTTCCTTGTACTTCCATTTTACTGTAGGGTTTTTGGTTAAACTTGAATAAAATATCCTGGTAAGATAACTTTTAAAATTAGCAATCCATATAGAGGCAGTCAAAATATATTATATGTTACAAAAGAGCTTTTAAAATAAATACAAAATTTTAAATTTATATCACTTTTCCAGCTACGGTGTTATCAGCTAAAAAATATGTTACTTTCCCTTTCACTTACACATTACTTCTCCTCCCGCTCCGTCTAATACTTATATTTTGTCTCCTAAATTACCTCCGTTGATTGGTTAATAACTTTATTTTAGCGCGAACAAATTTACACATTTTAGTTTTATAACAGATTAGATTTTTAAAAAAAAAGAATTGATGACTTAATGTCTGAAATATTATTTAGACTATTTTTTTAAATTCAATTATAGTTTTATCAAAATTATTTAAATTTTAAAAACAATTATTAAAATAATATTTAATATTTCAACTTTTACTTTAAGGATCGATGGCAATTACATTTAGTTTCCTAATTCACAAAATTTATTATTATTCTAACAAGCGTGTGTGAAGGTATATAATATACAGTCACGTGTTTACTAACTTTATCAAATGATTTTTTATTTAAGTCTCGGTCTAAATTACCAAAACTGATATATTTTATAAAAAATTTGGAAAATAATTTAAACTTGTAGAACTAAATACAATTCTCACCATCCTAAAGTTTATTTTAAAATATACTCTATTAATTTTGACTATTAAATATATTTATAACACTACATATAGCATTTATTTAATTTATTAGTTTTAAAATATTATACTCAAATTATTAATATACTTTTAAACTATTTATAGCTGTGTTATTTTATATGGCCAGCTTTTACAACCATAAGCAAGGATATAATTAAGCTTTATTTAACTGTTTTCTTTTAAAATAATCCTTTACATTTTTTATATACCAGGTATTTTCAGCTTTAAATTGTACTATAAAATCTAATTATCCTACTATTATTTATATATCATACAAATATAACTTAAAATTTAAAATTTTTTAGTAATTGACCATTCTATCTTATTATGACCTATAGATAAGGGCACAATATATATATACATATATATATATGTATGTATTGTTATACCTTTCCCTGATACTGTTGGTGAGGTATATCATTTGGTTGTCATGCAATAAGTGAAGGAAGTTATTTAAGTGCCCTTCTAAATTTATACTTCCAAATATACATGACAGCTTTCCTTATGTGTAGATATGGTAACACTTCCAAATGTATTGTGACACCTTGCATCATGACAGGTTTGCATCTATCAGCTTCCAGTTCTAGCATGAGTTTAACCTCACTGCTTTATTCATATAGTGGACAAGGTGTGTACTGCTGTTCAGCCCTCACAGTAATTTATTTTTGTCTAACTTTGTTTCAAAATAGACTGCTAGTACATGTGCACTGTCTTGTCTACCAAGCTTGGCAATCATTGTTTTTATAAATATTGTTTCAAAGGAATAGACATCTATTTGCCTCTAATTTTCTATTACTGAATATGCATTAGTTAATAAATTTAAAAAAATTAAGAAATCGATTATAAATTCCATTTAGAAAAAGTATTTCAGTTTTTATTTATATTATCATGTCACATTTCTATTTTTTTTAGTATCAAATTAGTATAAAGATAATAATAAATAAAATGGAAATATTCTAATTAATCATAATTACCAATAATAAATAAATAAATACTATAACATTTAAATGCCAATGTCTATATATATATATATATATATATAGACATATATATATATATATATATATATATATATTAAAACAGTAATCAAATATCCTCACTTACCCTTCTTTATAAATAATGCATATAAAGATGTTTAATGTATTTTTTTTTATATTTTTGGATTAATAAGTTGAAGTCTGAATTAAGAAATATAGTATGGCATTTTAAATTTATATTTTTTTATTATTTTATATTAATAATTTGTTTTAATACAAAATAATAATAATAAATAAAGTGGAAATATTATAACTTTTTTGCAGAAATGTTTCTTTTTTAAAAATAATAATAATAATAAAGGTAAATATTAATTATAACATTTATTTTTTTATTCATTTTTGGGAAGCCCCGAAAATGGTATATTTATAAAAAAAATGGATGCCAAACTTGGTAGACAAGAAAACACACAAGTACCATAATTATAGCTAGATCCTCTTCCATAATAAGAGTTATCAGATTTAGTGACATTATCATCTATTGGCATGTTTTTGCTATTAGATATATCTCATCTATTCATAATATTCATCAGTCTGTAGTGATAAATGCTCAATTCAATCAAGATAAGGTAGATTGGACTATTTCATTAAGTTGAGCTAATACAGTAGGAAAATGTGTTTTTAACATATTTATTACTAAAAAAGAATGTTATAAATAACACAAATATTTTAGAAATAATAAAATTTTCATTTTTGATTTTATAAAATATTTATGTTACCTGTCCATGTGCATTTACAACTCTTCAAAAAAAAACATATTTATAAAAATAAATTATACTTTTGTGTAAAGGCTCCTTTATATAAAATTTAATTTGAAATTTTTAAATATGTATATAAATTTGAATGAAAAACTTTTTTTTTACCAATGTAATGTAAAAAATCTTCACACCTGGCTCTTATATTTATCTTCTAAATCTTGAAAATTTTCAGTATTGCCTCATAAAGGCAAGGAAATTTGTTTTTATTTCAAGGTTGTTGATTATTTAAGTTATTAATTATCTTTTTTAAAAATCTGTTATTATGTATAGCTTTTTGATGTATATTTTATTTTTATATCTATAGTATATAAAATTTATATGAAGGGAGATGTGAAATATTAATTAATTTTATTAGTCATTCACTAGTCTAAAGATTATCCACTTAATGAATAATATTTCTGTAGTATAATTTTCACTTCACCATCTCATGCATATATCAATATCATTATTATTGTTTTTAATTATTAATTCTTATTAAGTACATGGTTATTATTGTTTTTTTCTTTTTCTAAGCAGTATGTTTAACTGTAAAATAAATTTCAGGATAAAATTTTATTTAATTACATACATAATTTTAATTTGTTTTTTTCATATTATATATATTAATATCCTGTCTTGCATTAAAAAAAATATGTTCATTTTGGCCTATGAACTAAATCACTGTAGACTATATTTGCTCTAATGATATCACTGTAATGTATAATTAAATGCTACTAGATAACATTCCAGTATAAAATAAATAATTGTTGCTATCAAAAGCAGATAAAATGTAGACAAAAGAAGTAGTTGTTAGCCGAGAGGTATCGCAGCTGCCATGCAAGCAAGTAGTTGGTTGCAGACGGGTGTGGGTTCGCGTCCCGGCAGATGCTATGACATATGAAAAAAAAAAAGAAGTAGTTATGTGATGCAATGTTTTGGTGTACATCATCCCCTCCCCCCTAAAGATCAAAGATTGTGCCTTTATCTACTTGCTTAAACATATAGCTTCTGATGTAGTGCTAAATCTGTATAATTATGAAAATATATTGAAAAATTTAGATTTTTTTAGTTAAATAGCATAAATATAGAGTAACTGGCTAGATGGATATATGCATAAGCTATAATTTTGATATTAGAATCTATTTTATATTATAATCTTATTGGTATTTAATTATATCACATCAATTACTGAAATGTTTCTGGAGTGGAAAGGAAAGAATTATCACTTCAAATGAGAATCACAAAACTGATTCTTTTATTAAAAATTAAAATGTCAGAAATTTATATATATATTTAACTTTTAGTTTATGTAATTGTAATGAAAATCTCTCTTTTTAAAATATCATTTAATAATAAAAAATCATACATCTTGAATTCCTGCTAAGATCAGAATAATTATCTTTACTTTAAAATCATCAAACTTCTTCCTAATGGCACTTTTTTCATTTTTCATAATCCTCTACAAAATAACTCTATGCAGCCCATTTATTGTTTTATTTTTCTAATTTTATTTTAATAATCTTACTATCTAAGCATTTATCATCATCATCTTAACTTTTCAAATTACTTTCTCCTTTTTTAAAATTAAAATGTCTCTTTTTTACAATCTATAAATAATCCAATTGTTACTTCATTTCATTTACAATCTTACATATTCAATTGTATAAGCATCTAAAAACATTAATTCCTATTTCATTTTCCACTTTTATTTTAATTTATTTAATACAACTCCTTGCTATTATAAGCTTTTTTCTTTTTTATTTCATTTAAAAGACCATTAAATACTTTTTAAATACTATACATCTTTCTTTCATTTTCTGAAAATCTAATTGTTGATAGGAGTTCCATTAAGATTTATATATCTATTGTCCCCATAACTAACATTCACAGAATTCCTTTTAGTATTACCACTGCTATCAGAATTTTACCCTAATGTAAGTCTATCTGTCCTTTTATTTAGTTAGTTCTAATTTTTTTCTCTCATAAATCAATGTACTCTTGTACTCTACTTATTATAAAGTCATTCAATCTAAACTAAATATCTTCTCTAAATTTACAGAAACATTTACATTATTTCCCATTTTTAAGTACATAAAACAAAATGCATATTCTATATTTGTTCTTTTTTTAAAATTAAATTATTAAGTTTTATTTTGGAAAAAAAATTACAGATAAATATACTTAGTTATATAAGTTGAATAATTGAAATTACATTATATATAAGTAAAATTTTTACAGAATTGATGTACCAGAATGATTTTGTGACTGATGAAAATAAGAGATAAGGGTAACTCATTACAGATTGGAAATCAGTCGTATAAGAGACCAAGATGCTGCATATAACATTCTACAAGAGATTTTTTCTCTTATTTGATTACTTAAAGTTTATTTTAAAATTATTTGACTATCTTCTACTGTTACTATTATAGAGAAATGTTCACCCTACATAGAATTTAAAGATTTCTGCAAAGTTTGCATTTGGAATGATTATATGACTGAGTAGATGATACTATTCTTTTTTCCTTTGCAGTGTAGTTATAATATTTAAACAGCATTAAGCTGTTGCACATGCGCTTTGAAGATTTTAACTATAAATGAATGAATACTAACACTTCAAACACATGATAAAATCTTCAAAGCGCATGTGCAACAGCTTAATGCTGTTTAAATATTACAGTTTATAAACATTGTGCTATATAAAAATAAAATGATTTATTTACATGCATTGTATTTATATAATTTTTGGCAGATTCTAGACTGCTACATTAAAACAGGAAATGATTTGATCTCCCTCTTCATTAATTTATTATTTAATTAAAGAAATCAACACACTAATGGAATTTTAATTATTTCTAATTTTAATATACTTTATTTTATTTTTTAAAAATCAGTTTTGAACTTTTATATTTTCCATTATTTTTTTCATATATAATAATGACTATATATAAAATAATTGAGATAAAATTTCAAAAAATATGTAATAAAATATTTTATATATGATAGAAAACATTTTATTAATAATTACAAAAAATGGAACATGCATATTATGTTTTTGATCAGAAAGAGGTAGAATAATTATTTTAATACAATATATTTGATTGTTTTATTAGAAGTCATCTTTTTAAAAAGATCTCATTTATATTAATTATCTTTAAAATGTTTTAGGTTGCTGGGAATTTTCTAAGCAATTAAGATTTTTTTTTTCAAAAAGTATATATAGCTATTCATTATTGACCACTGGGGATAGTTATAGTCTCAGAAAAATATGGGTTGGTCAAATGAGTGATGGTGCTCTAACTATAAAAAAATAATCATATATTAATATTATTCAATTTATATTTAGAAGTAATTAGATTTGTAATATTCATTTTAGTACAACTACTGTGCTTTAAGGGGTAATCTTCCAGAGATGATGACATAATCTGACTGTGTGAGACAGGCCATTTTAGTCTAGCTGTTTTTAGATTCTTCCACTTCCATACTAAGCATTGAGATCCCTGAATACTGTTCTCTAAACATATAATATCTTTCAAGACAAAAATTCTCTCTCAAATCCAGTTCTAACCTGACATATTAGTGATTGCCTGATTTAATCAAAGATCGTAACTAAAGACTGTCAGGAGACTAAGCTTGTTTCCAACATTGAATTCTTTATTCTCAAGGAATTGTATTAAAAAAGACATAAAGATATGATTTACTAAGCATAGAATTAAGGGGGAAAATGTTGTCATAAAAATGCAATCTCATTATTAGTCTTTCTATAGAAAGATGGCTGGTAGCATAAGGATTTTATGATGACTCTTTAGATAAACTTAAATTTTAAGTAGTTTAAGCAATAAGCCTGCTTGTATTACAATCTTTACCTAACCTTTGATAAACCAATATTTTATTATACACACAGTAGGAGGCACTATATCATCAGATTGTTATGGACACATTCATCTTTCATTTAATGTCTGCTCTAGAAGATACCTCAAAGAAGACAGAGCAATATTTCTGTAAATTATTGTATCCTGATCATTGTTTTAAATGTAAACATTACAAGCATAAAACTAAACTAGTCAATAAATAATTAAAATTCCCCCAAATTGAAAACTCAATCAGACTAGCCAAGAAAAAACTAAATTAAAACACAAACAAAGATTTCACTGCTACACACAGACTTCTCAAGTGTAAAGAACTACAAAAACAACACCTTGTATATATTAAACATTACCCACAAATCCATTTACTTCCCATTCATCCTTAATATTAAAAGAACTCTTAAATAAGTTAATTGCTTCAGAATAATAAATTTTCAATAATAAAGATTCTTTAATTCTTCTTTTTATTTCATTTCTCTCAAAGAAGACAATCTTAGCTTCATCAAATTAATAGTATGGCCTGTATATTTTTCCTGGACATACAAAACAGAACTAAGACATTTATTTCTAACCCTATTTTTATGTCTTTCATTTAAAGTCAAACTACTCTGACCTATGTAAACCTTCTTACAAAAACAAGGGATAAAATACACTATACCAGGAATAGTCCTATCAAAAAATCTCTTTGTATTATTTATATTGATAAGAGGACTATTCCTGGTGTAGTGTATTTTATCCCTTGTTTTTGCAAGAAGGTTTACATAGGTCAAAGTAGTTTGAGTTTAAATGAAAGAATAAAGGTTCATAAAAGTAGGGTTAGAAATAAATATCTTAGTTCTGCTTTGTATGTCCATGAAAAAAATACAGTCCACACTATTAATTTTGATAAAGCTAAGGTTGTTTTCTTTGAGAGAAATGAAATAAAAAAAAATTAAAGAATGTTTATTATGAAAATGTATTATTCTGAAGCAATTAACTTATTTAAGAGTTCTTTTAATATTAAGGGTGAATGGGAAGTAAATGGATTTGTGGGTAATGTTTAATATATACATGGTGTTTTTATAGTTCTTTACACTTGAGAAGTCTGCTTGTAGCAGTGAAAACTTTGGTTGTGTTTTAATTTAGTTTTTTCTTGGCTAGTCTGGTTGAGTTTGGATTTGGGGGTAATTTTAATTGTTTTAAATTATATAAACTAGAAAAAATTTCTTATATGTGGAAAGTTATTTCATTTTTTTATAGTTAATATTCATAATTTTTTTAATTTCTACCAACATCTAACATTATTTTTTAGTTATTTCTATTTTAATCTTTCTATTCTATAATTAAGTATTTTAAGAAAGAGGTCTTGATATAATTATAATTTGTTGACTAGCATGGATATATTCATCATAAGTTCTTAAATAATATGAATTAGATTTAAAATTATATTTAAAACAATATTGTAATCAGAAACTGGAATTATTATTACATTTTCATTCAAATAGTTGAAATATTAATGTTGTCATGTAGACTAAATTGATTATATCTCTACAATTGGAACATATGAATGATTAGGCATTTGGTGAGAATTTAGATTATGTTATTATGTCTGAATTTTAAATTATAAAGTGATACATACCTTATATCATAATATCGGCTACAATTATTTTTTTCTGGTATTTTAAGAAACTCTGTATAGTCAAAAAAAAGTTTATAAACTGGTATAATAAGTTTTTTGCTGCTAAGTTTGTGTAAGTCTAAGTTTTAAAGACTTAATATTTATTACTACATTTATTTTCATTACAAAGAAATATATTTTTTTGTATAATATAATACTTAAATCTTTCATATAGAGGTGCAATACCATTATTTAATTGATAGATAATCCATAATAATCCAGATGAAATGACTACATGATGTACAAAAAGACAAAAAATATAATTTATATAATATACATGCTATAATAAATATATAATATTTGCATTAGTATATTCATATAATACTTTTTAGAAGTACTCATTATATTAATCATAGCTATGAGCTAAAATATATACATATATTATTCGTGAAGTTATATATGAAAATGTTTTTATTTCATAAATGACTAAAAATTAAAAAATACGATCAGATAATTTAAAACAAGTTTTTTTATAAGTGAAAAAGAATTAACTAATTTTATCTGACTGTGAGACAATTTACACTAGAAGACATCAAAATACATGAAATAATTTGTTTCAATAAATTATTTAAAAAGATTCTTTGTAAGCACAGAATAAGCAATTAATTTATTATTTTTAAAATAATAAATGTTCAAAAGCAACATTTTCAACAAATAATCATTTAATTTTTAATTAAACAAGAATATGCAGCAATGCTTTTTAAATTTCTACAATTTATTTTACCATTATTATTCAATACCTCTGAAAATCTATCAATATCATTAATTCAGAAAGATTGAGAAATGAGGAATTGACCTTCAATCTATATTTTATAATGATTCAAACTTATGCAAAGTTAAAATACATTACAATCAAACTGACACAATAATTTGCTCAAACTTAATTTTTATCAGATAGTTGATAAACTAATTTTCTATCTGAAAAATTTCCAGTCTCAGAAGAAATAGCAACAGTTATGTGTTTGGCTATTAATATCTCAGTATCTCCTAAATGAATAAAAGAAATTTAATTGATTTAGAATCTGGATCACTTGGTTGTATTTTGGATTTGTACTTTATTATTATATGTACATGCTACTAGATTATATCATGTACTAATACCAATAGCCATAAGATTTTATAAAGTGCATGTTGTATAGGTATGAAATCAATGTTTTAGTAAAGTGAATTTTTGCCAATGCTGAATAAATTTGTCATTTATTATAGTATAAATAAAGACTTGAAAAAAAAATTAAGTGATTTTCCAAGAATGTATGCTTTGTTTATATATAGATTTTTATGAATTATTCACAATCAAACAGTTAGTGACTTCTCAAAATAACAATTGAAGAATGTAGATTTTTTGCTACATCTTATAAAATAAATTAATATTTCTTTGACATAACTAGATTGAATTGCACTATGTTGTTAGAATAAATGGTAGATTGGCAAATTTAATACTAAAATTTATGGATAGATTCTCTGCAGAGTAAACTGCTGAGTAAATTTTTTTAAAAAAAACCTAATTTGGTTAGTTAAATAAGACTGTAGAACTATAGCGCTCAATGTGCCACACAAGTAATCAAATGTTGCATAATCTATCAAGCAAGTAACAATATGTTTTTTTTTAATAAATTAGATTCACATCAAGTAATTTTTGTTACTCCTTTGGGTATTTTTATAACACATGACCAGATGTTTTCACATTCTTATTGTTAAAAAAATGTATATCATATGTTTTGACTTTTATCCTTCTGTCCATATTGTGAACCATTTTTATTTTGACACAGAAATAAAATTCTATCAATTTATATATTTAATATGAAAATGATCCTTCAAGAAGCAAAATAATTGAGAGGATTGCTGAGCAATAAATTTGTTACTGGACTCAAACAAAATCATTTGGTCTGATAAAATAAATAACATTCGCAAATACGTAAAAAATAAAGAATTGATATATATAAAAGAAGACAAGGGTAATCATTTCATTTTACTCAACAAAGATGATTATAAAGAAAAATTGGACCAGCAAATTAATAATCTCAAATTTACTTATGTGGCCTCCTATAATTTAAAATATAAAAAAGATAAACTTATCTCTAAATACTGAGAGAGTATTGGGGGGAAATGTTCAGTAAGACTGAATATCTCAAAATGTACCCATCAACAGCAATAGTTCCAAGAATATTTGATAATATAAAATTACACAAAGAAAATAACTCTTTAAGACTAATCATAGATTTTGAAGGATTGTACTTCTATAATGTGGCTACAATTATTGCAATCTGGCTGGTCAGGGCACATACACAATAAAGTCATCTAACAAAATTATAAACCAAATCAAAAACTCAAAAATAGACACTAACAATAAAATAGCCTCATTAGAGTTAAAAGAGCTCTATGGATATACCCCTTGACTTCAAACAACAGAATTTATTCATGAAATGCTACAAAAATGTCAATTATAAAATGTTCATAAAAAGAGTTCATAATGGAAACATTGAAATGATCAATGAGGACATCACTTCAGTGGCAAGTGGGAAATATTACCAAATGTACGCTGTGGTTGTTCAATGGGGCTTCCTTTTAGCAGCATCATATGCAGCTTATATTTATCAAAATTTGAAAACAAAATTATTACAAAAGTACACGTCATTACCCTCCAACATATTATACTTTAATTATGTAGATGATCTTATTTTTCATGTTAAAGTTCATATAATAATATCTTGTGTAAAGATCTATATTTTAAAAAATGCTGAATGCCATCATTCCAGATTTCAATGTTTTTTAACTAAATTTTTTTGAAGATAATTTTATTTCCAAGACACTCTTTAATATAAAATATATTTTTGTTTATAAAGAAGTTCCATTTTTTACTAAACCCAAGTTAGTTGCATAACAACGAAGGGATGATGGTGGAATGACTATTAATATAGAGATTATGTGCAAATAATAAGACATACATCACCAAAACTATTTTATATTGCCTTATATAAGTAATTGGATAATTTATATATATATATGTTGTTTCCTTACAAATAATCTTTCCATCTCCACTTTGCAATTAATATTTTTCATTCTTTTCCTATTCTTTTCTTGTTATTTAGGTTAGTCAAAATCTTAGATATTATATATTTCTCCTACCATTACCTTGAATATCAATCATAATATCTTTGGTTGATTGTGCAAACATATTTTCAACTTTTAACTATACACATATGACTTCTTATTTCAATCTTTTTTTATTTTATTTAAGGGTACTCCATAAGATTCTAAAAATATGATATAAATCTCATAAGTCCAATCAAGACATGATTATATTGAAATCTATTAATGTAAAAGCAAATATTCATTAAAATGTACATATGAAGTAAATAAATAGAAAAAGATCTTAAAAATATATTTTATGATAAATAACAGCATGATTTTTATGAGAATCAGATACTTCCTCCTCTTAGTGTTATAAATATCTAAAAAACAAATAATAACTGTAAAGGGAAAAAATATTATTTTCATTGAATGAGAAAATGTTATATAAACAGATTTCAAGATCAGTATGTGATATGAAATTACTGCATTTCATGGCTTAATTTATATATTCATAACTCGTCTTTATCGTTTTAATCCTCCACCTTATTTTTTTTTTTTTTAGAGTTAGAGTAATTATTCTCATTTTTAGAAGTTTTAGAAACACTATTGAAATTTTGTTTACACGTCTTTTTTTTTTTTACAAGAAAAAAATAAAGTCAAATTGATTTAAAAAAAAAAAAAATCGAAAAAAAAATTGATTTTACAAGTTTTATTTGAAATTAATGTATTTTTTAATTATTTATTTAGTTTAATATCTGATTTTCAAAATGAGGTAGGGTTATTAATTTAAAAAAAAAATCAAGATTAAAAATCTATTATCACCAAAATAAAATTCAAGTTATTTTCTATCTGCATGCCTCTAGGGATCTCTTAGCTATAGTGAACTTTATTACTCTAACTTCCAATTTGTCCAGATGTGTTGGCCGCAGGCCTACGCACTCTTTTCTATGGCGGAACGAGTGACAACTTATAAAAACAGCTCCTGGTAAGATGTCATTATATCTGTTGATTATTTTTTATTTAAAAAAAAACTGATAAAAATATTTTCAATCTACCAGCATATATACTGTTGTCCTGTGTGCGCAATGTTGTTATATATTAACAAGCTATTACTGCTTCGAGTTATTATAAAATCACATACATGTGTATTAATTAGCATATACATGTATGCGTGTTTATGAAAATGTCAAAAGCAGTATGTCTACATGGTGATAAAATTTAATTATTTTAGTTAATATTTAAAGGTGTTCGTTAATAGATTAATTTACCAGCTTACTGATTTCACAAGTATATTATTGTAATCTGAGACCAGGAAGCCAGAATTCTAAGCGAATCTTCTATAAAGAGGAACATATTTTACTCATAATATTTAAAATAAATTACAATGCCTTACAATTAAGAGGAATTAATTCTTAAATAGAGAATTGATTTTTAATACACTGGTTTTAAACATAAATTATTAATAATTTAAGATTATTATTTGACAAAACCATAGTGGCTCCTGATAATCTTATAAATAAACTTTCTCCATAATGATCTATAATTTTTTGATTTATTATACTGCTCAAATAGACATTCATTATTGTGCTAATTAGTCCATCCATTTCACAGGTAACTCTTCTTTTTTCCTCAACAATCTTCTCAAGGATTATATATTTTTCTTATGAATTAAATTATCTCATGATATGATCAAAATAGAATTTCAGCTTAATTATTTGTATCTCAAATGAAAGTCCAGATTCAATCTGACTAAATATTTTATTTATGTCAGATAAAACTACCAAAAGACAAATTAAATAATTACAAAACTAAAATGAAATTAAAATTGTTATTGATGATAATTTGTTCATACTGGATCAAAAAAAAATATTAAATTTTTTTTGATATATTTTCACATCAACAGCAGGTTAAATTTATAAACTATATTGTAAACTAATCAAATTTATATACATTTTAAAATCTGCCTAATGCTATATTAGTAATAATAAATAAGATATAAAATTATATATTAAATACTAGCAAAATAAATCTTTCTCACACAATCATGGTTTCATTTCTTAACAAATAGATATCATCAAATGAATAACAACTAAACAGAAAACATATATATGTAACAGAAATAACTTTACTATAGTTTATGTCAATATTAAAGTAAGTTTTTATAAGATTGATGATCTCAGATTCAAGAAGATTTATCATCAGAGTTTCCTTAACTCTTCTTTTTAAATAATTTTTTCTAATAAAATGACCTGCATTAAGTTTATAAATATGCAAAGCTGACTTAGGATATCTATTTTTTACTCTACTCTTATGAACTTTAACTCTTTTAATTAGACTTGATTAACTTTGACCTATATAAACTTAAGAACAATTGCAAGAAATCTTATAAACTATACCAAAAATACACTTATCATCAATAGGCAGTTTTGAATTATTTAATAATGAATTTAAATCATGATCTTTCTCCCCAAAACTATCATACTACCCAATAAATAACTATTTTTATAAACCAATCTATAAATTGAAGATTTAGATGGTAAGAAAAAACTTTTTATTTTCATTAACTTTAACATTTTTACTAATATCAGGCTTGTAAATATTTTTAATAAATTCATAATTATAATCCTAATTAATATAATCAGAAGCAAATTTATTTCTTTGAATATGAGATGTTCAAAATTATTAAGCCATTTTATTCCTATAACAAAAATTTTAAAAAAAAATTTTTTTATGAGGAAAAGGTTGATAATCATCAGGGCTTATCATATTTCTTAAGTTTGTGTTTAATAAAATTATTACAAAATAACGTATTAACAAATTTATCAACCCATTAAGAAAATCAAAATTACCCCCCCCCCCATAGTAAAATGAATATTAAAATCAAGAGCATTCAATCTATCAAAAAAAAATGTTTCAATTTCTTTTTCTGAATAACAAACAAACTCAATGACATATCTAATAATTTCAAAAAAGCAGAAAAATAATTAATAACACAACACTATTCTCTAAGAAATCAATCTAGCTTAAGCACATTGAAGGAGAAATAACATACATAACCAATAAGTTATCCAATAACTCATTTCTTTTTAATTTTATAAAACACATCATTGCACATAAAATAGATTGAATTCTATAATAATAAAAGTAAATCATGAATTACTTTAATCTTATCAGCAGAAAAATATCCATGCTTCCCCAAAGTTTTCTTTAATCTTAAGTCTCATAAAGATATGTTTCTTTTGAAGTGTATTTTTGATTTTAAAAAGAGAATTGTTGACAAAATTTCTTGAAAATTTTTTTAAAAAATATATTACTTTTGACAATTTTGTATCTGTTTAAATAACAATTGTGTATTGATAGTTTAGATATTGAAAATATGTGTCAATAAGTTGAAAGATTAAAAAGTATTAATATATTTCTTTCTGTTTTAAAGAAACATAAATGTTTTGGTTTTTCTTGCTGGTAAGTTATTCATTATTTGTATTTATTTTTAGAGAATTAAATGTATTTTATACGTAGTGTTCTGATTTTTTAAAATTGAAGAAAGATGGGTTATTAGTTATGTTATTTCTTTTTAATGTGCTCTCTAGA
Source organism: Epiperipatus broadwayi (assembly GCA_028023455.1). Taxonomy (NCBI): domain Eukaryota; kingdom Metazoa; phylum Onychophora; class Udeonychophora; order Euonychophora; family Peripatidae; genus Epiperipatus; species Epiperipatus broadwayi. The sequence goes on along the minus strand of JAQFVV010006481.1, from coordinate 116,479 downwards.
TATTGACAATGTTATTAATCATTCTTCTATTTCTTTGAAATTATTTATTTGCTGTTAATGATTGTTTGTTATTGAGAAAGATAAATTGAAGGATTTTTTTTTTTGATAGATTAAATACTTTTGATTCTAAAATTAATTTTATTATTGAGGGGGGAGGGGTATCTTTAATTTTGTTAAGTTAAAATGTTTAGATTTAAATGTTGATAAATTTGGTAATACTTTATTTTATAGTCATTTTATTAAGCATAAAAATTTAAGAAATATAATAAAGTCTAATAATTATCAACCATTTACTCATAATTTTTTTTTAATTTTTGTTATGGGAATAAAAGGCTTAATAATTTTTGAAAAAAAATCCTTATATTCAAATAAGTTAATTTGCTTTTGATTATATTGATTTGGGTTATAATCATAAATTTATTAAGATTATTGTATTTAATAAAAATACTTATAAGTCTGATATTAATAAAAATAGTAATGTTAATGAGAATAAAAAGTTTATTTCCTTACTATTTAATTCTTCAATTTATAAATTGGTTTATAAGAATAGTCATTTATTGAATAGTATGAAATTTTCTTGTAAGAAGAGCCTTGATTTAAATTCATTATTAATTAGTTCAAAACAGTCTATTGATAGTAAATGTATTAATAATTTTTACAATTGTCATAAAGTTTATATAGGTCAAACTAAATGAAGTCTTTATGAAAGTACTAAAGTTCATAAAAATAGAGATAAAATATGCATTATAATTAAGCTCTGTAGGATAATGAACTAAATACAGGTTATAAAATATTATTTGACTATGCAGAAGTTATCTTTTATGGGGAAAAAACATTTAAAGGGGAGAGTTAAAAAAACTCTGATGATAAATCTTCTTGAATCTAAGTCTATTGGCCTTGTGAAAACTTCCTTTGATAATAAAAGTGTGTGGTTTTTGAAATGAATTATTAGAAGTTTATTTATCTTTAATATACATATGTATTTTTCCCACTTCACAACTTATTTATAGTAACTTTGCATATGTATGTTAATATACTTGATAAACACACTTTACCAAGCATATAACCTATATATATAAAGTTATTATATAAATGTGTGAGTGTTTTATGCTTAGTGGAATTTGACTTCAGCAGATCTATATGTTACTAGATGATACCATGGTTATGAGAATAATTTTATAATTTTATATATGTTTTATCCCAGGTGGTATTAATTTTAAGGTTGAGCCTGAAGACAAGTGACTGCATGGTTTTCAAGACTGGTATAATTATTGTTACTTGTTATTTTTTTAACTTAATATACTAAGTTATTATCAGGATAAATAATATTATTTTTATGTTTAATCATGAGTTTTTATTAAATGCTTTTATTGAAATTGAAAAATCAGTTTGTTTATTAAGTTTTGATCTTGTTCAAGTTAGAATGAAATTTTAAGTCTAAGGTTCAACATATTTAAATTTAATAAAAATTCTTGAAATCTGGTATATAATTAAGTAGTACCAGGATAATACATATAACTCACTCGTCTTTTCAGTACATATTTTACATTTTTAGACATAGAACAGAGGGTGAGAAAATATTAAAAATATATAATAATTTCATGTATCACAGTTAAAAATTCTTCTTAGAACTTTCATTTGTTTTAAAAACATTATTTGTAAGAGGGAAGTATAAAAAAAAATTTCTATCAATTTAATAACATTTTAAAATTGATATTTAACAGACTTAAGTTCAATATAACTTGTTGAAATATTTACATTTGTTTAAAATGTCTATGAAAATGATAGAACACATTAATTTTTTAACTAGGTAAATTAGTTTCTTAATAAAAAGAGTTGGGGAGGGAGATTTTTTATTGATTTTATTTGTAGTGATTTAAGTAATAAGAAAGTTGTTTGTACTATAGTTTTGTTAAACTTTTTGAAAATTATCTCTATTATTTTGTGATATATTTAACAATATTTTTTTGTGTCAGATTTTGTTTTGCTCTATGAGAATTAGTACAGTGGTAAAAGAGAGTTGAAGAAATAAAGATTCATGGGTTGCAGTTTAATTTGTACTTTTTGGTGTTCAAATGTTTCATAACCTTCTGTATGATAAATCATTTGATTATTTCTATTTTATAAAATGACTGTTTTATGATTTTTATCAGGGTATCTGGAGAATATTACTTTCATGAGTTAATCAAAGAAAATTTATATATAAGCAATAAGCTTACCTGATAAACAGACTCTGTGTAATTTAGAAGATTATTAGAGTGATGAAATGAAGAGTTAGGTTCATGGTTGATTTCCAACTTATAAAAATAAAATTCTAATTTGATCAGTTGACTGGAACTATTGTGCTCAGAATGTCATTTCGATGCTTCAGTATCATATGACTTAATAAAAACAGTGTTATTATTTATTTAATTAAAAGAAGCTGGATTATTTTATCATAAAAAGTTATTTAAAAACATTTATTCTATTTGTAGAATATTTAATAATTCTACTGTCCCATTTTATGATTTTTTTTATATTTAATTTATTTTAAAAAAAAAAAAATATGAAATTAAAACTATAAGTACTTCCTGTCCAATTTATCTGTTAAAAATTATTTTTCTGTATGTATAAATATGTGTATGCACATGCGAGTTTGAGTTTTAAAATTTCTTACAGTCAATATACTTATTAGTTGAATGTTGCTAAAATATTTTTAGTGTAATGGGTAAATATTAAACTCAGGAGCATAAACTTCTCTTATCAATCCAGTTTTGGTATTTTGGCACTCTAATATCTTATGAGCTCCCAAGTAATAAAGCCATTTCTTTATTTTACTAAATTTATCTACATAATCCACTTATAAGCAATATATTTCTTATGTATAGATTTTTAAATAACTGCAAACCTTAATTAAAATGCTTGTCAAGCATGCAATCAATGGATTTCTTCTTTTTTTTTAAGTATTGGCCTTCAAACAATACAAATACTTTTTTTTTTAAAAAAAAACAACAGCAAATGCTGATTTTTCTGATTCATTTAAATTTCTTTATTCATAGTATATAATTCAAATAAACTGTTTAAGTTAGAATGATCAATTATCACCATTTGTCCACAGTTCTATAATCCCATCTAAAGTCATTTTTTTATCATACATTTCCAATATTTTTATATTTACCAGCATTATTTATTTTAGTTTCTCATGTATTGGAATTTTTCTTTTCAGTGTTTGTAACAATTTACAATATTTTTCAGTTTATTATTAGATATTTTTACAAATAAAGTTATCCAATTATTATTTAATTTTTTTTATTCTGAAGTGCAAATAAACTGCTTAATAAATAATAATCAATTATTACTGTTTGATCATAGTCTCTAAGTTGGTTTTTTTAAATCAGTTTTACTGAATTTGCTTTCAAGAAGAACATTGTAATAGATGGAATAAAATCAAACATTAGTAGAGTACACAATGATAGATAATTAGAATCACCATTAGCAACAAACATAAATAATCAATCTAATTGCAACTAGATTCAAGAGGCATAAATGACAAACATATCAACAGACATTATTTATGATTTGATTTAAACATAAAATCAGGCTAATTATCATCATCAAATTAATGCCAATAATGAAGTATAATATTCTAAAAAATGCAAACATTGATGCTTCATACTTCAAGCATATATCTAAATGCTTAATAAATAAATTAAGCATATACTAAATGTTCCATAAACATGGTACATTTTTAAATGTTGTAGTCATTAAGTACTTATTTTAAATGTTTAAAGTCATCTGTTTTCATGGGTGTAAAAGCCATAAATTAACTAATATTCATCGACATTAAACATAGAAATAAATTGTGTAAAATTTAAAGGTGACCTTTAGTTCCTTTGCTCTACCAAATAATTTTAAAAAAAGTTATATAGATATCCATATCCATACACCAAATTCCATTGTATCTGGAGTTAGTTTAAATATTGATGGACATTGCTAATCAAAGACACAAATAACTAATTTAGGATTTTAAAAATTCATTCAAATAATGTAAAATAATTATCAATAACTTTTCCATAAATATAGCAGAAGTAAATCATAGAAATGCACTTAAACATTGTCTGCTAGTCACAGTTTGCATTCATTAAAACTCTGACATTTTTTTCTCCATAACATTTGGTAATTGTATTAATATATTTATAGTACTTTATTGTTTTAGGAATTTTTTTAGGTGACAGTTTCAATCAGAGGGCAATCTTTATTTTCATGCTTTTTCTAATTGGCATATATTAAAGTAGGGGGAAATACTTCATTTTCTTACTAACATTAAAAAACAAGACAGTCTCTTTTTCAGAAGTTTTTTTTTTTAAAAAAAATCCTTTTACTTTCAACATTATTTTGTTAGTGTATATTATAATAGGTAAGTAACAAAGATTTTCATTATTTTATAAATATTTCACATAATAAAAGATATTACAATCTTCATTGAGGATTTTTCTTAAATATTTTATTGACCTCTATTTTTTGCATGTTTAAAGTAAAAATTTGGATACTTATTTTTATTCCACATGTATCAATTATTTATTTCATAAGCAAAAATATTTCAAAGTATTAGAATTTCACTTATCTATCTATAATTTAGTGGATCAAATATTTTATTGATCTCCATTTGTTATATTATTTTGAAGTATTACAATCTTTTATTTTATATTTTTAAAATGCTATTTATTTGATAAATACAAATATTCCCAAATATTAGGATTTCAATCATATGACAATTTACTAAGTAGATATTTAAAAAAAAAAAAATTGGGGGGACAAATGAAGGTTTTAAAAAATGCCCAGTTAAACTTTAAGAAGTAATAATAATGATAATAATCAATCAAGGAAGTCAAAGTTCTGATAAATATTTTCTAATGATACAAATATTTGACATGATTTAAATATAAATATTAAATGTTTCTATAGGGTTATAACAAAACAATAAATTTTTACATTGTGATATACAGAAATATATTAATTTTAAGTGATTTTAAATAAAATCCTTATATATAATATATTCAGAGACAATGTATATAATAATACAAAATATTTAAATTACTTCTATGCTAAACTATTTTACTACTATATATGTAGTAAATAGATTTAATTATTTATGAGTCTGCTTTCAAACAGGTATATTTCTCTGTTTAGTAAGGTTTTTCCAACTTCTAAGAATATAGAGATCTTAATATAGTACAGTCCATATATCAAATTTCTTGTCTATATTAACATCTTAGACATAGTGAAAGTTGGGGATTCATCTTTTATTTTTAGAGGTTGATTTGTCAACAGATTGAACAATCATGATTTAGATAAGTTTGGGTTGTTATCATGAGAGATATAGATAGATAGACAGATAGACAGACAGACAGACAGACAGACAGACAGACAGACAGACAGACAGACAGACAGACAGACAGATAGATAGATAGATAGATAGATAGATAGATAGATAGATAGATAGATAGATAGATAGATAGATAGATAGATAGATAGATAGATAGATAGATAGATAGATAGATAGATAGATAGATAGATAGATAGATAGATAGATAGATAGATAGATAGATAGATAGATAGATAGATAGATAGATAGATAGATAGATAGATAGACACACATATGGTCCTATATTTCATTTCATAAAAAATAATTTGCTTTCAAAATATAGAACACTAATTTATTATGTACAAATGATGTATGAATATAGATATAATGTATATGGTTACGTAAAACTATTTCAGTTTTTAATTTTCTTTAATTTGTAAGTCAAATTACTTAATTTTTTACCTGCCATTTAATATAAATATCTTACAGTAATAAAATAAAATGTGACCATTGTTAAATCATAAATAAAATAAGGTAAGGTCTTGCATTGTTAGCCGAGAGTATCGCAGCCGCCATGCAAGCAAGTAGTTGTTTGCAGACGGGTGTGGATTCGCGTCCCGGCAGATGCTATGACATGAAAAAAATAAGGTTTGATTGAATAAATTCTAAGAAAATATACTTTACATATCATCGTTGTTGTTTTTTTCTTAATTTCTGTTAAGGCAACTGTTTTTTTTTTCTCTATCACATTTTTTTAGTAATTTTTTTATATAGCTTCATTTATTCAAAATTATTTACCAACTTTTTAAAACAAATAGAAGTGAACTATTTTTTTGGTTTATTTTATAAAGAAATATATTTTCCCCTTTGTTGGTTCTATAATTATTTTGGCATAATCTATATGTATATTTTCTCAGCTGTACATTTCATTTGACAATGCTTTTGTATGTATATAATATAACATATACCACTTATTATTTCAGGATGCAGTTTTTTTCATCATTGTGTATACACAAGTTAGTCAACATCGTGTAAATTGTCTGAGTAACATATTTAGATTAACATATAGATAAAGTAGTCCTGGTTCATCTTTAATTCAGATTCAGTTTTTATAATCTCTGAACATCAGGTGCAACTAGAAGTATCTGCATTCACATATCTCTGCTGACTCTTCTAGTATTTATTATCATATTATAGAATGTAAAATTGGTAAGCAGAATTAATTAATGTTAATTATTTTTCCCACTTTAATCTAGCATAAAACAATTTTTAACATTTTAAAATATTTAGTAAGTATAATTTTAAGACTAGTTAGATATACTTAATCTATTTTTTTGTTTATCTCCATATTTTTAACTTTATTTGCTATCACAAACCTTTTGTAAACAATTATTATGTCTTATTATACCTTAATAAAAAAATTTTGTTATAACTTTAAGAGTGCAAATGAATTTGATTTAAATACTTTTATTTGCAATTGAAAAATTAAACTGTTGTTAAAATAATCCCTTATTTGTATTAATACTCTATTATTAGCTGTAATATTACCTATATTTTTTTTCAGAAGTTACAATTTTTTTTACATAAAACAAATAACAAATAAAGATTCTTGTAAATGAATATTAATATCCATCTAGTGTTCTATTCTACAATATATATATATATGATAACAGATGGCATTCTACCAAAAACACCGTCAAGCGTAGTTTTCTGTTTACATAAACGTCAGAGCGAGCATTCACTATCTCTAACTTTAATTCCACTTTCAGATCATGATGTCAAGCTATTTGCTATTGTCAGTGAAAGACAGGAACAAGAAACTAGACCTAAACCCAAACTCTGAGCATTTATGAAACAGTTTCTATTCAGCTTGCATGCGTGAATCTTTTAGACATGTTAATGTCTTCAAATTCAGCATAGCAAGCCAGATGGCTACATGGGTCTGATCTCAGTTCAGCATCACCACATAGTATAAGCCTCTGCAATATACATCATTGCAAGAAAGACCTCAAAGGTACATTTATGATAAACAAAAAAAAACACAAGTTAAAAAACTTACTAACGCTTGTATTTATGGTAACAGATGGTGTTCTACCAAAAACACCGTCAAGTGTAGTTTTCTGTTTACATAAACGTCAGAGCGAGCATTCACTATCTCTAACTTTAATTCCACTTTCAGATCATGATTTCAAGCTATTTGCTATCGTCAGTGAAAGACAGGAATAAGAAACTAGATCTAAACACAAACTCTGAGCATTTATGAAACAGTTTCTATTCAGCTTGCAAGTGTGAATCTTTTAGACACATTAATATCTTCAAACTCAGCATAGCAAGCCAGATAGCTACATGGGTCTGATCTCAGCTCAGCATCACCATATAGTAGAAGCCTCTGCAATATACATCATTGCAAGAAAGACCTCAAAGGTACATTTATGAAAAAAAAAAAAAATACAAGTTAAAAAACTTGCTAACGCTTGTATTTATGATAACAGTACCTTTGAGGTCTTTCTTGCAATGATGTATATTGCAGAGGCTTCTACTATGTGGTGATGCTGAACTGAGATCAGACCCATGTAGCTATCTGGCTTGCTATGCTGAGTTTGAAGACATTAATGTGTCTAAAAGATTCACGCTTGAAAGCTGAATAGAAACTGTTTCATAAATGCTCAGAGTTTGTGCTTAGATCTAGTTTCTTATTCCTGTCTTTCACTGACAATAGCAAATAGCTTGAAATCATGATCTGACAGTGGAATTAAAGTTAGAGATAGGGAATGCTCGCTCTGACATTTATGTAAACAGAAAACTACACTTGACGGTGTTTTTGGTAGAATGCCATCTGTTATCATAAATACAAGCGTTAGCAAGTTTTTTAACTTGTGTTTTTTTTGTTTTTCATATATATATATATGTGTGTGTGTTTTGAGTGCTCTGAAACACAGCAATAGAGAAGCTGATAAAAGTAATGATATAATGGTTGAACACTTTCAAGAACTTATTGTGTTCTCATAATCATAGCAAGAGCAGAATATGAAAAAAGAAAATGGAGAAATATATATATGGCCAATGGTTTGTGCATGTAATTATTTGGCAAATGTGCTTCATAAAATTTTGTAACCAATCAAATGCTTCAGATTTTGATACACTCCTTCAAACTTTCTACATATCTTGAAACTATTGATCATTCAATATGCTTTTAGATTTTCCTGTTTGTAAGAACAATTAGAGATCATTTATGTGATTACTCATCTTATTCAAAATTGTGGCCAATATTTTAATAACATTTCATTTACTTTCTTTAGGGCAGTTATGAAAGAACATAGTTTCAGGTATTGTTTTTTAGGAAAAAAGATTTCAATTATTATTTCCCTGTAAAAAAATAAATAATATTAAGACTTCAACAAGCAATTTTGGATACTATATGTAGTCACAATAATAATTAGGACCATCCACCTACTGTTTTTTTATTTATACCTATTCTAATACATAAAAATTCTAATCAACATAGATAGAAATACAAATAAAGGACCATAATCCAATTTATCCATTTGTTTGTTATGCCTAATTCTTTTTTTTTCACATGGTTTATAATCTTTTCTCAAAATATAAAAAAAGTTTTTAAATGTTTATGATTTTTTTATATTAACAAATAAGATATGGACTATTTAAATTATTTAATATTTTGCTTTCTTTTGCATTTTTTTATCAGTTTTAATTTCATTCATTACAGATTTCTTTATGCCTCACTATAAAATACATATATTCTTTTATTATCATTCTTGTGAGAAATTATTGTTTCAACCCATTTCTTATTAAAAATATTTATTTTTATTTTTTACACAATAAGCAAATGATACAAATTAATATTACTTTTAATAAAATTATATCATAATGAACACTGGATCAGGAGATAAAATGTTTATCCTTAAAACTAGAAGCCTAATATCCCAGATAAAGCCAATATGCTTGCACAATATATATATATATAGTCATTTAGAAAACAATTGTATTTTCTTTAATATTTTTTTACCAATAATTAGGATTTGCTTTATATTAAATATGAGCTAGAAGTAAAAATATTAACAGACATCTGGACAGCTATGATGTCATAAAAATGATGTCACTATAAAAAGCACATCTTTCATTACATTTTTTTTCTTTTTTTCTCTTTTTCTTTAGTATATATTGCATCCTTACAACAAAGATTTAAAATAATTACATTTCAAATAAAATGTTAAAATACAAAAGTCATACCAATTTTCATCAATTATATTGATAATAGTGAAGAATTACTAAAAATGATGCAATGCTCTCAAAGAGGTAAATAATAATTTTATAAATCACACGATTCAGTAAAAAAAAAAATTTAAAAAAAGGGAGAAAGAAATTGAGATGATTTTTTTTAACTTTCAACTAAATAATACTTAATTTCAAACAAAGAAGTTGCATTGCAGCAAAAAAAAGAAAAAAACTTGTATTGTGTAGAGGTAGATAGCTCAAAGAATCATCAGAGATTCTTTTATATCTACACAAAGATAACTTCAGGTATTCAAAACTATATATTTAATCATGCAAATATATATATATATGAAAAGGTAAGTATGATTTACAATTACATTTTCTACATTATTATTAACAAAAAGGCAAAAAATAAAATTAAAATAGTTTAGAATAAGATAGATCTTTATGCAATAAATAGCTTTTATAAAACCTATAGTTAAAGTGGCTTCCTGATGAGATAGAGGTTAGAAGTTTAAAAATTTCTAGTAATATATAACATCCATTCTTTTACTCTTTTGAAAAAAAATGCATACCTCTAAGTTGCTGCAATTTTTAAAAGAATTTTCTTTAAGACCATTATTAAATCTCTGAATGCAGTATTACAAATCGCAAAATCAAATCATTAAAATTATATTAAAGTGATAATATTTAATTTATTTTTTAAATATTGAAATTACATAACTTTAACTTTATTAAAAATATAACCATGGATTCCAATGTCATTTAATTTTGTAAAAAAATCCGTAATATATACCAACTGTCTAAATATTTCAATAATTGTTTCAATTTTTAAAAAAAGTTTAGACTTTTAAGAAAAAAGACTAGATGAATGTGGGGAATGAATAAGATAAGTTTAAAACGTAAAATAAGTCATATAGATGTCTTAAAAAGGATAAAAGGTGAAAAAAATTATTGACAAGATCATGAAAAAAAGAGGAAATGAAATAGATGTGCATAAAGAGAAAAAATATGAAAGACATCTGAGGAAAAAAAAAGTTGATAAATAATTTTAAAGAGGTAAAAAATAATTGCTAGTACTCAAAAACATAGCAAGAAATAAGAAGGCTTAAAGTGTTTTGGTATATGAAACGTTTAGCATATAACTAATAATAAGTGCTCATATATATATCTTCAAAACTTTTTTATAGCAGTGGTGCAAGAAGTATTTTATGGATTAAAATGGAAAGCTAAAGGAATAAAAAGTATATCTAGATTTTGCAAATGATGTAATTGATTTTTAATAATTGCTCCAGAGCTTTAGGAAACATTGCAAGGATTATTAGCTGAAAGTAAAAAAAGTAGAACTAAAGATAAATGTTAAAAAGACTAAAGTAATATTCGATTAATTTTTTCAAAACATAAAAATAAAAATTGATAATGATGAGTTAGAAAAACTTAACAAATATATTTATCAGATTATTACTGCAGATGAAAACATAATGAATGAAATTAACCATTGAATTAAACTTGATTGGAATGCTTTTGGTAGAAATAACAATATTAAAAAAAATATGCCTATGTGTATGAAGAGGAAGGTTTGTAATAATTGTGTTTCACCAGTTCTTACTTATGAATCTGAAAATTGAACACTTAAGAAAAGTACAATGCTGAAATTTCAGACCACTCAAAGAAGTATGGAGAGATGCATATTAGAAGTAAAAAGAACAGATTTAAAATGAGATACATGAGTAAGAGAACAAACAGATGTTACTGACATCACTGAAAGAATTTAGGTACTGAAGTGGAGTTCAGCTAGGTATATTGCTAGAGGAAATGATAATAGATGGACAATTGAAATCTTAAATTGGATTCCAAGAGATTGTAAAATAAAGAGACAACATGTGTGATCGATGGATGAAATAAGGAAGTGTGTAAAGCATGTGGAGAGGAGAGTCCAAATATTAGGAAAGATGGTTTGCACCTGGAAAGACCTTTATCCCTGCAATGAATTGATAATGGTAAAAAATGATAGTGATGAAGTGCACATAACTTAATTTTCTATGAATTATTTAAGTCAGAATAGTCTCATACACCATCCTAAGTAATCTTTTAAGCTATTCCATCTATTACTCTATTTTGCAGATATATATAATTACTTTGGTGCAAGTATTTTCAATTCCTTCTATTTTATTACCTTTTATTATCAAACTTTCTTTTAACTAATAATAATAACAAATAGCCACTCATAAATGAATGTGCCATTATAACACTAATTTAAAAAAAGAATATACAAAAAGTCAAACAAAAGAGAAAAGAAAAAAAGCTACTTTAGAACTGAGTTTTGTGATAATTGTACAAACCAACCAATAAAACACAAATAAGTCAACATACAGAATATGCTGCTTTGTTTTTTTTTTTGTTAATTTGATATTTTACTATATGTTATTGTGGATTTTTTTCAGCAGAAAACTTTTCTTTCTGAAATATTTCAGAACCATGTCTAATTATAAAACTCCATTGTATTTTATTTTCTTCCATATCTTCCCAATAAAAACAATTGTCATCTTCATAACATGGACAGGGTCTATCTTTCCCATGAAAAGCATGACTAAGCTTACCATTAAACAACTTTTGCAAAGTCATCCATTCTTCATTCATTTTACATATCCAATCTGATGAAAGAATTTTACAATAATCTATAGAATCACATTCAGCAAGTTGAAGAAAATAGTTGTTGTGTTTATGATCATGCTATTGTATTTTTAAACTTTTACAGATAATCCTTAAAAGGGACTTTTCTACTGCTTTTATACTGCACTGATAAGTTGTCCAATCCAATATATTAGATTAAATAACAACTATAGACACAGCTAACCATTTTTTAAGTTCATATGTCACTCTCAATGCATCAAAAAAGATCTAGAATTTTCACAATCAGCTGATGATTATATTTTCTTGGCAGTTTTAATACATCAATTGTTTTTAAGCTTTGTTGTCAGTCTTTGATTTTCTGCTTTCATGTCTTCATATTTGTTATGAAATTTCACATTTAATCTATTATTCTGCCAAGCAAAAAATGTTACATATTTTCTTTTAATTAAATCATTAATAATAAAATCCTTGTCAAAAAATCAGTCATGATTCATTTTTTAGGGAATCCAAGAATATACTTGTATCCATGACATACTTCTTTAAAGAATTCCATGTTTTAGTAATATGATAGTAACATCCATATGAGCAATTTTAGTGTTCAATAGTTAAAATGTATGCATAGTAGATTTCTAAAAAAATGAACATCAATTTTTTTTGTGCGTGTGACTGGAATATTTTATTGCAACTATCATTTTAGTCTTGGAATGTACTGATTTATGATCTATCCAACAACATGCATGTGTAAATGCTCATGTAAAGTGAACTTCCCTTATATTCTAACACCTAACTTCAATGTAATCTATTAAATGCTATTGTTTTGAATGTGCATTCATCCATGTTCATTTATAGCTTCTTCTTTTTTATCTAAATAAAATATTTGTGAAAGTCAATCCATGTGATGTGCAAAAATTCAATAATAATAAATCACTTGAATTTAAAGCACCAATAGTATTATTTCCAATAATTTTTGGGTAGAATCTAATATTTGTATCAACACATGCATTAATATCTCCAAGAAGAAAAAAAAACATTTTTTAACAGTACTGCTGTAATAATGCTATCCAAAAAGAATCTCCTATAAATTCTCTGAATTTCTAAAGTAATAATATAAACATTAGAACCACTCATTGAAACTGCAAGAAATTCTAGCATTAAGATATACTAAATTAAGCACATCAAATACCATGAAATCTTTTTTCATTGACTGACCTGTCTTACCAAATATATATATATCCATCTGATTTATTAAATTTTTTTCTTCTGGGAAACAAGTTTTTCTAAAATTCACTGGATCAATCCTAAGTCTTGGCTGCTCTTTACCCACCAGTACAGTCCCAGTTATGGTCTTGAAGAGGTTGTATCAAGTAAAGTTTGCACATTTTACATACCTGTATTTAGAAAATAAATTTTGATTTCTAATACATACCTTTTGTAATACTATTGATGTTTGCACTATTACTGATATTTTTATTATCTTTTATTTATATAAATCTTCCAGGCATGGTAATGTAGCCATAATGTATAAACTATGATATTTTTAATATTTGCTTGAAAATTTGTGATGATGGCATTTAAACAGTATTTATATGTCAGACTATATCCAATACCTGATAATAAACATTGAATGTCTTTAGAAAAATTCGAACTTTAATCTTTTCAAGTACATCAACAATTTGTAATACACCCAGATCAGTATATATCACAATATGAATGGTGTTATTATCTGCCTTTCTTCAGGTGTTGCTGGCTTGGCCAGTGATACAATTAGTATAGAAATCAAACATGGGCCTTTAGATTTATGAATATTGAATTTAATATAATGCCTTTCTAGTTCTGTGGTAGGCAAGGAAATTCCTCACATAGGATTGCCCAAACATACACTCCTTGCCAACCAAAATTTATTGTTTTATTAAAATATAGTTTTAAACTGATTCATTAGTGATTATAATACCTCAAGAATAATCACAACTAATAATTGTCATCCAATAGGATCATTCCTTCTCAAAGGTGTAAGATAACAAAATTGGAGTCAACTCCTGTACATGTAGTTAAAATATGAAAATGTTACTGCACACACACACACACACAATGTCATTGCCATCACTAGTATAAGGCGACATCCAATGGCATGAGATGTTCATGATGACTGGACCATATAATAACTTGGATGAATGAGAAAAAAAAGAAATGCTTGTATTGTAAAAGTATCTAGTTTTCAATGAACAAGCATCCCTATCCTGCAAGGCAGTGAGTGCTCTTGAACAGGTATTGTTTATTTGTATTCACAATTGGCTTTCATGTCTAAAGATAATTCCACTATCTGCCACTTGGAGAACCTGTTGGTAAGGTGAGTGCAGCATGCAAAATTCAACTTATATCTTCCACAATTTCTTTATAATATTACAATTCCACTTCTTCAATATCTGCAATAAATATATTTTTCAATCTTTTAGTGTCTTGTTCATTCCTTTTATCCAACTCATTTTTCCAAATCCTATACCTTAAACATCACTAAAACATGTTTTACTCTCATCTTTTATTCATATTTCTACACAACACAAAGCATCATTCCAAATGTTATCTTTAAACACCTTTTTTAACTTTAAGCTTTAAAGCCTTCAACCCTAATAAATTTTATTATAATTTATTCTCCATTATATTCTGTGATATCTATGTCATTAATGAATTTTAATATTTTCTATAATATAATAATAATTCTTCTGCTTTACTGGAATTTATATTCTAAAGAAATATTAATCTTGCCTACTATTTTATTAATATACTCTACTTTAAACTTAATCCTATCATCTAGAGAATCAGATTAGAGTATTTCTATTACCTCCTATGCTAATTCAATGTAGACCAAATAATGTTCATTTAAGTGTCTTATGTAATTAAATATTGGTAAAATATGGAGAATACACCAGCTCTTTTTATATCTTAAATCTATATGTATGTAGCATATACACAAAATTAAATGGCTTTTAACCAGCCCATTCCAGAATGAAGATTTCCCTTCAGATGCTTTTCAAAGAAAGATTCATAAAACACTACTTACATGTCAGATGCTTTGAGAGTTCAAGTGTTTTTATTAATTTTACTTAAAATTACTATGTTCTCATTTACTAACTAATAGCTGGATACATTTTTTATGAACAAACTGCCTGGAGCAAACTTAAATTTACTTGTAACTTGAAAAAATTTCCAAGTTCCATTTAAATCAGATTTGAACTTGAAATTACAGCTATTGCCTAAAGAATTGAAATGAAATGATAATATCCATGTAAATAGAGATAACCCTTTGAACTCCAACAAATGAGCTATTATAGGATTAATAAAAAAAACTAATTTAATTTCAGGGATTGATAGTTAGCAGTAACTGATAATTTCTTGGAAACATCAAAGATTAAAAGTTATCTCTATTTTCATGGGTAAGATCTTCTAATTTCTATTCTTTATAATAATAGCAATCCATGGAAATATTTAATCACATACAACTCTTTGGAGAATTTTAAAATAATATTTGCAGAATGTCAAGAAAGTTGCTATTTTTTCACATTGTCACACCTATAAAAATAGTTTTCAGTGTTTAAATCCATATAAGGACTTGTGTTTGAAGTAAAATAGTACTCCTTTATTTCAAGAACAATCACAAAAAGAGATATTATAGGTTAATGAAAAAAACTTCTTTAGTCCCAGGGAATGTCAGTAGTAATTGATAATTTCTTGGAAACATCAAATATTAAAATATATCTTTAATTGAATGGATATTATCTCATTTTTAATGTTTATTATAATAACAATTCATGGAAATATTTAATTCAATATATGAATATACAAATTAAAGCAATCCACACATAAACGACACCAGTATCAATAACAATCAACAATCTTAATTAGTTGTCAAAGCATCCTCCTTTTTACAATATATATATATATATATTGTAACCATATATTTTAGTATAAAATATAATAATTGATGTAACTGGTATAAAAATTTCTCTGTCTTCTTTTGGTGATTTGATTGGCTTGATTTGCACTTTGAACAGATTACTCTCTTATATTCAAAATAATTTATTAGAGAGAATGGGTAATATTTTGCCTTACTTGTTGTCTATATTATTTTAATAAATTTAAATTGCTTCTTTCCATATACTAATTCATATCAAAATGTTTAACTTTTTAAAAATTTTGACAACACATTAAATTTGGTAAAATATTATTAAAAATAATAATAATTTTTATTTGTTTAAAATGGTCTTAAAAATTATTTCCATTGAATTAAAAAACCATTTGTTCAACTAAATTTAATTATTAAAAATAAATACAGTAATTACGTATGCGTTTCATTGTAAAAAAGAAAAGAGCGTGAATTAAAAAAAGATCGTCTGATAGTGTTGCTTTGGAGGGAAAAAAAAGAAAAGAAAATGGTAAAAGGCAAATGGTGTAAATATGATAAGCTTATTTTAAAATAGTTAACAAATAAACGGATTACCACAAAGTTTTCTATAAATGTAAAAATAACATAGTGGTATTTAATAATAATATGAATTGCTAAATTTAAAGTCTGTTCAAGTCGACTAACCAGGTGGATCAAATCGCTAATAATAATTTTCCAATATTACATTTGAAATATGTCGGAGCTTTCCAGTTTAAAAGCAGAATTAATTGCAAGATTTTGGTATGTTTTAATATATTTATTATTCTACAATTTGGAAAAATTAAATAAGTGTTTTAATTACAGAAGTTTTATAAATATGAAAATTTGCTTTTTAAAAAAGAAGTTTAAATTAAAGTAAAATGTTAAAGTGATTAACATAGTTTAATATTTCCGTTTATAATTTTAATAAAAAATATAGTATTGATTGATATTTAACTTTGCAATGCCAGTAATATATTTGCTAGTTAATTTGTTTACCATTTGGATAATAAAAACAGTCTTCAAATAATTAATTAAAGCTATTTTCTAATTTTATTGTCAGTTTGGAATGATTAAATTAATTGCTATAATTAGTATTCCTAGATTTAAGCGTGGATAAATAAATATTAGCATGGATGTGATAAACTTGGAACAGTTTTAATAGAGAAATGTAGAAATTAATAACTTATGAAAAAACATTTTCATTTAAACTCTGCATGTCATATTTTGGAATTGTTTCATGTTTATGGAGCCACGTAAAATCGTTAATCTAATAGTGCTTATAATAACTAATACAAATGGATAAAATTACATGTATGGAATTCAACTATAATTGTAGCTATTACTTCGTATATCTATTGTTCGACACATCGTACATGGATTTCACGGATCATATTTGTAGTTATAAAATGCTATACAATTTAATTTGTGATACACACACCTGCTGGAATTCATGTATTGAACTATAAAATGCTATACATTTAATTTATATCACACACACACCTGTTAGATTTTATGTATTTGATGAATAATGCATTACTTTAATTTTATCGTTATATGAACTTGCATGTGAAGTTCATAAGTTATATTTTATTAAGTTTAAATTAATAGGGGTTGAATAAAATACTTATTCAAGAGAATAGCGCTTACGAAAAAGCTTGAAAAGTACTAAATGAATTTATGAGATGTATCAATTTTTCATGAGGTATTTTGTGAGTCTTTCCAGATTTCTATTCCTATACTAATATTACTTATATTATATTACATATGTTTTATTTTAAGCAAGATAAGTTAGTACATTAGTTGTCCTGATTAGTGTAACATTTTATTATGCAAGAACCCACATTTGCTAAAATGTTAGTGTTTTCTGAATGGTCAGAATAACTGAGGAGGATGATTTTGCACTTTAATGTGAAGTAAATAGTAATGTTGTTTTATAATGTTAAAAGGCATTAATCTGTGCCGGTGGTTAATCCGCAGATTACTTAATTACTATTTTTGTATTTTACACTCATTCCTGCGCTGGTGGTTAATCCGCGGAATTGTGTAATTATACTTATTACTTTATGATGGTGTATAAATCCACAAAGCGTTTAGTATTATTTAATTTCTATGTCTAGATAAATGCATCCACAGGAATATGGTTTTACTTCATAGATATAAGTTGGGCAAAGTATTTTAGTTATTCTGCTAAATCATCTTCTTCCATTTGTAAGTATAATTTATAAGTTAGATCATCAAATTGTAGCAGGACATTCTATTCAAGTTACCTCATAATAATTAACTGTTGGTTGATTATTATTTACCTGAATGTAAGTTTAAATTTTCACTTTATTTAATGATTGCATTATAGCTAAATCCTACAGATATAATATTATTTATTATATTATTATAAGTTCACGGTATAGATTTATTGAATCTGGAAATGACATTAGATGTTTCATGAGTTGATGTTGAATTTAGTATAATTTCCTCAATACATTCATTATATCAAATTGAAATATAAGGTATGATTAGGTTTTTAAAACCGTACCTATGATATGTTATTGAAGAAAGTCGATGGAATTATAATTTATTTATTTTATTTGTTTATTTATGTCTTTAATTATAACATTAGAATTAATTACTTATTATTCATAAATTTGTAAATAAACGTTGATTTATAATTAAACTTACTGTGCCGTTGCTATTTGTCATTCGTAAAATCAGAAATCATAAACCTTGGATAGAGCATACATTGAAGTACATACTATCGTCAACATGATATAAGAGTTTAGTAATATTTTGAGAAAACATTTGGATGCTTTTCGTCTTTGGTAGTTTATGATGTGTAAGGTACAATAAAATCCCATTTACCTTTTCCATCATTTTAGCTTTGCGTAGTTGATTCTAGTATACAATATAAATTGATTATTAAACCTGTAAACAGATTTACCAGATAATGACATGATTGAATATATTTACTTAACGTTTTAAATTGTCATTTGTCAGTATAATAAGAGTCTCAGTGATATAGTAAACTATAAAAAAAAGAACCCAAGTATTTATGTTTATTTATTGCAAAGCTTTACCTGGACTAGCATTTGTATTAAAGATCATATAGATGGTTTAAAATTTCATAATCTTATGTAGTTCCACAAATTATGCCATCTTGTACATGGTTGGCCATCGGGTCTCATACAATGAAAGTCGCCAATTAAGGTTTGAAAGATAATAACATTACATACTTATAATTTGTTTAATGTATTTTATCATACTACTATGATAGGTCTTCGCGGTACACCCTGGCTGCGATCAAATTAAATCATAAAAAATTTATGTTATATCATTGGTTTGGTCTGTGGTAAGTTGCTCCAGATTTTGGTTGTGGTCTTTGGTGCATAATATAGATGGCATGACATGCTTTTGGTTACAGCTCTTAATAGCTGACAATGTGCAGCGGGAATTGATCGGTGATCGAGGTTACAATTCTTAGCGCACTTATGTTTTGGTGATATTATGTAGTTGGAACAACAATCGAACGGTTACAATTTTTTGGTGCCACAACATGTTCGGCCCGATATGTTGAGGTTATACAGTCATTATAAGTGTGCGATTACAGTTTTTAGCACTTTATAAACATGCGACTTGATTAATTGATCGTTGTAGAGTACAATATGGTAATGTGTGAACTAAATTAATTAATGATTGTTGATTACAATTTTAATTTCCCATATTACAAGAATATTATCATGTGACAAATGCTCTATAATGGTGATAAAATATTGTATGTTTTATTGCTATATATTTCTCCAAATTACTTATATAGATTTCTGATGACAATAGCAATCGTATTCCAAGATATACCAATATTTATGATTGAATTGGGAGGAGTTGAAATTATCAAGGGTTTATAAAGTAGTTGTTATAAAAACTGCAAATATTTATAGTGGGGGTTCAGATTATTTTAGTGTGAATGTGATATATACCATCTGGGATAGATTATTGGTGGTGATGATTTAGTGGTTGGTTGGCTTGAACAAGATTTTAATTGATTATTGTTATTAAAACATATATATTTTAGGAAAGTAAAAGTTTAGTTTCACAAAATATTGAAATAGTTGTTATAAAATACTCAAAATGAGTGATTCTGAAGAAATTAATTATCCTGAGAGAACCCAAGAAGTTCCTGATCTTGATTTTCAACAACGGTTTATGTTGATGCTTCAACGCATAGAGATTGGAATGAACGAACAATCTCTTTCTCAAAAAGAGATGACTGAAAAATTGAATAAACAGTCTGAAAAATTGAATGAACAATCTCTTTCTCAAAAAGAGATGACTGAAAAATTGAATGAACAGTCTGAAAAATTGAACGAACAATCTCTTTCTCAAAACGAGATGACTGAAAAATTGAATGAACAGTCTGAAAAATTGAACGAACAATCTCTTTCTCAAAAAGAGATGACTGAAAAATTGAATGAACAGTCCGAAAAATTGAACGAACAATCTCTTTCTCAAAAAGAGATGACTGAAAAATTGAATGAACAGTCTGAAAAATTGAACGAACAATCTTTTTCCCAAAAAGAGATATCTGAAAAATTGGATAGTTTTGAGAATAAAATGGCTGACGTTCAGGAGTTTGTGAAAGAAAAAATAGAAGCTGCTAGGGTAAAAACAGTGGAGGAATTTAATCAAAAATTTCAATCATTAGAAAATAGTTGTAAGGCAGCTAAAGGGGAGTCCGATATTAAATTAGAAGAAATTAAAGCTAATTTCTTAGATTATAAAAAGCACTTGGAAGTTCAGATAGAAGAAATTGGAAATAAGTTTATAACCCATGAGGAGAAGGTGGACACTAAACTGAAGGTGCTTGATGTGGCAATGGGAGACTCAAGGAGTCAGTTGGCACAAATAGTTAGTGAAATGAACTATAAAGTTCAAGAAGTAGAGTCTCAATCTGCTAAATCTATTGATAAAATTAAAACTGAAGTGGAAGTTAAACTTCAGAATATGAATGAGAGTCATTCAACTTTTGAACAAGACATATTTAAATCCATGAGTGAATCTGTAACAGAGAGCAGAGCAGAATTAGGGAGCATTAAAAAGATTTTGGAGGAAACTATCAATAGGTCTAAAGTAGAGAATAAAGAATTGAAAAAGACTAATGCTAAATTTAGTGGAGATTTAGAAATGATGCAGAAAGAGTTGAAGGAAGTGAGGGATAAATGTCAAGAGTGGCCAAATGAGTCAAATGAGTTTAAAGAAGGACAGAAACTAGAGGCAAAGATTGAAAATCTTCAGCTAAAAATGTTGGAAATTCAAAAGGCTCAAGAGAAAAATGATAATTTCATTGGTCAAAACACCAAGTGTTATGTGGATGGGACAGAGACCTCTGTTAAAGAAGTAGTTGTATCAGATGGTAATTTTACTGGTCTCCGCACAACTCCCATTTTCCAAAAACCATTAGGAATTGAATCTGTGGCCAATGATGTCAAGAACACAGATATGTCTATGGGTGGATCTACAGCTCTTAAATTTCTAAAGATTAAGCCATTTAAAGGGGAGTATTTGGAAAACCCTCTAGAATTTCTTCAAAATCTGGAGGAATTGTTTACTTTATGTGCATTTTCAGAAAGAGAAATATGGGCTATCTCCAGCAACCATCTTTATGCTGCTGCAAAAGATTGGTGGCAGTCTTTGTTTGATTGTCCTCAAACATATGGAGATTTTAAACATTTAATAATGTCAAGTTTCTGGGTGAAGATCGTCAGGATAACATGCGTTATCAAATCACTCGAGAAAAGTACAATGCTAATAAAGGTAGCTATACTCAATTTTTTCGTGGACAGGCGGTCAAACTTAAAACTTTAACTGCTTTTCCATTATCTGAGCATCATATAATCAGGATCTTAAGACATAACTTACCTCGACAGATTGAACAAGTTTTGATTGCTGCTGATAAGTATACAATTGATGAGGTGTCAGAGATCTTAGATGCACTAGAGACAAGTGAATGTGACCTGGAAAACAGATATAGAGGGGGAAAGGATGCTAGAGCTTCTCCTAACTGTTCCATTGCTAATGTTAA
Source organism: Epiperipatus broadwayi (assembly GCA_028023455.1). Classification (NCBI taxonomy): domain Eukaryota; kingdom Metazoa; phylum Onychophora; class Udeonychophora; order Euonychophora; family Peripatidae; genus Epiperipatus; species Epiperipatus broadwayi. Next base: position 94,276 of record JAQFVV010006481.1, on the reverse strand, counting down.
TGTTGCTCCCATAAGAAGTCCTTATCGTGATAAAAGATACCAGAGTAGGAGTCGTAGTTATAAATGACCAAATTTTTATCATAGAGTTAATGGTCAACCTAGTCTAATTAATAAGACCCAAGATAGAGATCAACCTTCTATTAGTGGAATTAAACCACCTCACACAAAAGGTATTAAGACGAATGTTAAAAGTAATACATTAAACTAGAAGGGGCCTCATGGAAAAGTTCCTCGCTGTGGGTGCCTGTTGCTAACTTGGGAAGGAACCATATAGACAATGAAAAAGCATATGTAAATAGTATAGACCTTAATATTGATCTGTTGGATCCTTTTAAGGTCGGAGATTTTGTATTTGTCTGTACTCCTCATGTTAGCAACTTAAAAAAAAACGAATTTAGAAAATTTTTAAGCTTATATAATGGACCTTTCATGATTGAAAGCCAGGTGGGAGAGAATGCATTTATGCTCTCAACCCCTGAAGGAATCCAAGGCACCTACAATGCACGTAGTTTGAAACCTGTACCTTCAATAAATTAGGGGGATTTATATCGTGTAAATGTTATACCATATTCAGATTGATGATAAATTATAGATAGGATAATAAAAATAGTGACTTATGATGTACCTTAGTAGAATTTGATGAAATGGAATTCTGAAGAAAGATAAATTTTTTCCATAGGGGGTGGAAACTGTAACCATATATTTTAGTATAAAATATAATAATTGATGTAACTGGTATAAAAATTTCTCTGTCTTCTTTTGGTGATTTGATTGGCTTGATTTGCACTTTGAACAGATTACTCTCTTATATTCAAAATAATTTATTAGAGAGAATGGGTAATATTTTGCCTTACTTGTTGTCTATATTATTTTAATAAATTTAAATTGCTTCTTTCCATATACTAATTCATATCAAAATGTTTAACTTTTTAAAAATTTTGACAACACATTAAATTTGGTAAAATATTATTAAAAATAATAATAATTTTTATTTGTTTAAAATGGTCTTAAAATTATTTCCATTGAATTAAAAAACCATTTGTTCAACTAAATTTAATTATTAAAAATAAATACAGTAATTACGTATGCATTTCAATGTAAAAAAGAAAAGAGCGCGAATTAAAAAAAGATCGTCTGATAGTGTTGCTTTGGAGGTAAAAAAAAGAAAAGAAAATGGTAAAAGGCAAATGTTGTAAATATGATAAGCTTATTTTAAAATAGTTAACAAGTAAACGGATTACAACAAAGTTTTCTATAAACGTAAAAATAACATAGTGGTATTTAATAATAAGATGAATTGCTAAATTTAAAAGTCTGTTCAAGTCGACTAACCAGGTGGATCAAATCGCTAATAATAATTTTCCAATATTACATTTGAAATATGTCGGAGCTTTCCAGTTTAAAAGCAGAATTAATTGCAAGATTTTGGTATGTTTTAATATATTTATTATTCTACAATTTGGAAAAATTAAATAAGTGTTTTAATTACAGAAGTTTTATAAATATGAAAATTTGCTTTTTAAAAAAGAAGTTTAAATTAAAGTAAAATGTTAAAGTTATTAACACAGTTTAATATTTCTGTTTATAATTTTAATAAAAAATATAGTATTGATTGATATTTAACTTTGCAATGCCAGTAATATATTTGCTAGTTAATTTGTTTACCATTTGGATAATAAAAACAGTCTTCAAATAATTAATTAAAGCTATTTTCTAATTTTATTGTCAGTTTGGAATGATTAAATTAATTGCTATAATTAGTATTCCTAGATTTAAGCGTGGATAAATAAATATTAGCATGGATGTGATAAACTTGGAACAGTTTTAATAGAGAAATGTAGAAATTAATAACTTATGAAAAAACATTTTCATTTAAACTCTGCGTGTCATATTTTGGAATTGTTTCATGTTTATGGAGCCACATAAAATCGTTAATCTAATAGTGCTTATAATAACTAATACAAATGGATAAAATTACATGTATGGAATTCAACTATAATTGTAGCTATTACTTCGTATATTTATTGTTCGACACATCGTACATGGATTTCACAGATCATATTTGTAGTTATAAAATGCTATACAATTTAATTTGTGATACACACACCTGCTAGAATTCATGTATTGAACTATAAAATGCTATACATTTAATTTATATCACACACACACCTGTTAGATTTTATGTATTTGATGAATAATGCATTACTTTAATTTTATCGTTATATGAACTTGCATGTGAAGTTCATAAGTTATATTTTATTAAGTTTAAATTAATAGGGGTTGAATAAAATACTTATTCAAGAGAATAGCGCTTGCAAAAAAGCTTGAAAAGTACTAAATGAATTTATGAGATGTATCAATTTTTCATGAGGTATTTTGTGAGTCTTTCCAGATTTCTATTCCTATACTAATATTACTTATATTATATTACATATGTTTTATTTTAAGCAAGATAAGTTAGTACATTAGTTGTCCTGATTAGTGTAACATTTTATTATGCAAGAACCCACATTTGCTAAAATGTTAGTGTTTTCTGAATGGTCAGAATAACTGAGGAGGATGATTTTGCACTTTAATGTGAAGTAAATAGTAATGTTGTTTTATAATGTTAAAAGGCATTAATCTGTGCCGGTGGTTAATCCGCAGATTACTTAATTACTATTTTTGTATTTTACACTCATTCCTGCGCTGGTGGTTAATCCGCGGAATTGTGTAATTATACTTATTACTTTATGATGGTGTATAAATCCACAAAGCGTTTAGTGTTATTTAATTTCTATGTGTAGATGAATGCATCCACAGGAATATGGTTTTACTTCATAGATATAAGTTGGGCAAAGTATTTTAGTTATTCTGCTAAATCATCTTCTTCCATTTGTAAGTATAATTTATAAGTTAGATCATCAAATTGTAGCAGGGCATTCTATTCAAGTTACCTCATAATAATTAACTGTTGGTTGATTATTATTTACCTGAATGTAAGTTTAAATTTTCACTTTATTTAATGATTGCATTATAGCTAAATCCTACAGATATAATATTATTTATTATATTATTATAAGTTCACGGTATAGATTTATTGAATCTGGAAATGACATTAGATGTTTCATGAGTTGATGTTGAATTTAGTATAATTTCCTCAATACATTCATTATATCAAATTGAAATATAAGGTATGATTAGGTTTTTAAAAACCGTACCTATGATATGTTATTGAAGAAAGTCGATGGAATTATAATTTATTTATTTTATTTGTTTATTTATGTCTTTAATTATAACATTAGAATTAATTACTTATTATTCATAAATTTGTAAATAAACGTTGATTTATAATTAAACTTACTGTGCCGTTGCTATTTGTCATTCGTAAAATCAGAAATCATAAACCTTGGATAGAGCATACATTGAAGTACATACTATTGTCAACATGATATAAGAGTTTAGTAATATTTTGAGAAAACATTTGGATGCTTTTCGTCTTTGGTAGTTTATGATGTGTAAGGTACAATAAAATCCCATTTACCTTTTCCATCATTTTAGCTTTGCGTAGTTGATTCTAGTATAAAATATAAATTGATTATTAAACCTGTAAACAGATTTACCAGATAATGACATGATTGAATATATTTACTTAACGTTTTAAATTGTCATTTGTCAGTATAATAAGAGTCTCAGTGATATAGTAAACTATAAAAAAAAGAACCCAAGTATTTATGTTTATTTATTGCAAAGCTTTACCTGGACTAGCATTTGTATTAAAAATCATATAGATGGTTTAAAATTTCATAATCTTATGTAGTTCCACAAATTATGCCATCTTGTACATGGTCGGCCATTGGGTCTCATACAATGAAAGTCGCAAATTAAGGTTTGAAATATAATAACATTACATACTTATAATTTGTTTAATGTATTTTATCATACTACTATGATAGGTCTTCGCGGTACACCCTGGCTGCGATCAAATTAAATCATAAAAAATTTGTTATATTTGGTCTGTGGTAAGTTGTTCCAGATTTTGGTTGTGGTCTTTGGTGCATAATATAGATGGAATGACATGCTTTTGGTTACAGCTCTTAATAGCTGACAATGTGCAGCGGGAATTGATCGGTGATCGAGGTTACAATTCTTAGCGCACTTATGTTTTGGTGATATTATGTAGTTGGGACAACAATCGAACGGTTACAATTTATATATATATATATATATATATTGTAACCTGTTGGCTACATGGCTGCACTAAAAAAAAAGATAATAAGAATTAGATAGTTGGTAATATATTCCTCAGGTTTAATTAGGGGATTATTTCATTAATGGGGGAAAGTAATATTTAATTTTCTTAGATTTATTTTTTAAAGAATCATTATTTACATCAATATTTTTAAATCTCCATATGATAGTGTGAGAATTATCAAACATTCAGTTTGTTAATAGTAATATGATTTTAATATGGAAATTATTTTAATAAGTTATAAATGATTATAAAAGAGAGAGAATTGTGAAAGAATGTAAATAAGTTTTTTTAGTCTCTCCCTCTGTAGTAGTTATAATTAATTAATAGTTTTAATTTAAACTATGAAAATATACTACAAAAAGAAACAAATTCTTTTTCTTTGTTTTGTACCTTATTTAATTAATGTTAATTTTAATCTTTTTTAAAGATATTAAATTTTATGTTTAAGAGTATGTTTTTAAAAGGAAAAAGAATTAGATTTTAATTCCTTTGTAAATTTTATTTTTAATCAGATTTATTTTTCAATGTCTTTGATTAAAGAGGTAGGTAACTGAACAATTCTATCTATGGGAATATATTTAATTGGTTGTTGTGAAAATTATCATGTAAGTGACAGATTGTGATTGGCTTATGGGCAAAATTGTTCTAGCAAAAAATATAAAGAGAGTCAATTAATGAGAAGATGCTAGAATCTGGTAAGAAGTAAAAGATCTAACAAGCTGTTGATGAGAGAGTGCCTAAGCTTAATCCAGCTGTTAACAAAACATGATTTTCCTAAGATATTTAATAGAATAGCAGAAGTTTCAATCAAGTTTTTAACATACTATGAACTTAGACCTTAAAATGGCTTGTACAATGAAAACCATGTACTAAATTCAGCTAAAAGCTAGGCATCACTTTTCTCCATGTGACCTACCTTCACTGGAAGAAAATGTAGGAATGGTAAATCCCCCATGAAGCAGTCTGCAATCTGACCTTCAACCAAGATCATGAGTCTCTGTCTACATTTGCATCACCTGGAAATTTCAAGAGGCAACAAATGGACAAAAGTTGCTATTTTTCATTTACTTGGAATTGCTACAAACCCAGAAAATGACAAATTTAACCAGGCCCATGTTTAGAAGCATTCAGGAAGAAACACAACTGAAAAACTAAAAATTGCAATTGGCAAGTCTTCCATAAACAAGAAATCCATGGCCAGAAGTATTATTTTTTATATGTGCACACTATTTTTTCAAAACCCAGCAATATTTTTAAAATATGTATATATTGTAAAGTTAATTTTTTTCTTGTTAAACCAAATCAAAGATTGTTGTCTATTCTTGTGAATATGTTGTTAATTAAGTCTTAAATATTTTAAAGGAATTGAAACAAAGATTGTTATGTTTGATTTTGGAAATATTGTAAAAATAGAAAGAAGAATTTTAACTATTTTAAAGAAATAGCTTAATGAATTTAGAATTAATCCATGACTAAAATCAATTGATTGGTCAATATAATTTTATCAAACTGTATATTTACTTATGTTTTTGATGAAATGGATGTTTGAAATTACCTACTATCATGTGATTTGTTATTCCTTGTTAATTAATTAAAAATTAAATAATTGTTTCTTTAAACTAAAAATAAGCTGTTTGTCATAATTTCTTTATTCTATTCAATTCCTGTTTCATGAATTGTAGTATGTGTGTAACCTTATACTATAATAGCTTATATTTTAGGATTTTTTATGATCCTAATAAAACTATTTATTTATAAGTAAGGAAAGCCTATGATTTACATAAGTTATTTATAATAAGCTAATTTATTTCTCTCTTGCTCACAGTAATAAATTATAGAGTTCTTGATTTCTGAGCTAGATTCATGTATAATAACTATACAGAAAGGGGGTGCATATTAGTGTGTGGGACCCTCCATTGATAATTATCCTGGTTGTTGATAATTATCCTGGATTGAAACAAAGACTCCAGGCCCTACATTTTATTTAGTTTAGTCTCTATTAGACATTTTTATAATTGGCCAGTACATTAATGATACTATGTGGCCTGAGCATTGATGATCAGCATGTTTTTAACATCCCAACATTATTGTTTTGATTATGTATTCTGAGGGATGAGCACTTATGTTGTGCATCCAAACTATGTTTAACAAATTGTCTCAAGCTGGAAAAAACTAAATAGTTGGCCTGATCTATGGCAGACCCATCTCAAATTCAGTCCCTAGATTGGCTGCTAATTTATTTTGATTGTTGGTTATTCATGATGATGAATGACTTATACCTATTTTAATGCTGGTAAACTTATATTTAATTATGCTTATACTTGGGGTAGTTAGAATCTGATCTCTTACAGTGATCTCTCTTGCCCATTATTGTATACTTTATACTAAATATGAATAGTTAATTTTATATTTATTTTAAACTGGGGTTGATGATGACTTGTCAACACCTCAGATTCAGCTCCCAAAATGGTGGTAGCATTACAAATAAATGCCCAATTGTGTGACATTGTAACTGCAGGTTCTCATGAATTAAACTCTGGTTACCCATAGCATTATAATATATATAAAAATTTAAATGGTAAATACAATATTATAGTTTAAATTCTTTTGTAACACTTTTGATTACATGGTAATCCTCATCAGCTTTAACTGAATTTCAAATTTTTTAAACTTAATGTTACGTATATTTTCATAAGCTGTGTATGGCCATATTTGCAACTTGCCTATTAATAACATCATTCTTATAATTATCAATCAAAATTGCCTCTTTAATTTTCCTCTTTTTATGATTTCTTTATTCCATTAATATTTTTATTTCACTACTATTAAATGTAAACCTATAATTACAAGTCTTTTCATGGTCAAAGAATACTGAAGCTGTATTAAATATGTAACATTAAGTTTAAAAAATTTGAAATTCAGTTAAAGCTGACGAAGATTACCATGTAAGTACTACAAAAGAATTTAAACTATAATATTGTATTTACCGTTAAAAAAATTTTTTTTTAATATATAATATTTTACAACGGATATTGTATTTTACATTTAATATATATATGCAAAAAAAAGTTTGCTATTAACTTAAAAGAGATTCTTTGATACAACTTTGAGATTCTAAAGAAATTAAAGAGAAAATTTCTGCTGCCAGAACTTCAATTGCAACTGTTATTGTTATGTGATTATTTATATGGTAAATAAATATAGATGAGCAACACATATTTTCCAGTGTGATAAGCTTATTGGTGTTTAATATCTTTTTGTATTTAAAGTCAAGAAACATCACCTTTCTCCCAAATTGTCTGATAGTTTTAACTAAAATATCAATAGAATATTGTTGATAGCAAAATAAATGATTAACTGAATGATATTTTTTTCTTTTTACTTCTTACAGATGTTGCAAACATGACATAAAAATTTAATTATAACCTTTATTTTCAGAAAGTAGTAAAATCACTAACCAAGGCATTAGTTGGTGACCAAAAAAATAGGGTTACAAAGAATCTCTTGTTTTCATGTCTAGGCTATCATTTGATGATGATCTTTTATTTAGACATTTACAGATGCAGACCATTTTTAAGTGAAAGCAAAATTTCATGAATTGAAAAAGACTAACTAATCTTAAATAGAACACTATTAGATTTTTTGAGGCTACAAAAATGTGAACAGATAATTAATTTTAAAAAATGTATGTTCTTCATCATAAAGATACAAATATTAGAAACATAAATAGAGTGGAAATTATTATAAATAAAAAGTGAAAGAGCAGTATTGTAAAGGATGATGATATATTATAAAGAAGTGACAAAATTAGTTTTAAAATTAAAGGAGGATTTCTAATACAGATAATTCAGGATTACACCCAACAAGTTTTCACAATGAAGATGAAAATGCTTTTGATTAGAACAAACAATATGTTAAAATTGTCATGGTAGACTATAATGTTAGAATTGGTAAATGATTGAGAGATAAAAGTGATGTAAGCTCAGCTATGATGACAGAAATGGGAGAGGACAGAGACTTGTGGCATTCACTAAAAAAAAAAAAAAACTAAATTATAAATTGCTTTAAAAAAATTCTGAACATCCAAATGAAAGTACAGCAGATATTTGTAATATTCTTAATAGATTCAAGACATGATGATTAATTAGGGAGGTATAAGATATGTGTTAATACAATATAAGAGAAATTAAAACTATTAAGAAAGTCAGTATTAAGAGTTGATATTTCTAACTTTCAAAAACATTCCAGACAATTTAAATCAGAACTTGCAAATCATTTTAGAATTTTAGTATATTTCAAAGATGATTCAGGCTTGGCTGAAATCAAATAAGAAAATAACTGATACTATATTAACAACAGCAAAAAAAAGTATTTGGTAAAAAAACAGAAATCTAGCAATAAATTTTCTACTGAGATAAGATAATGTATGCAGATAAAAACATATATAAGCTGTTTTAAAGATGACTCATAAAAGAAATGAATATTTAAAATTTCTTAAAATGCTATGAAAAAGAATTAATAATGGTATAAGAAAATATAATCGTAAATTTAAAAAAAAGCAATAGAAGAGAATAATGTAAAACAAAATCTTGGTATTGAAAGACCAATTATTTTTGCAATAACAAGAAAATATGGAATTATTACTAAAAAAAGAGGTGATGTCATGAAATGTATGGATGAGTTCTATAAATAAATATATAATCATAAAAAAAAGATCTATGTTTATTGTGTTTTCTTAATTGGCCTGTATTTTATTAAGATAAGTGAGATTTGCAATTACAACTGTGATGGAATTATAATTGATATCTTAAAATAAGCAGGTGAGGAAATAGAAAAAATGTGAGAAAAGCTACAATGATAAAAATATACCAAATGATTAAAAGAATGCAGTAGTAATATTGATATTTAAAAGATGTAATAAGAAGACATTAGAAATTACAGTCCTATCAGTCTTCTATCGGTGCTATAGAAAACTTTTACCAATATAATTATAATATTTGGATTCTAACTTATCAAAACAAACAAGCAAACTGGATTTAAAAATAATCGAAGCAGAGTGGACCACACCCAAGTATATAGAAAAGTTATGGGGAATGGCTAATGAATATGGGTTGCCACTGTGCTTTGGTTTATAAATTATGAGGAAGTGTTTAATTCTGTAAGCATTTTCATGTTCATTAAAGCATGAAATCATATATACATAGTATATAATCATATTTTGAAGAATATATATCAAAATACATCACCAATGATTATATTAGATTGTGATACTAAAAAAATTAACACTGAAAAGACATTCTGTACTTCCAAAACTTTTTCAAAAGAGTTTTATGAGAAGTATTTTGTTGATTAAAATGCAAAGCTATGAAAGCAAAAGTAGGTGGAGATTATTTAAGTCATCTATATTTTATAGATAATATGATTGTTATAGCAAATAATGTTTCATAACTTCAAAAAATGTTCCAAATATTATCAGATGGAAATAAGAAATTAGGATTAAAGATAAATATTTAAAAGGGGGCAAAGTAATATTCGATGAATTTACTCAGAATAAAAGAGATTGATAATCATGAATTACAAGAAATTAACAACTATAAATACCTTAGTCAAATTATTAATACAGACAGAAACATAATGGATGTTAGTTAGATTGTTAATATAAATAGAATCATAATGGATAAAATTAATCATAGAATTAAACTTTGGTGGAGTGCTTTTGTTAGAAATAACTTCATATTTAACAAAATGTGACTATTTGTTTGAAAAAGGTTTTATCAGATATGTTTTAGCAGTTCTTATTTATGAATGTGAGACTTGAACACTTAACAGAAGAGGATTATAGAGACTTTAGACTATTCAACATAGTATGGGGATATAAATATTAGGTGTAAAAAGAAGTGATTGAAAGTAAAATAAATAGTTGTGAACAAACTAGTATCACGGACATAATTAAAAGAATTAAAAAACTAACATGGAACTGTGCTGGATATATTGCTGGAAGAGATGGGGTTGGTGAAGATTATAAAACACCTACAAAGATATCACATGTGAGATGCAAGATTAAATAAGGAAATTTGTTCATACAAAATGATGAAATTAGATTTGACATTAGAAAAACTGGCTTCAACTTGGAGAGACCTTCACCATTCAATATATCTACAATAGTTGATATATATATTTTTTTCTAGTTTTGTTCTTATACTTTCATCTTAGCTCAATCATATCACAAATATCCATCAGGAAAAGTATATATATATATTGATTTCAAGAAATTCAGACATCAATTATATTATTATACACACATATATATATACACACACAACTATACAACAAATGTGAAAATTATTTATCTGTCTAAAAATAGTCAAAATAAAAGTCAGAGATCAATTCATAGATCACATGCTTTATGATAAATGCTTAGCCAGAGCCAGCACTTAAAATATCTCTGTCAGGAACCCCTGACCATGGTTTTGTGCTTCGGCACTCCTCAGAGAAGTGTCAGGGTAGGTTCAGACACTAGATCTAAAAATATCAACCCAAAGCCAAGCACTTATCTAAAAGTTATCTATTGAGTGGAAAATCTGAAATTTTCAGACATCTACATGTCTTCAAACCCAGCTATCCAGCTCAAATAGTTATATGGGGCTGATAGATCTTCAGCCATACCATATATTAGTAGTCATTGCAATATAAAATTGCATAAGACTTTTGGCAGAGACTATAAATAGTCAAAATAAAAGTCAGAGATCAATTCATAGATCACATGACCCTATCTCTTAAGCTTGTAAGTCTAAAGTAAAGTTAAAACTTCAGTATATCTTGAATATTAATAACCACTATATAATGTAAAATAGACAATTGCACTATATTTTATTTTTAACATATAAGAATATTAACACATCAATTGCAATTTAAAATTATGCTTAAACTGGTTTGTGTACTATTAAACCTTTTCCATATAAGTTAGCAGTCACAGTCTTATTTTAAACCTTTTGAAAATTGGCATTAACTTAATTGGATATCATTATTAATATCTGTCATATTTATTTATGCTAATACATTTTCTAATATAGATTAGTATTTTAAAATTCTAATAATTTTAGAACACCATAATTGCATTGCATAAATGTACACAAAGCCTATAATATCCAAAATGTAATCACTTATAAAAAGTTAAATTCTAAATGAAGTCAAAATGTTTTATTTATTTATGCACTACATTAATAATGATAATACATTCTGTTTCTCAGTTGTTTATATTATACAAAAGTAAAAAAAGTTTACAATTCATAGCTACCATTGTATTCTCAAAACAAATGACAATGATAAAACAAAAACAATAATATCTAATATCTGTAACTTTTACATCTAGTATTATAATGTGAAGCACATGTGCAAAATTATATTTTACAAAGAGAAACTTATATGTGAAAAAGTTAAATTGTTAAAACAAAGAAGTCAGTTTATTTATTATTTATTTTCAGTTGTTATAAAACATAAAAGCAAAAAAAATTGGCAATTCTAGGTTAAAACATTATCTTCAACAAAAAAAAGTCATCAACAGTCAATTGTCTTATATCCAATATTTTTTACATCAACATATATAATCAATAATAACAATTTGTGAAACAGCATGTGATTACTGTGACAAAAACATATAATATTTATTGTTGTATTTTCTGACATATGTGCAACGCAAAATATCTTTGAAACCGAATAAATATAAATACAGTAATTAATTTTTATTTCATTAATTAATCTTTTTTAAATAATACTCATTAATAAAATATATTTAATAAATTACATTCAAATTATGCTAATAAATTGTTTTTGTTAAATTAATAATGTTCAATTGTTTTTTTCTTAAAATTTAAATAATATGAACAGAAACACTTTTTAATCATTTTTTAATTTTTATTACTATAAAAATAATTTTAATAACTTAGTCGTTCAAATTCATAAAATTTTCTAAATACAAAAATTTTAAGAAACAAAGATTTGGGAAATGCAATATTTAATCTGCATTATATATTTAATTCAGCAATCAAAATAATACTCCATTTATGTAAAATTTAAAATTAAGCTATGCTTATGTTGTTCTCTTATGACATTTAATTTTACACAATCAATTTAAACGCAATTTAAAATTGTGATTGATATCTTAATACCTTTTACATTTAAAAATATATCATATAAAGCTATTATATATGAATTGGTTCCTATATTAGTATGCTTAACAGGTTTTTATAATTCTGGTCTCCTTGACCAGTCTACATTATAGATATACATTTGTGTAATATGACAGTTTTATCTTTTATATGATATTAAATAACAACCAATATCTTTCAAAATATTGTAAATTTTTAATTTTACTAGACAAAATTACATATATTTTATATTTGCTATAATTATGCTAAATATATTTGTTATTAATAATAATAATAATATATATATATATTCTTACTTATAACTTTATCCTTTAAAATATTCATCAAATCAATTTAATTTATTCTGGAATTAAACAGAGTTCAAAACAAATCCTAACTTTTTGGTAAATTGCTATCTGCAATAATTTTCACAACTATGATTGCATTTTTTGATTTTCTACATTGATAAATGCAAACTGTTTTATGGAGAATAAATTTCAGTCTGTTATTGGCAAAAGGTTGAATACAACAAGATGATATAATAAATATATGTGTTCTATAAGAAATAACAAAACAAAATACTTTTTTTTTTTTAATAAAAAGGAAAATTTTTTTTAAATTAACATTAATTAAAAAATAGGAATGTACATTTTGTTTATTTTACTTTTAATGCAGAATATATAAGTATTAATATAAAAAATACTAAAACAGAGTTTAAATATAAAATTTATTCAGATTTATTTATCTGAGTATACTTTCAATGCTTTCACATCATTTTCACAGTTAGTCTGCTGAGAATATTAATTTTTTGCTTATTTGAATGCTATTTGATTATTGATTAATTACATATTCATTTTGTGTAATGAGCTATGACTCCTTTATTTTACATTTGCAATTGTTTGATTTGCGATTGTTTCTTTCTCCACACAGAACCCCAATAACACTCATATATTATGGCCTCTCAGCATTTGTTAATGTGTGGAAATGGATCTGAGGCTGTTGATTTCATGGTTGTGAAAGGGGTACAGCTATGGTTGTGATCTGAGTGTTGTTGGGATTGTGTGAAGGGAAAGAAATGATCGCAAATGTAAAATAAAGGATACATAGTTTATTACACAAAATAAATATGTAATGAATGAAAAATCAAATTGATTCAAAATCAACAAAAAATTAATGTTCTCAGCAGAATTTGTGAAAGCATTTAAAATATACTCTGATTAATAAATCTTAATAAATTTTATATGTAAACTCTGTGTCTTTTAATATTTTTAACATTAATATTTAGAATAGCAGAGTACAAAAATGTAATATATTTGTATTGTAAATATTCTTTATAGCAATTGACATTAATTGTTGGAAATAAAAATTTTGTTTACTGTTATAAAATTATTAAAATTTAGAATCATTTTAAAACATTATATTGAACTAAAATCTCCAGTAAAATTTTCTTATCTGCTTTTAATAAAATAATTTTTTTAATAATAAAAAAGTGAATTGAAATATATTGGGACACTAAAAAAATTTTTAGCATATATAATATCTTTAAAATGCAACTGAATAAAATTATCAGTAATTTGTAAGAATATTCATTCAACTTAATTCTTTCATCATATTCTACTTATTTTAATAATTTTTAAAGGCTAAATTAAAAATTTTAAGTTTTAAAATTAAAATTTCTTACAACACACATAAATGGTATTATAGTGAATCTTTTTATAATTGTCTGTAAATTAAATCACTATTAAACTTGGTAAAATGATAACTTTTCTATATATAAAACAATAGTTTTTAAAAACATTTGTAACGGAATTTAAAATAATATGTTAAATGTATTATTAATAATATTTTATTCCAAGTAAAGCATATTTAAAAATTAATAAAATCTATGTAAAATAGTATTTTTTTAATATAATTAAATTCGAGATGAAATATACAACATATTCTTAAATGTATTCTATTTCTAAACTATATATATATTATAAATAAATGTAACTGATATTCTTCACTGAGTATGAGATATGCTTAAATTAATTTATATCTATAAGTTTTAAAATATATCTAAATGCATTTTATTATTAAACGATTTAAATGAAATGAAATAATAAAAAGAAAGTAAGTTTTGATTTAATAAAATAAATTGTATTTTTTAATACCATTTCAGATTATTATTAATTTTTTAACATTAGTTTAAACCATCCAGCTAACACTATCAATTACTGTTCAGTAATGATAAAAAAATATTCCCGATATAGATTTTAATTAAAAGAGTGTTTTTTTTTCCTTCTTGTAATCAGTTTGTAATTCATAAGAATGTAAAATATTTTAAAGATATTTTATACTTGAATGGATTTTATTAAAATATGATTAAATACTACTGGGATTTATTTTATCTTTTTTAATTAAAATAATTTTCAATAAATTAAATGAAAAATCAAAAATTTCTGTATGCATGTGTGTTTAATATATACTCACACATCACCAATATTTTCTGCCTATATAAAAATAGTATTTTTTTCAAATTCAGAACTTCTAACTCAAGAGTTAGAAGTTCTGAATTACTTACAAGTTGAGAAAAAAGTTTTTCAAAAAAAATATTCAGTTTAGTCTATCTCTTGCTTTGGAATGTGATTATCAGAATTCTTCTGCAACTGATAACAACAACAACAATTATTATTATTATTATTATTATTATTATTATTATTATTATTATTATTATTATTATTATTATTATTATTATTATTATTATTATTATTATTATTATTATTATTATTATTATTATTATTATTATTATTATTATTATTATTATTATTATTATTATTATTATTATTATTATTATTATTATTATTATTATTATTATTATTATTATTATTATTATTATTATTATTATTATTATTATTATTATTATTATTATTATTATTATTATTATTATTATTATTATTATTATTATTATTATTATTATTATTATTACTCAATTCTTTATTTATTCAATGTACATTTCAACAGTATTTAGCCAATTATAGATTGCACAGTAAGTTAATTATTATATACAACCCTAAATAAGCATAGAAAAACAAACAAACAAAATAATAATAATAAAATAGAAATCAGTAAAATGAACAAATAAGTAAAAAGGTAATGAACCAAATGAAATTAAGGATAATATTTTTTTAAAGATGATTTTAGTGAATTGTTTAAAATCTAAATTAAAAATATTTTTATTAGCAAAATCTTTATTATAAGTTCTAGGTAATGAAGTAAGGGGAAAATATTAATGTATCATATTTACAAATTTTAAATTCAAATATATTGTGAGTATGATTATTATAATTCTGTTTTTTGATACTTAATCTAAAAAGAAAATTAGATACAGAAATATTCTGGGAAATAAATTTATGAAGAAATTTAAGATCTCTTGATTTTTGTATCTAGTCAATATAGTAATCATTATTTAAACTATTTAATTTTAAAAATTTGTCAAAAACAGACTGAATTTTTATGATATCTGTCTTGTTATGAGGATTCCATATAACTGAGCCATACTCCAAGATGGAAAGTACTGGATATAAAAAGTTTAATTTTTGTAGATTTATTAAATGCTTTTCCATATCTGTAAATAGCTCCTATAATTTTAAGACATTTATTCACCATAAAATTAATGCAGTTATGAAGAGACCCATTATTGGAAAATATTATTCCTAGATCTCTTTGATGATCATTTGCTATGATTTTAGAGTCACCAATATAATAGGAAAACCTTAAGATTTCAGATTTTCTAGAGTAAGTGACAATGGAGCCATCCATATTTATGTTTACATAATAGTAGTAGTAGTAGTAGCAGCAGTAGCAGTAGTAGTAGTAGCAGTAGTAGTAGTAGTAGTAGTAATAGTAGTAGCAGCTAATCATAACTGTTCTAAAGGATTACTGCTAGATACAGCATAATTTAAGTCAAAATTACAAGCATGCATGCATTTAGATTTAAATCTGACCTAATGACCAACCAGAATTAGACACCCCTTCCATACTGCTGACTTTGCTCTCAAGCTTGCCACAATACTGCATAACTGTTATCCCAGCTGATGGTATTCCCAAGTTTTGTCTTTTCACACTCAGCTGCTTCACCCTATGTGATTTACCAAACTTCCTATCACAAAAATTCTACAACATCCACGATTAATACCCATCTCATTGGTACCATTCAATAAAAACCCCAAATATCCAATCAATCCAATCTACCTTTTATTTCCATGGAGCCCATTGGCATAATTTTTTTTTAAAAAGTACTTAAGGATACTAGAACCACACTTTTTCTATTAATATCACCCATGTGATTTTCCAAAAATGGATATTTGAAGGGCAAGAGGCCTTGTTCAAAATGATTCTGGAATCAGTTCAAGAGAGGAAAAAATATGCCTTAATGGCAAATCAACTCAGCGCTGAAGATTCCTTTGACTCAGTTCCAACAGATACCCTAATACACATGCTTGCAGCAACCACTATACTGCCCTTTCTTCTATAAATCCTGACCAACCTACTGCTTGACTGAGAAATTTATGTTACATTCAATCACAGATACCATCATTCACTCCTTATCAATATCATCCCCAAGGCTTCCCACTCAGTTCCCCACTTTTTATCATATATATTAACCTTTTTATAACCAAAATCTAAGAAAAACTCCCAGGAATTCAAATTCCACATACCAATATTCAATACCATGCCATATCTATATGGATGATATTAGTCTTTTTAATTTCCATAAAGCAACTTCCTGCTCTTTAGAGAATACTTGATGAATACACCACTAAATATTAAACTTAAATTCAATATAAATAAAAATGATCTCCATAGTTCCTTTATACTGGCAAAGGCACACACCCAACTTTATTATGGTCTGCCCTCTGATTTTCTTGGTTTCCCATTTCAACTAAGTACTACTGGTATGAAGCAGTTATCACCTCATTCTGCAAATCATATCTCTCACTATATTCCAAAGATTGCCTCATCAATCAACTGATAATCATAAAAATCACTTACTATTTGTCTTTCATAAAATTTTCAAAATCATTTATCTTTTATATCTCATCACTTTGTAATAAGTTGCTTGGCACAGGAAGACAATATCTGTCTCCACCAGGCAACTCAGCTTTTTACCATTCCAAAATGAGTTAGGACTGCATTTCATCAGTTTTACACATTCCGAAAAGTGCAATATTGTCCGCACCTCTTTAAGACTCTTTCCAGCACAAGAATGTGTTATTAACATAGCCTTCATAGACCAGCTAGCCCCCTCCCAATATGAATACTTATCATTGCTAGTATTCCAATTACATTTATTATAAAATAAATCTCCAAAATACAGAAAAATACATCTAATAAGACATACATAATTTACTATATACAAACCTGTCCACTCCATCCATGATTCAGGGCATCAATAAAAGACAACAATTTCAAAACTTGAAAAAAAAAAGATTCCTAAAAAATTTTTTTTCTCCTTAGACTCAATCTTTATGCACTTTTTATGATACTGCAGATCAGACAATAAAATCAATTCTTTCTATAATCTATGACATGTACCCAGTACGACATATTTTTCACTTGTTTATCCCAGGCATGCTTTCAGGAAATGCTATTGACCATGTTCAAGTAGAACATCCACAGACTCAATACCATATTTGAAACTTGCACTGGACAGGTCATCCCTGCCATTTATACAACTACATCCCCTCTATAAACTTTTTGGCATATATGATGCACCATTTACTGCAATAACAATACCCTTCTCAAATAAACTACTTGGAACCACTAACCATAAATCTTCTCACCTGAATCTATATGTGGTTACATTATTGCTACTGAAATATTGGTCCAATATCAAAACTTCTACTCATGCCAATGTACCCATGCCAATTCATTTGGTCCTTGTGGATGGAAAGTAGACCAAGATCAAGAAACTCCAAATATGGTTAGAAGTGGAATGGGGTCATCTTTTACTCAGCCACACATTCCTGATCATGAAAGGTTTGCTGCAGGACAATGATTTTTTTTAGTCAAAACTGAGGCATCATTGATTTGGAGGCAAATGCAGTAACCCTGAACCAGGAAGAAGTCAAACCTGGTCATATTCTTGTCAACAAGAAGCCAAGTGTTGTATCTAGAACCTGACCTCAAGGAGGATCTCATAAATGACAACTGGAAATATCTCTTATGGGAAATTTTGGAGAACAGTAGACATGTTTTTTCCAGTACCCCAGGATTAATTATATATTCACTGAAGACTCAAAGAAGAAATGTATTTCCAGTCTTCAACAGGAGACTTTGGCAATGGTTAGGGCTTATGAAAAAATCAAGCAGTTCCTTCTTGGCTCCAAAATCATCATTATCACTGAAACAGTATGATTTGGTCATCATAATATGTTTCACCTATTATATAAAATAGTAATCTTAATTTCTCTAATTCAAACCCTAGAGGTACACATGTATATAGTAATATACTTGGAAATTTAACATATATAAAAACGTATATTTATGTGTATATGTGTGTAATTGTATATGCACACACATCTGCTATGATTGTATACACATTTTGTAATATTTTTATTTGTGAAAAATTGTATATTCACATCTGATTAATATTATTATATATAGTGTTCACACCTTTATAATTTTCATGTAAATATTTATCTTATGATTTTAAATTATTAAATTGGTTTTAAGCTGTGGAAATTGTATATATATATAAGAACACAGTTCTCTAAATTATTTCAAATGGTCTTTGAAGTTATCCAATTAATAAACTTCTTAATCATGTATAGTAATTAAAGACAAATGTAAGTTCTTAGGTGTATGTTAAAATGTTTGCAGCTTAAATCTTTTTCAAGAAAAAAAAAAGAAATTCACTGTTTAAAAAAAAAAGAACTTTGTAAATCTTATGAGATACCGCCTGCATAAATCCAGACTTTATGATCGTTATGAAATAAAAAATTGGACAATTAAACCTGCAATAAAATCCAGCTAAACTTGAATCTTGTGAAATAAAAGGGAACAATTAATAAGCATTAAGCCTGAAATCAATCTAACTGCTTCGTTTGAAGTTGATGAAATTAAGACTTCTTAAGTTTTAAAGTCTAAAAATAAAGATTGCAAATGAGCTGTAAGAGGGGGGGTAAAAGAAATGTAAAAAGGTCAGTTTGAAAAGAAATCATCATCCATTTTGCTTTACTTGTGTGTCAACTTATACCCAGGCAGTTTGCCCAGTTTTTATCATGCAGATAAGTGGCTAGAAAAATGCTGTTGCTGCCTCCATGATGGCTAGAACTGTTTATGGAGACTGAAGACCCAAACCACTGCCTAACTGAAATAATAGCCCATAGATGAACCAGCTCAGATAAATCAGTCCATGCATGTGTGTTTCATACTGTCAAACTGCAAGCCTTCAGAGTAAGTAACCGGTAACAACTTCTCAACCAAGCTAAATCTAAAGCTATAGCAATTTCTAAATCTTTCCTAAAGCTAGATATATAATATAAATAATGTGCACAAACTCTTAAACTCAAATCTCTTAAATTAATTAAACTGTGTTAAATAAGTGTATTCTCTCTTACATTAATTAAACTGTATTAGATAAGTATATCTCAATCTGTATAATTTTAAAATACTTTAAAAGTTAAAATGTAAATTTTGCCTGATCTCAAATTCTTAAATCTCTTTAAATTCAACTTATAAATAGATTATTATTGCCTTATTATTTTCTCTATATACGTCTAATACTTTTGCGTATATATATATATATTTTGTTAAAATATATATATATATATATATATATTGTTAAAATGCATTTATTGATTTATGCTATGCCTTCAGAGCAGAGATTAATTATTATTAACATAAAGAGATGTTTTTTGTTTTTAAGTAAATTAATGTATGCGGTTTAGCATATTTATAGATCTCTGGTCTGAAACCTACTTTGATATATTAATTGAGCTGCCATGTTTAGCTTAATATCTTATATGTGTTGCTTATTAAAAGGTCTGTTTAGTTAAATATGAGAGAGTGATAATTTAAGGCATATTCAGTAGTTAGCCCAGTTTAAGGCCCCCGATATGCTTTAGACCCCATTAAGGTATTTTCATAGAATATGTAGTTAATTAATAAACTAGATCATTTTAATAAAGTCCTCTTTAGCACAATTTCAGTGTTTATTTAACTAACTGGTGTAGGGTAGTTGCTGAAGAAACTATAGATTTCGCGCTTTACTAATTGTAATAATTAATATTTAAAAAGCATTGTGAATGAGTTTTTACAAAGCACTGAGGTGCATTCTGCCTTGCTATCATATAATTATCAAGATAAGATTAGGTTTTAAGGACTATCTTATCATCCCTAGTTCAGACAGCCCTCTCTCTTGAATGGGATAATGATTTTAAGGGTCATTCCCATTACCTCCTTCAGAACTGAATCACCAGAATCCAGCATCTTATATTATGGCTGTTTGATCATCCAAACTAAATGTTCACATATAGCAGGTAATCAGTACCTGAGAACTGAGTAAATGTTACTGAATCTCATGAGTAAAGGTACATTCAAGCCGCATCTCTGATGTAATTTGCATAGCACCATAGCCTCCAAAGTTATGCTACAAAGTGCCAGTTCATCTGCTGTTACATTAATTGTTTGACATTGATCTGAACCTCTGATCTAATTTGTCTAATAATATCTACATAAAGAGTGCATTGACTGTTCATCACGTAATAATAAATTTAAGTACACATTGTATAAAGTTGCCACTCTCTTAAAATTTAACCCTTAACACACTAGTAGGAATAACAGAGCATAATTTAGGCATCAATGTAGATGTAAAAATAATTATTAATGTATAAATGCTGTAATAAAATGATAATCATTAAGTACAATTGATTACAGAATGTGTAGTTGTATTTTCACCATCTCACCTGTGAGTGGAGTATGCAGTATATTTAATTGTTATTGTTTGTGTTTTGTCAATATTAAATAATTTTAAAACATATTAACGTCTGTAACATTATTCACTTTGTTTATATTAAATCACCATCCATAATTATTAATATATGCATTAGATAATCAGTCATAAGTTGTTTATGTGGGTTTAGTTAAATTATCAAACATTTAGTTAATTATCCCTGAGTCTCTCACTTTACCCTTTGTTATTTTTGGCACAGAAATTAAGAGATTATGAGTGTGACCTCATATATGTCATTCATAAGGTAGTAAGTCAGGGAGGGTTGGTGGAGGAGCTGAGGTGCAGTCAGATTTGGTCTCAAACCCTCATCTACATCAGCCTTGGTATAATTTACCAAAACTCTAGATTTTGTTGCATGAATGTTCAAATATGACTGTTACATCACTGATCTCAACCAGAGCTATCTGACCACCTGGTTAGATGAAGTTTGGCCTTGCAGAGGTTTAACTACCAAGCGACTTATTGTCTTGGACTGAAAAACATTTCGCAGATGTTTTAAGCTATCACCTGGTCACCATCCAACCCAATAACCCCATAGTCCACAGATCAGTTCGGTATTGTGATGCAGGCAGCAAGGGATGCTTTCAAAACCCAGTTGAAGAATTTACAATATTGGCAAGAAAAATACCCCAAGTCCTAATTCATCATGGAAGTGTTGAAAGAAAACAGAGACCTAACCACAAGCAACATAGAAAGATACCCAGAGCTTTCCAAATCAAGAATGGCATCCTACAAAAAATATGGGATGCTGAGTGTTCATGGCAGATACTAATACCCCCAAAACTCCAAGACTTGATAATCCAGTATACATACAAATCAATAGGCCACTATGGACCCCACAAGATTAAATAGGTAATCAGGTGTCAGTTCCATTGGCCCAACCTATGCATGTGTCCTAAGGGCTATCAGCAGATGTACCACATGTGCCAGAGACAAACTGCCCAACCAATCCTATGCAAGTATGGTGAGGCCAATCATACCAACCAAGCCAAATCAGTTGCTGCCAATTGATCATTGTGGACCCTTTTACAGAAAAATTTTGCTATTTACTGGTCATGTATGTGTTTTCTAAGTATATCTGAGCTTATCTGCATAAACCACAGGCATTGGAATCACCATCTAGGCCCTTCAGTGATTCCAATTTCCTGAGGTGGGAAAGCCAGAGATTCTTTTGTCAGACCATGGATCAGCTTTTACTTCAAGTGAGCTGAGATCCTGGTTGAGAAGCCAAAGTATCCAGCACACCCTGACATCTATACCCAACCCCCAATCAAATCTGTTTGAGAGTTATAAGGAAGTTAGGCCGACTATATCATAAACATGTGGGGTCGAATCACAAGAATTGGGTGGATTGGACCAAAGGTATCCTCTGGCACATCAATGAGACATGGAATGAGTCCATTGGGTTTACCCTGATGAGACAATTATGGATGGATATGCCCACTGGCAATTCCAATTATGTTATTGTCCAGAGATGTAAGAGTAGATCCAATTTGGGATTAAGACATTGCTATGGCTAACCTAAATACAGCTCTTTGTATAGGGTTCACTATAAAATAAAAAAGCAATCTCAATAGCATCACATTCATGCTGGAAGATTACAGAGATATAATTGGAATGTACAACACCTGCAGTTTGAAGCCTTTCCAGAACATACCCAGATCCAACTTGAACCAGATAGCTATTACCTTGGGATCTGATTCCCTTTCTCCATGTAAATATGAATATATGATATTTGTATAATCATATATTCATTAGAATGGGATGAGGATTCACTTAGAATACTAATATTTATATGTAAGAAAATTGATTTGTCAGTATTTTAGTGTACAATTAATCATTTAGTTTATTATCACTTATTTTAGCCATCGGGTACACCAACTTAGTGAAGTGAGGGTGAATGTTCAGGTATTCTAGTCAGGCCAGATTGATAGAACTAATGGGGATTTTGGATTGAAGTCATTAAGAATATAGTTCATGTTGGGGTATCAAATTTATAAATAATTCATGTTGGGGTATCAAATTTATAAGTAATGTCTTTTTTTTTCTTCATTTGGACTTTGGGGGTATGAAACAGTATTATTTTGTCAAACATCCCATTTCACCTACTATATTTTATAGTAGTATATTTTAGCTTAACCTATCCAAATTCACATATAGTATTTTTTAAATTAATTATAAAATATTCTGAAATCAGTTATAATACCAGGTATGTGCATCTGTTTTTATAATGAACATAAGCAATTAAATTATGTATGTATATCATAATGAACACACAGTTATAAAAAGTTGTATAGACATACCTGTGTAGAGGAGCACCAACATATATGTGAGAGAAGCTGTAATGTAATAGACTTTAGAAACATTATGATTCTTTTTTGATTTTTTTAAACCTATTTTACATCTGATTTATTATAAATTTCATAAATAAACTTGCTTGCTTTTCACAACCATGTTATACATATAGTAATGTTGACAGAACTTAAATCTCTTTTAAAGAAAAAAGATTATCAGTTTCTTGGAAATACATTTAGTTAGTTTGTAAACTGAGAACTGAAATGTTAAAGATGATTTAAAAATAAAGTTAAAAAACAAAGATAAAATCATTAGATCAGAATTACTTGTCAATAGCCCTTAGCTGGATCTTTTGCCTTTACTAAAACATATTAGAGCTATTAAAACTTAAAATTTAAAACTAAATATTGTAAACAACTTAATGGCTTGTGAGGGGAGGTGAGAAAGAGTTGGTATAAAACCCACAATTTTAATTTAAATATTCACTCTCATCATTTTAAAAATCAAATGCAGCCAGGTACTATGCCAAAATTTACAAATGAATGTCAGAGGCTAGAAGGCAACTTATTGCCATCTTCCTCATGGAAGACAAATCTGTGGAAATGGAAGGGACTAAGGACACCAGCTTCCAGAAAGGGTAGCAGATGAATCAGCCTGTTAGTGAATGTTTGTGCCACACCATGCAAGCCATCACAGCCAGAAGATCAGTAACAAACTCTCTGTACATCTCTTAAACTAAACTCTAAATCAATCTTAAATGATTCTTAAAGCTAGCTATTTTATATAATAAATGTGCACAAACTCTAAACTTAAATTACTCTCAATAGTTAAATTGGTAATATAAATTCACTTCTAACTGTATAAATAGTAAATGTAAGTTTATGATAATAAGATTAGCTTGCAAAATCTTGCCTAATTTAAAGTTCAAGTAAATTTCTGAATTAACCTTCTGTAAAGATAATAACTGTATTCAGTTATTATTCTATCTATTCTCATCTAAATACAGTTATTATTCTATCTATTTGCATCTATTCTTACGTCTACATTTTATTGCAATGCATTCATTAATTTATGCTATGCCTTCAGAGTGGAGATTGTTAATATTATTGAGGGAGGAAAGACAATTAGAAGCTCTCAAATAGTTACTTATGTTGCTCATAGGCACACATGCCAATCTTCATTCTGGAAACCCACTGATAGATTTGTTAAGCTACTATGCTTTAGTTTAAAGGAAGGCAGGTTTACAGAATGATAAATATCTGTGTTTAGATAAAGCAAGAGTGATAGTATTTAAGTATATCAGTGATAATAAGTTTGTAAG
Organism: Epiperipatus broadwayi; assembly: GCA_028023455.1. Taxonomy (NCBI): domain Eukaryota; kingdom Metazoa; phylum Onychophora; class Udeonychophora; order Euonychophora; family Peripatidae; genus Epiperipatus; species Epiperipatus broadwayi. Next base: position 69,281 of record JAQFVV010006481.1, on the reverse strand, counting down.
TCAAATGTGCTTTATTCCTCTTTGGTGATTGTCTATGCTATGTCAATTGCTTCATAAATGAGATTGCTTAATTAATCCTTTTAGTAGCATGTTTTATAAATGCTATTTCATGAACTGGCATATGGTAGTTTTGTGAATAAAACTATAGAGTAGCATATGGTAATTTTAATTGCTGGTATTATAGTTAGTGTTGCGAGTGTGTTCTTGGGAAGCACATATGTGCATTACACCTTGCTATATGCTATTTTACTAAGATGAGCTTCTGATTTAATACCAACTCATTCTTTCCAGTGCAGCCAGATTCCTCTTTTAGAACTGGAACCACCAGTATCCAGATGGTTTTATATAGCTGCTCCAATTACCCGAACTAAGGTTTATATCTATTTGTAATAGCAAGTTGCACTATCAATATGAACTGATTACACAGAAATAAATCCCATGACTAACAGCACATCTGAGGTGCACATCTGTGTTAGTTATATATAATGCTGTAGTATCTGAAGTTATACTACAGGTCACCAGTTTATCCCTCCATATTACTCTCATTAGTTCAGCATTGATCTGAATCTGGAATCTGGTTTGTATGTACTTTATCTGCATAGGGAGCATGTTATAGCTCATGGTGTATGATTAATAAAATTAGTCATATTCCATTATGATCACTCTTGTACTTTTAACTGCAGCAAACTTCGTAGCCATAGCATAGCATAAATCAGGCATATCTAACTGGAGATTAACTAAATTGATATTGTTAAAAACATAATTAACTATATAATATTGTTAAAAACATAATTACCTATAGAGTTTTAAAGTTCAGTCAAAGCTGAGAACTTGTAATTCACCTACTCATCAATACCACCTGCAAGTGGAATATCCAAAGCACTTAATTGTCACTATTATTGGTATAAAATAAGCTTGCTATGACTAAATTATATTAAATGTATTATGGTCTATTGTCTTATTTACTCCAATCCATATTGAATCATTTTCCAAATTTATATGTTATTAAATAAGCTTGCTATGATTAAATTATATTAAAAGTATTATGGTCTATTGTCTTATTCACTCCAAGCCATATTGAAACCATTTTCCAAATTTATATGTTAGTTAAGTTATATATGGGCATTATCTAACAGCAATAGGTGAATATATTAGATAAATTAGTATTAGTTTCACAGCAATAGGTGAATATATTAGATAAATTAGTATTAGTTTCATTATATTTCTTTGAGACTCATACTTCACTCTTTGCTATTGCCAGAATGTGAATTAAAAGAGACCAAGTGTAACCTCATATATGTCATTCATAAGGTAGTAAAACATGGAGTGTGGGTGAAGGAAAGGAACTGAGGTGTGATCTGATTTGAGGTCTCAAACTCTCATCGAGATCAGCCTTGGGGTAATTTTCCAAAATTCTGGATTTTGTTGTGTAAAGGTACAAATATGACTGTTACAATATGTATATAGTTGTTGCTATATGCAATATAAATTGAAGCTTTAAAATAGTTTACATCACATTGATAATGGCAAAAAAAATATTTGCTGAAGAAAGCTTTTTCTATATTATTTATATATAATTATTGCTGTTATATATGATATTTTATTTTTATATTATGTGATTATTTAAAGAAGAGAGTAAAGCAGGAAAACAGTTATCTCAAATAGAGATATTGTGAGATAAAATACTCTTGATAATAAATAATACAAATGAAAACAAAATCTGGACTCTATATAAATTCCCAAATAATAATTCTTTACAAAAGGTATATTTTCACAAATACACACATATAGAATGCAGAATATATTTAGAACAAATGTTTAACCTTATGGGAGAAAGAATTATGCTTGGGGGAAAAAAAAAGCTTTTATATACCCAGATTTATCAATAAAAAATTGTAAGCTAGCCATTTTTTTAATTAAACCTAAATCTTCATTTTCTATTTTTCAAGACATTTAGAAAGAGCAGTATTATAAGATAAAGTGATATCATCAGCAAAACATAAATCTTTGATTCAATGAAAATATACCATTAATATAAATTTAAAACAAAAGAGAGTCAAAGACTGGACCCTCTGGAACACCATTATTAATCATGATCATATTACTGCTAATACCATAAAGGTTAATTAATTGTTTTTAAATAACTCTCCAATGAAGACTGAGAAAAACATGAAAACTATGTAATTAAGAATGTTTAATTAAAATATTATGATTAACAGAATCAAATGATTTAGATAAATCTAAATATATAGTCAATGTTTTGAGATTATGATCTAATGAAGTGGTTAAATTATGTATATGATTTTTAAAGCATTCAAGATACCTTAACCAACAATAAAACTATATTGTCAGATATTTTATGTTTGATTGAAAATAACGTTTTGCCTTTAGAAACCATTTCCAACAATTTGAAATAACAGAAAGAGTAGAAAAGATGCTATAATCATCCATGAGGTGGGAATCATCTTTTTTATACATAGACATAATGACATTAAATTTCAAATAGAAGAGATTCGAGTAGGTAAAAATAAGTTAAATAAATGAATTAGAACAGGAATAAAAATATCTTTAAGAATCATAGGTGTTATGTAATCCAGAAAAATGGACATTATTTAAATTATCAATTAAAATGGACAATTAAGATTTAAAAGTTCTGACATAGAAATAAATTTAAACATGAATAGGAAGACAAAATCTGTTCTAGCACACCATATATCAGCACATTACAAAAAACTCATTCAATCAATCAACATCATTCATTTTTCTGTTATAAATTGTCCTTTTATTTAATAAATTTAATTCAATTAGGAGGTTTTGCTAATTAAATAATTTATTTTTCTTCATTTCAAAGATATTATCACTAAAAAATTCCTGATAATATTGAAATTTTAACTTTCTAATATTTGGTTTAATTTTATTATTATGATTTTTTTTAAAATTTCTTGATGCATTAACAAAGGATTTTAACAAATTTCTTTAATTTATTTTGTATACCAAAGTGTCAGTTATCCAAGTCAATCATCTTTTATTTTTACACGTCAAATTTAAATGAACCCTCATTTTTGTAATTAAAGTCAAACAAATATTCTGAAATTCGAAAAAATGTTGTATTAACGTTATCAACACAAAAAGATTATCTCAATTCTGATTAGCTAATAAATAATTTAGTTTAGTAAATAATAATTTAGCAATATAAGTACAAGTATCAAATGTCATCTATACAATTCAAAAATATTAATTCAGTAGTAACATTAAAAATCAGATTAGATAGAAATACAAACTTCAATTTAATCTAATAAAATATGATATAACAAAAACTGAGATGAGTGAGTTATACATGTGGGTAAGAAAAAAGTTTGATTAAAACCACAATTATAAAGTAAATTAAGATAATCTGTAGTAGGCTTATGAGTATTATTTATTAAATCAGTATTTAAATCTTCCATTAATTAACGATAGAAAAAACAAATTGAGGAGGTTTCATTAAAAATAAAATGCACTCTGCAGAGGTAAGTGTAGAAAAAAATAAAAGAAAAATCTAACTCTTTTGTATAAAAGCTATTACATCTTCTCACTGCAAAGAATGCAGGGGGGGGTGGAGGAGTAAAAGAAGCACAAGTAAAGGAGGAGGAAAAGAAAAAAAGGAGAGAATAAGAAGAAAAAAGAGAAGAATAAGAGAAAGAATAGGGGAAAAGGAAAAGCAGAAACAGCAGCGGCAACTCCTATTCAGTAATACTTATAATGTTTGTATTTTTTTTCTGTTAAGAATAATGAATTCTGTGGAATATTACCAATTTAGACAAATATAATAGTACCACTTTAAGCATACACTAAAATATTTTATATATATATATTTTAAAAATCACTAAATTACAAGTATTTTTTTACATCTCAGTTATTTTAATATGCTAACTAATAAAGAAAAACATATAATAGAAGTTGAATAAAATAATAGATCATCATCATTATCAAACATTATCAATCCACTGCAGGATGAAGGTCTCTCCAAGTTTAATCCATCTTCTCCGATCTTTAGCTTCTCTTCTCCACATCACCCCTACACATTTTCTTATTTCATCCATCCATCTTACATGTGGTCTCCTTCTGGGTCTTTTACAATCTCTTGGAATCCAGTTTAAAATTTCAATTGTCCATCTATTATCATCTCTTCTAGCAATATGTCCAGCCCAACTCCACTTCAATCTTTTAATTTTTTCAATGAGGTCAGTAACACCTGTTTGTTCTCTTACCCATACACTATTATTTTGAATATCATGCAATGTACAACAAGAAATACATATCAACACAATGTTTTTTGTTAGCTTTTGTAAAGAGAACATTAAGGAGTTGTAACGTGTATTTGATAGAAAATTGTAATTAGTGTTAAAAACTGATAAAAAAGTCAGGCATGACTAACTTTAAAATAGGTCAAATTATCTGGATCCAGTTTGTTGTATTACACAAAGTTCAAAATTGCAAAAACGGACTAGTGTTTTTTAATTAAATATCTTAAGAATTTATGAATTTAGTAAAGATGGGAGAAAAAAACCTATTAAAACTAAATATAAGCAGAACTCAATGTAATCCAACTGGCATTACAAAAAAATGTTAGCTAAATACTACAAACTCATAGTAAAACAAATTAGTCAAAGAATTAATATACATATAAATATTCCATTATCCATAAAAATATTTTATATTGAATTTTGACAGAGCATATTGTTGAGTTTTCATTCAAAAACCACTGTCTTCTGTTGTTAATGGTATAAAGGAGAGCATAAAAGGTTAGACAGTGAATGACTGAAAGAATGTTGTATGGTTATACAAATTATTTGTACTTCTCCTAATTAATAAAGAGTTATATAGATAATTGTACCCCCTTCCCCACATATGCAGGCTGCTTTCTTCTAATTGTGGAATGTACTTATTTGGTGCAATCAGTAATTTGCATAATTTTATTGCATTTTATTTAAATATTATAAAAAAAACAGGTTTATCATATGCTGCAAACATTACTTTTAGATAATACTATAATTTTCCAAAACGATAACACTAAATTTCATAGCCCACATAATCAAATAATGGATTGAAAAACATTAGGACAATATTACACCTTTTCCATAAACTTCCCAATCACTTGATTTAAATAATATTAATCAAATAGTGACTCTAATAATATTAAATATCAATCAATTTCTGATTATATATTTATGCATAAATAAGTACAATATTTTAGAAATAAAAAAAGTATTATTAAAATAATAAAATATTAAAATGAAGTTACCAAATATTTTAAAATAAATTTACTTCAAACAATTAAATAATCACATGATCAACTACTCATCATATTCCTTTGCTTTTATTTGCTATTTATTAACATAATCTATTCTATTTTTATGTCATCTAAGCTTTAGTAATCAATAGATACTAGAAAATAGTGCTTAATTAATAACCTACTTAGTGTTGATATAACAAATATCTCCTGATTAGTTTTTTGTTTATGATTTTTATCAGTGAAAAGTTTTTTGGAATCTTTTTGTACAGGGCACTTGAATTTTTGGACCTAATGCATCTTTTCTCTAGCAGCCATTTTGCCATTTTTTGTTATACCATCAAGATATGAATCCAAACAAAAAATATATATAATGTTTCAATCTGAGTTTATTTACCTTTATATTGATTACTGAAGCTTGCACTGGATGGCATAAAAGTGTCAAGAATAGAAGATTATGTTAATGAATAGCAAGAAGTAAGCTAAGATAATGTGATTAGTTAGTTAGTCATGTGATATCATAATAACATAGTACTATTTCTGGTCAAAGAATAAAGCTATCTAAAGTTATTTTTAAATAACTATAGTTGTCATAGTATATAAAAGCTGAATGCTCAGATTGAAAAAATATATGTGTTTTTCAGTTTGGTCTGGTAGTTTGATAGTATAATAAAAAGATAAACAAATGTCTGCTAGAGAAAATGTGTATTAGATCCAAAAATCAACAAAATTCCTTATTGAAGAAAGTCACAAATTAAAAACTAGTCTGGAGATATTTGAATAGGACATCAATAGATAGGGATTTATTAATCAATAACCATCTATCTTCTACTGATTCATCCAAGTTTATATTATGTGGTATATAAATGATATTATATAATCCAGTTTTAAGTTGTCTGTTGTTTCATTGGGATATAATTAATGAAAGGGAAAAAATAATTCATTGACATAAATACTAAATATTGAATCTTTTTGATGTTTTTGTTTATAACTATTATACTCTGTTTATACTTATAATCTCACAGATCAAATATACTATAAAAAAATTACATATAAAACTTTAAAAACTATATTAGTCTGTTGTAAAGATACAAAAAATATTTTTTTTTAAATTGATTGACTTGTATCATCTAAAAAATAATTATAAACTAATATGTAAATTATTAGCAGCAGCTATGAGAGTCATGTGATATTTTATTTTGGTATATAAATTAACATTTGTAATCAATTTACACTGTGATATCTCATATATTACTATTAAAATTACTAAGAAGAAAAAACAAATTTGACTTTTTTTAATCCAATAAAATATTTTTCATTCCTATTCCCTATTCACTCTTATAATATTATATTTATACTGTTTCCATTATACTTTTATTTTTATTTTTTCATCTTCAACTTACTCTAGAACCAACTATTGTAAGTTTGAGTATATTGATTAATATCATATGACATAGTGTTATAAAATCTCCATCTCCAATCCATTTTCTGGCATTTGTTTTTATCAGTGAAAAATAGGACTCAAATTTAGAACTAATAGCATTCATCTTTTTGCTTTATAATTTGATATTTTTAAAACAATTAATTTTTAAAATTGAATTTAAACTCACATACATGGTTATATAGATCTGACACAAACTCAATTTCTATATACTTGAGAGATATCAGCTACTAATTATAAATCACATAATCTCTTTTTTTCTAACTCATGTGCTACCAAGAAAAGTTATCTTCATTTTATTCTACATCCATCTATTGTACGCTTGGATATTCAATGAAAATCAGATAAATAATGCTTTAAAATCACTATGATCAGACTAGTTATTGGTTTTTGCTTTCATCAGCAAAGATCATGATTCAAGTCTAAAGCTGTACTCCTCCATTTAGCAACTATCATTTACACTTTTACAATACTCAAGCTAAGAAACTGAAATTTAAATATCCTATAGCAGTGGTATTCAATCTATGGGTCATGACCCCAAATGGGGTTACAAGTTGGATGAAAAAATTATAAATAAATTTAATTCATTACAAAATGATTATAAATGATTAATACTAGTCGATTTTTCAACCTAATATTTTGGTAACTACAGAGTAGATTTTCAGTTTATTGTACCTGTATTGACACTTATGTTTATTTTGTATGAAATAAAAAATAAATTAACATCTTCCTAATTTTTAATATTACCTAGTTCTAGTTTTTGAGCAATTAGAATTAGATTATTGATTTTTTTAATTTTGGGTCAGCATGTTACCTCAATGTCCCATGTGGGGTGGTCCTGCTAAAATGTTTGAATGCCATTGTTCTATAGTATTGCTATTTGCATAAAAGCATTAGTTCTAGCTTTAAATCCTAATCTTCATTTATGAATACAAAGCCAGAAACTGTTTTGGAGATGGTTAATGTTTAGTCATATACCATCTGATGTTCATTAATTACTGAATATTACAGTAGATAGTTTTAAAATTAGATGAAGATAATTGTTCTAAGAATTATATGAGTAAGTATATGTATTATCATGTGATGTTATTAGTATTAATCTTCCTAGCCAAAGAGTAGAAGAGGCCTACAATTATTTTAGAACAAGTTCTCTAAAATATATAGAAAATCACTGGATGTTAGATTTATATAACTATGCAAATAGGCCAGTGTGGATGTTAAAGAGTTTTTAAACTTTCGGATTATTAACTTGAATAGTTTAAAAAAATAAAAAAGTATCAAATATATAAGTGCATTAGTTTCAGCCTTGAATACTATTCTTCAGTGCCAAAGGCAGAATCTGGAATGTTGTCTGGATGTATTTTATTGCCTACACCATCTATTATCCAATGATTACGCAATCTTATAGTAGATGGCACTAGAGTAAAATAAAACTTTTATTGAAAGCAAGAGTAAGCATGTGAGATATCATACGATGTCACTGTTAATATTATGAATAATATTTTCAACTTTTGTTTCCCATTTTGTTTATCACAATAGTTTATTAAAAAAATTCAAATGAAAAACTTTTCTTCTTTAATATAAAAACAATTTTACAATATAATATTAATCCTAATTCAAGTACATTGCATTTTTTTTTTTAATTTCTACCAAAAACGATGGCAAGCAACCAAATCAAAATAGTTACCTACCATTATGTTACTTCTGTTCTATACATGTTAAATTAATAAAACTGTGGGAGAAAAAAATATATAATCCATTTTCAAAAAGTTATGTAATATTGGAACTCTAAATTGATAAATGTAGCATAACAGTTGCATTCAATTGACAAACTTAGATTGTTTTTTACATTTGTTGAAATTGATATTGGCATAATAATTTTTGGATCTATTATTATCACCACTATTCATAGTAAATCGTATATCTGAAAGTTATTTTGAAATGCAAAGTACATATTTTTATATGCAAATTAAGAACTACAGGTTGCATAATTCTTATCTTTTACACATTTGGAAAATTTATGAAATAGAAAATTATATGCAATGTATTTGCATAAATTAAATATAAGTTTTTGTCAACTATTGCTTAAAAATTTAATTAAATAAAAAAATAATATAAATAAATTTAAATTCATTACTTGTATTGAATTAATAATGAAAAAATTTAGCTAAATGATGGCAATTTGATACAATAATAAAGATTGTGCTATTTATGTAGATCATCAAAATGACTTATAAAAAATGCTTAAAAAGTATTTTTGCATTTGTTTATTTATTAAAAAAACAGGTAAATTATTTACAAACTTACATTTTCTTACTTATATAAAATTTTGCAGAAAATTCTTATTAAAAATTATTTTTTTGTATGCTGCTTTTAAAAACTATTGGTTAGTGCAAAGAGACCATCTCAATGATATTGTTTTTATGACATTTTCAATAATGAATAAAGTAACATAATCTTTTAACAATTTAACTTACTCTCAGCTCATGGCTCATGCAATCATACTCAGACACTACAACTTTTGCCATATTATTTTCTTATTTGTTTTGAAAATGAACTTTCAGCATAAAATGGATTTTTTTTTTGCTTTTAAATATCATATGCAGCTGTGGATCAATTAGGTATCATTAAACAGCTTGTGGATCAATTAAACTTTTTTTGTAAAAAAAATGTGTTATTATTATATGATTTGCACAATGTTTTGCTACAGCATGTTTCTTTTTGTTTTGAAAATGAATTTTTAGCATAAAATATTTTTTTACACAGTTTCAAATCAAGGCATACTTTTCACATAGTTTACAAATAAAATTGTGATAAGAAATTCTATACTACTCATTAACCATATACCTTTGTTTATTTTATCTAGGTTAATCTAATAGTGTGCTGATATTAGAAGTTGGTGTTATATTTTTTTCTATTTTTGTTTGTTTTAACATCGATTTCAAAAAAGTTTGGTTTCTGCGCTGAGCACAATTGTGAATCAATATGTAATTCAGATAGTTTCTTAGCATATAAAAAAAAATTTGAACTGATTTTTTTAATATTCACTCTTTTAGCATATGCTATGAAAAATGTAATCTTTGTTGGTGTTTTGTGATGCCTTGTTCACAAGTTTTTGAAAAATAAGAAGTTTTCAATTCATGAAGTTTAAAATAGTTTTTTTGCAAGATTTTAAAATAGTATAAATATTTTAAACTACAAATCTTAAACAATCATTTTTGCTTATCTTTTGATTATTTTTGTAATGAAAAATAAAGCAATGTAAAATTTATTTTAAAATATAAAAACAATTATGTATATTGAACATAATTCAATTTCAACCAGATTTTGTACAATTTTATCAATTGACAATATAGTTTCTGAACAAGTTTGACCTTGGTATTCATTTCAAGCAATTATACTTTTAAAAATGGCTTACATGAATATCTAGTGTCTGCTAACAAAGTAAGCAGGATTGTGGCATATATTGTAATATTAGGCAATTTCATTATGGAATACTAACTGATTATAGCAACTTTTAAAAACAATTAAAATTCATTGTATCTTAAATGATATAGTAATTTTTTTTTCAATTGATTGTAGTTATCTTTTGATATAGTTTACAATTCAAAAATTAAATTAAAGTCAACATGTGTATGACAATAATGTTGGGATCATCACATTGAGCATTCCATAATCAGATTTTCAATGATATGAATGAATGAAGAGTTGCAGTATGGAGAAGATTGGAGCCTGTCCATTAAAGTTTGAAGATTTGCTATCTTAATATAAACTGAGCACTGATTATATATGTGTGGAAGATGATGATGATCTGGACCAACTAATGAGTGTTGATTCAGCATGAAATATATATATATATTGGAGATCATTTACCTTTTTCACATGTATTGGTCATGTGTATCAGTTGTATAGGATGGGGTGGATGGCTGTAATGGGGCTTGAAAGTATGAGTTCAAATCCTTTCTAATTATATTAGGTTCAGTTTACTTGCATTTAAATATTAAATAAAATGTAACAAATTTATAAAAAAATTCTAAAGATAATATAGAACTTGGACTACTTAAAACTGTGAGAAAAAGATTAATTGGGTTATATTTAAAAAAAACAACAACAACAGCAACAAGCACATGCAGTTAATTTCTTTTAAAAAAATCTAAACAACAGTTTAAACCCATTATAGGAAACTGCAATTTATTAGTAAAGACTATTTTGATTACAAAAGTTGAAAATAAAAGATTGGAAGAGAATAACCAGCACTAAAGTTATTATCATTATAATCATTAAACAGAATCAGCTGATAGAATCTTCAGAATAAGCAGTAAAAAATGGCATTTGGTGTGTACTTTGCTTATATATATATATATATATATATATATATATATATAAGCAAAGTACATGATATATATATATATATATATATATATATATATTCATGTTTTGCATATATATGTTGCTTATATCTAGTTGAATTTTATATGAGAAGATCTATTTATTAATAGATGAAAAAATTAGTAAAATTTTGTTTTCTGGCTAATATTTTAATGTTATATGAGTTTATATTCATATTTATGTATTATTGTAAAGAAATTTAAGATAATTGAACTGAAATTAAATACACTAAATATCAAATACTTTACTTACACCCTACAGCAGTTCTTCTAAATAAAAATTCATTTCAAAAATCTCAGCAAAGTAAAAATATAACAGAGACATAGGATTACAAATATGTTTTTAATATTTACTCTTTTTTATTGTTTATTAAAATTGCATAATTATATGTATTAAAAATGCCCGTTTATTTTGAATAGTAATAAATACTATATATTGGTATACATATATATTCTTTAATACAAAATAAAAATAATATACAACTGGAATATCCTTCTTTAATATGAGTAATATAGTTAGTATGTTTTTTCATAAACTAAATCAAATAATAAATGTAAACCTGTCATTGCTCAGGTTCATACAATATTAATGATAAAACATTGAAAGAAATACCATAACAAATCCAAGTGGGATAATAAGTGAATTCAATTATTTATCTAATAAAATTTTAATTTTTTTATTATTTTATTTTATTTCTATATATTTATTTTTGAAATGCTGTCAATAAATGAGTTTGAAAAAAAGAAAACTCATTAAACAAAAGCCAACCTTTTAAATATTAATCACAAATGGGAAATAGAAATCATGATAAAGAAAAAATTCAGAAAATATAAGAAAGTATTTTTATATTTTTTATATTAACTTTCTGTTTATTATAGTTGCATTTTGTTAGTAATTTAGATCTAAATATAATTTTAAAATTCATATTTTTTATCTTACAAATTATATATGTACTTTATATATTTAATATGCTAGTTTTTTAAATTACAATTGTTTTATAGTTATAAAAGATTGTAATAGAAACATTGTAGTAATAATTGCTGCAGAAATTTTGCAATTGAAAATCATTTTTTTGAGAAACATTATATAAAGGCATCATATATTATTACCATTAATACAAAAGGACTTTATTTTAGTCATGGGTATTTTATTAAAATTTAGGATATTGTCCTAAAATTAAGATGTTAGAACAAATGGTTAAAAAGCAAATACAAATTACCATTGAGAATGATTAAATATGAACATTTGCACTCTACCTGATGTTTTTGGATTTAAGCTAACATACATTCTTAAACTGTATATATATATTTTCATTATTGTGGTATTAAATTATATTTTACAACAATTTTCCAGTTATACCATTTCTTTGTTTGAATATAGATTATGGGTTATATGTCATTGCAATAGCAATATAAAAATTTACTTATAGTTAATGATTTTATTAAGAACAATAATCTGCTATATATAACTGTATAGTGTAGACATCTATGTAAGCATGAATATAATCAATTAATAACAAATTGTGTAAAGCAAATGATACTTCCAGACTGGTTTCAAATTTCAGCTAGTGCAGGCAATGAATTTCACATATCATTTTGAAGGTTGCCTTACATCTAATGACTTAAAAGTTTCAAAAATCTTCAAACTTGTTTACCTCATCCAATATGCTTATATATCAAAATAGTAAGTGTTCTTTCTGAATATGTAGATGCACTCAAATGCATTTTACTAATGAAAGGCAATAGACAAAAATATAAACTGAAGATTTTATTTCATTAGTATCTGTATTTATTGATTATTTATACTATCATAAGTGATATAATTCTATAATTAAAACACTTCTTTTCTTTTCAAAAACTTTATTTGATATATATATATCCACTTGTTCCAACGTTTCGACTATTTTTACTCTATAGTCATTTTCAAGGATCTAGAAAAAACATATTACATTATAACAAACTTCAGATACTAAAACCAAAACAATATAAAAACACACAAAATATACACCACACTTACTTTACTTCCTTCTCAAAAAACTTTCTCTTTTTACATTTTCTTTTATCCAAAAAACCAATTGGTACAATAAAAAACTTAGTTCCTTTTTCTTTCTTATATACTTCAAAAATGAATTTATTTCCAAAAAAAATTCTTTATCCATTACTTATCCAATTCTATTTAAAACAGGTTTATATCTTTTTATATATAAATTCTCTTTTACCATTCTTTCTTTATATAATTTAACCCCCTCCAACATTTTAATCTTAAAATCTGTATGTCCAACTTCCTTACTATGTATATTTACATTAGAATTCCTATCTCTTAAATGCTGTTTCAATCTTGTCTCTAATTTGTTCTTTGTTGTACCAATATGATACATCTTTGTTATATTTTTTACAATCCAAACATTCTATTTTATAAATACCATTCATGTTTTCAACATTCCTATTTTTTATCATATTACCTAAATTACATTTTCTTTTATATACTGTTTCAACAATAAACCACATTCCTTACCATAAATTCTTATTCATATTCCTCATTATCTTTTTAATCTTAAAAAAAGTACTTTTTGACACTTTATACCCACTGTACATAAATTCCTTCTTTTTTCTTTCTTTTTCCTCAATTTCCTCTCAATTTGTCTATATTCTGTTTTCCACATAATTTATTAATAATCTTAATTGGATAATCATTTTTTACTGCCTCATTTTTTATACACTCCATTTCCTCCCTAAATAACCCCTCCTCTGAACATAGATTAATTCCTCTAACTATTCTATTATTAACACTATTAATCCTATGTATGTATTCAATATCTGATTCCCAATTACTCAATAATCCATAAAAAGTATCTTTTCTAAAAATACTAGTCTCAATCCCTACTCTATAATTTTTTATAACTTTTTAATTTTAACATCCATATAATTAATTGAATTATTTATTTCTTTTTCCAGTGTAAATTTTATGTTTTCCTCAATTGAATTAATATATTTTAAAAAAACATTCTGATTTCCTTTCATTCCCATTGAATACCAAAAAATAATCATCAAAAAAATAATAATAATGAGGGATATGAATAAGAAATATGGTAAGGAATGTGGTTTATTGTTAAAACCAGTATATAAAAGGAAATGTAATTTAGGTAATATGATAAAAAATTGGAATGTTGAAAACATGAATGGTATTTATAAAATAGAATGTTTGGATTGTAAAAAAGATAACAAAGATGTATTATATATTAGTACAACAAAGAACAAATTAAAGACAAGATTGAAACAGCATTTGAGAGATAGGAATTCTAATGTAAATATACATAGTAAGGAAGTTGGACATACAGATTTTAAGATTAAAATGTTGGAGGGGCTTAAATTATATAAAGAATGGTAAAAGAGAGTTTATATATAAAAAGATATAAACCTGTTTTAAATAGAATTGGATAAGTAATGGATAAAGAATTATTTTTTGGAAATAAATTCATTTTTGAAGTATATAAGAAAGAAAAAGGAATTAAGTTTTTATTGTAACAATTGGTTTTTTGGATAAAAGAAAATGTAAAAAGGGAAAGTTTTTTGAGAAGGGAGTTAAGTAAGTGTGGTGTATATTTTGTGTTTTAATTTAATTGATTTTAATGTATTTTATTTATTTTTAATTTTTATGGGGTTTATATATTTTTTGTGTGTTTTTATATTGTTTTGGGTTTTTTTTGGTTTTAGTATCTGAAGTTTGTTATAATGTAATATGTTTTTTCTAGATCCTTGAAAATGACTATAGTGTAAAAATAGTCGAAATGTTGGAACAAGTGGATATATATATATCAAATAAAGTTTTTGAAAAGAAAAGAAGTGTTTTAATTATAGAATTATATGGCTATATGTAATGTATATTTTGAAAAGAAAAAAAGGATTGAGTCGTGATTAGAAACAGAAAAAAATCGATTTATCATAAGTGACTAACAATATAAGAAAACAATACAAACAATGTATTGAGAACAAAGCTTTGTTAGTACTGACAATTATGAAATGCATAGAATGCTTTCAATTGAATTCAGTCATAGATGTAGCAATGAAAGTAACAGAAGTGGGAGGGTATATTCCAAAGTTCGAAAACAAGTAAAACAATTTGCATATTGTTTTTATTGTAAATTAAATACAGTTGACCATTTCTTAGAAAAAGGAATGCAGAATTCTATTCTATTGGTGGCATGTTTATTCCTTGAGATGTTTCAAGGCTACTTAATTTTTTGCTAAATATCATTGTGCTCAATGCAGACTCTACTATCAGATATAGGTTCAAAGCTATGACCAAAATTTAGAAAAATGATCAAAAAGATGGACTTTGCATCAATAAGTGCAGTAATAAAAATATAAAATATTTTTTTGCTACAGGTCAATAGTGTGATCAGTTAATATTTACCTAAGGTTATTAAAGTATATCATTGTTGTTAATGTCAGACCTATATAACTTAACAAGAATGTATTATTACACTCAATTCTTAAGGGTTTTGAAAATATTAAGTCATATCATGATGAAATAAGATTGGTATCTGGATGCAAATGAGGAATTAAGAACATCTTACCAATGATGACTAATTATCAGAAATTAAACTGGCAATCTAGTGAAGTATCCATTAATTATTTGCATTTATAATAAAAACTAGAGTAGAATAGATTAAAGTAGCTTACTGATAATGCACTCATGAAGTATAAACTTGAAAAATCATAAGATATTTTGAGATGGTATATTTAAAAAAAAAATTTTCTTTCTGAAAAAAGATTTGATTGTTTATTACATATGCAATTGCTATACTTTAGAATTTAGTAGTAGATAATTTATTTTAATTAACCTGATAATTAAATGAAACAAAGAAAAAAAAACGTTTTTTCTAATAAACATTTTTCTTCAAACATATGCTAATTTGAATAGAAAAAAAAACCAACAAAGATATTGAATTCTGAAGTTTAATAAGAATATAGTCAAGCATTTGCATAGTTTTAATAATATTTATTAATTTAAAAAAATGTACTGTATCCTTCAATTGTCTGAAATGATTAAAACAAATTGTTTAGTCAGTACAGTAGTAAAAATATGAGAAATCTAAAGATTTCTATATTAAAATTATCTTAACAATTCCGATGTTTGAATATCACATGAGCATCAAGAGACAATCATTTGAATATTTTATACTTATATAATATCATTTAAAAACTGATTTTCAAACTTTACACAAAAAATGAGAGGTTGGAAAGAGAAAACTAATAAAAAATTATATCTTTATCTGAATTTTCTCGTGCAAGTAATGATAAAAAGCCACGTGAATATTATAAAGATATTTCTAAAAATTTTCATATTTCTTGATAATATTTTTTAACATTTATTGCAATAATTGTATATATATTTTCTTCACATCTTTTATACAAAATTTTACTTTCAAACAATATTACTGAGGATAGAGTAGAAAACAATTCAAACTATTTCTAGACTAATCAAATATAGCTATAAACACATAATCTAATAAAACATTTCTCACAAAATAATATATTATGCATTAATACAATATAATAATTACTATCAAATAGTTTTGTTGCTCAGAAGGTCATGTGATATTCATGCAGTGATATTGACAGAATTAAAAGCTATAATCCATGGACTCGAGCTCTAGAGCTGCCCTTCAAGCACAGCATCAAACCATATAGAATGATCCAATATATAATTATAAACTTATTAGAGGATTTCTATAAAAGTAAAGATGATGGAATTCAATTTTTAATAAAATAAATCCACTTTACCAATTAAAAGATTGATATAGTTTTTCAAGTGTAATCTTACTTAGATTTATTACTAATTTATGTTTACATATTTAGATATACTTTTATTCTGCAATAATGAAACTAACTTTTTAAAAGCAAAAACTCTTTTTTTTTTTTACTTAGTACAGCATATATAATAAATCAGTTTTAAAATATCATTTAGAAATGAAATAAATTAAGTTCAGAATGAACTTTAATATTTGACAATTACTTCTTTCAAAAAAATATCATCCATTGTATTCTAATTCATTTTGAAAATCGACTTCTAAGTATACTGAAGTGGTCGTGAATCAAAATAATATAAATATCAGAGAAGTATTTGTTTTTGTATTAGATTTGTGTAAAATTCTATTCAAAATAAGATAATCTTTAATTTTTTATAGGAATTTAGATTCTCTACAATCAAAAAATCTCAGCAAAAAAGCAAGACTAAAATCAGATGATCTCAAACAGTCACTTAAAGATACAAATCTGCATCTATTAGGATATTGCCCAAATAGATATCATTAAATAATCAAAACATAATTATTGATACAATATATATTATCTTAATCTTCCTGAAGCAAAAATGCTTTTTAATACTTCACAAAATGAAGAAGATATTTTACCTCCTTCCAATGACAAAAAAAAAAAATTGAGGATTTTTATTCCCTGAAATCTAAATCACTGATATCCATGACAACAAGCAGTAATAAATATCATCAATAAAAACAATCATTATGTGATATATAAACATTAGAATTGAAATACTGAGCTTTGATGAAAAAAATTTAATTTGTTTGAGTCCATTATTATACAAACATGCTAAATCAGACAAACATTTGATATTAAATTGACAATAATTACTTTAATCACAAATCAGATTTTGAAATATATCTTTGTGAATAAAAATATTTTTAAAATGTTTTAATTTATAACAAAATTTGTAAATTTTCCTCTATACATTATTAAAAAAACTGCATCACATTCTTTTAATGTTAATTATATTTGAACTCAATATTTATATGATGAATATGTGAGCATAATCTGTAAATTATAAATACATCTTTATCAGATGGTATTTTAGTCTGTTTGCAATAGTGTATTTCTAGAAGTATTTTAATCTTTACTCATATTCTTCCAACTGCAATAATGTTATATATTTCTTTTAAGGAAATGAGATAGGATTTATATTACAAACAGTGGCTGATATGCCTGATTCTCTAACAAACCATGCTTAAGTTCTCATAAAATATATTTTTAAGAAAATTCTTTCATTTCTATGCCCAATCTAATAATGAAGACCTTCTATAACATTAAATGAACATCACCACAAACAGAAAGTTTTAGATTATATTGATTGCTCTCATAATGTTTGTCATCTTATTTTTTTTAAAATTTTATATCAATAGAAAGTCCATATGTCATATCCATACTATAAATATATAACAAAACCCTAGCCCTCTGTACAAATATTTTAATGAAAATAATAGCATTATGATAAAATACCTTCTTTTGTCAATCTCTTAAATACAGCAATGGCCCAATAGAATTTTGTGTTTTACTTCAACATAAAAATTCATCCTTCTATTTAAAAATGCTACTGAGATATATTTAAACTGTCTTTGTTCATTTTTCTTAATTTAAGAATATACGATTTCCTTAATGAATAAGTGTTTTTAATGTTATCTAAAATGTGAAAATTTCAATGTATGTTTTCATTAAATTTGAACATTTAGTAATTTTTTTTTAATAATATAAAAATTTAATATTTTTATAGCATAAATTATAAAATAAAATTCTAAATATTGGTTATTACAAAAAGTTTAATTGGATGATCATATTCCATTTATATTCAATGATAATTATGGAATTGAGTAAAATAATTTAATCATTATTAATTTAAAAATTTATGGCAGTTATAATTAGCTATCATAATATGTATAGTCTGATGCAGGATTTTAACCAAAAAAATAAATTTTGTGTTTTTTATTATATACATCTGATGACAATATTATAAAACAGTCAATATTATAAAAATGTATGGAATAAAAATTTTAACTTTCCAATGTTTTTAAACACTTCTTATAATTTTTTCTATTTATTTTTTTTATTGACCTCATAGTTGAATTTATATTTCTTTTAGGCAAACCATCTTCATTAAATTCTTCATTTTCTACTTTATTCAATTTTTTTCATTAGATGAACTATTCTGAAATAATTGTATCTGTAATTGAAAGTAATTGTTTTTAGTTGGTTATTGAAAGTCATGTCACTCATCATCTTCCTATTCAACTTTTTTTTTATATTTTCATCTATAATATTTTACATACAATTCTATGAAATATAAAACAGAATAAATTATAAAATTTGTGCTATAGCTCTAAATAATGAAATTCTAGACTATATTGTATTAAGGTATTGACAGGACCATAGCATAGTGTATCAGTGATGTATAAGTATTATTGCTTGTCCATATTACTCTGCTGATTAGTTATTTAAATTCCCTGTTAGCAAAACACAAAATCTAAAAACAATAATAAGAAATTCATTTTTAAATAAAATGAATGCATTTTCAAATTAAGATATCAGGATAATTATTCTATTGTTACATTTCTTGCTCAATATCTAAATGATTTATATAAATAACTATGACTTATTTTTATTAATCATCATAATAAAATGACAGAGTAATTTCATAAATACCTTTTGGTATAAGCTTTTTACAGTTTATTTGCTCAAATATTTTCATTCAGTCATTTAAGTATTGAATAATGCCATTTTTAAATATATATATAACTTAAAATGATAAATTAATATAGAAGTAATGACATGAGTTTTAAGTTTTAGGTCTCATAAAAATTATACTCCACATATTATATCAGACTATTTTTCCCAACTTTTTTTTTACTTTAATAAATATAGGTAAACTCTTCCTTAAAATTCATCCAACAATTTCTTTTTCATATACTTTTCTATTAAATATTTGATAAATTTTACAAGTAATAATTTGTTACTATCTAAAACATAGTGCTTGTAAAATTTATCAAATATTACATAATTTAACATCATTTAATATTGCCACAAAGTAAATTTAAAATTTCAGAAGTATTAATAAAAATATTAAAAATAAAAAATGTATTTAAAGGGAATGGTTTATAAATTCACACTCACTTCTAGACACTTCAGATTGGTTCATATAATTTACATTTGAGTTTGGAAATAAGATGGCCACTCTTATTGTGGTGGGGCAAGAATATCCTTGCAGATTGAATACCTCTATTTAATGGCATTTGTGAGGAAAGGATGATTACTTTCTATAGTTTGTTACTACACAATTATTTAAAATGATAAAAAATCAAGTCAGATGTCACATGACTTAATTTTAATAAAGCTTGTATTTACAAATGTTATATATAGAGCTCACAAAACAAGTTCTTAACAAGCTTTGAGAATATCCTCAATCCCAGACCAGTTTTTGCTTCTGGCATCATAGGACAAGCCCAGCACTTTATCTAATGTATAACTATTGAAAAGAAAATCTGAAATTTTCAGACATTCATATGTCTAAAAATCCAGCTATCTAACTCAAATAGCCATATGGGACTGAACTAAGTTCAGATACACCATATATGGCTACTTGAGTATTTTTAATCTAATGAATATCCTGGCACCTCACTGATGACACCAGAAGCAGAAACTAGTCTGGGGTTGAGGATATTCTCAAACCTTGTTAAGAGCTTGTTTTGCGAACTCTATATATAACATTTATAAAATTCAATTATTTATATTAAAAGTCATCTCAGCTATTATTGTTTTTATTTGACTTTCATTTTTTCAACTTCTATCAACAGTTAATTATTTTACTAACAATTTTATTTTCAACTCAAACTTTTTAAAAACTCCATCATTCCAATATAATATTTTATTTAAGTATAATTCTCACTATCATTCTTGAGTTTGATATAAAACATCTTATTAAGCAATGCTGATGTCATTATAGAAAAATTCAAACTACTCTCATCTATTAAATAATATCTTGTCAGAATGTGAGACTTAAAATAATTATTTTAAAATTTATAGATTTCATTATAAATGAGATATTTATTTTATATAGTGCTATGTTTTTATAAACTGTAATAGTAATAATCAGCCATTAAGCTAATGCACATGCGCTTTGTGAATTTTTAACTATAAATGAATACTCCCACTTTCAAACACAAGATAAAGTCTTTGTAAAAAGATAGAATGAATTCATCTATCCTTTCAACCCAAATGTTTATGTATGGGAAAATATTAAGCATTTGTAAATGAGAGCATGAAGATGTTAAGCGATCACTTTAAATTACTTTTACTATGCCTGAATGAATGATGCTTGCAACATTTTCTAGAATTTATGATATGTCATTCTTTGTTGAAATTAAACACATGTAAATGAGATATGTGTTTTATATAGATGGATTCATGCTATCTTTTCACAAAGACTTTATCTTGTGTTTGGAAGTGAGAGTATTCATTTATAGTTAAAACTCCACAAAGCACATGTGCATTAGATTTTGTTATAGTAAATCTTTTTTAAAAAATAATGACATCATAAGTAATAAAAACCAAACATGGTTAAATTTCTCATGCTACAAATTACTTTATAAGACTTATTACTTACAATCCTTTGTGTAAAATATCTTATTTATAGATCTTTCTAATTCTCATGCTTATCTATTCTTTATCTCATCTATAGATTTACAATCCATTTCTTCATTATTGCACAACCACTTTCATATTAACTGATTGTTTTTTTTAATTTAGAATACTTATGGTATTTATCATTATAATTACATATATTTTTTTTTATTCTTTTTTTTTTCGTGCTTTAATTACAACATCTAACTTTATCTTATTCAAACTACTGTATATATTAAATTAAAGCAACATTTTCTTGACAATTTCTCCAACAAACTATTTTTCTACTTGAAACAATTTTACTTTGTTTTAGTTTATAATAAAGCTTGCTTACGTATATTTGCACTCACTAATTTTCTCTATCTTTTTATTGATAATCACTTTATTGAGATATTCTTTTTTCACAATTTACTAGCAGTAGCTCTTTTTAATTTTTTTTAAATTATCCCCATCTTTTGTTTGCCTCTTACCATTCTGCTATTTATATATCTACTATCTATGTTTGTTAAACATCTTTAAAAATTAGTTGGAAAAAAGAACAATTGTTTAGCAAACAGTTTACACCTTCAATCTGTATAGCATAAAAACAACAGATAAAATGTTTGTTTTTTTATTGTTGTCAATTTTTCAAACATTCTGCAAACATCAATAAAACACAGGATATAATAGGATTACAATAAACATTAGAAAAATGGTTTTATGGGTAGCAAAAAATTATTTAATGAGGTATTCTACTGATATTAGGTATGTAAAGTATTTTTGTGTTACAATTCAGTGTACAATCTGTTTGGATTACAAAAAGTAAATGAACAATTAACTTAACCTTAATAAAAATTATTAAAAAATGAGCTATTGTGATGAAGTTAATATTTTCACAATGAATGAAGTGTGTTGGTATCAAAAAACATATCCTAATTATACTTTCCTTTCTTCAAAAAAAAGAGAAAAGATAAAGAAGATGTAAACAATCTGTAAAAATGATAATAGTAATTGTCTTTGACATACATAAATGCAGCTGATACTCATAAATGAATATGATCATTACAATTCCAAGAAAAAAACTTATTTAGAAATGAGTTTTGCAATGACTATAGAAACCAATCTATAAAACACAAATATGTTCATTTATAAAACTCAATTGTCCATTTTTCTGTCTATTTGATATTTTGTGATATTGTAATTTACTTCCTTTATCAAAAAAATTTCCTTTCTAAAATCTTTCAATATCATGTCTAATTATAACTCTCCAATATATTTTTTTCTTTGTCTTATCATCCCAATAAAAATAATCAAAGTTGCATCTTTTTAGCATGTTTTGAGATAATTCTTGTAACAAAAACTGAATCTATCTCTCTTATGAAAATCATGCTGAAGTTTTACCATAAACACTCTTTTAGGAAATCTTACATTTCCCATTCATTTTATATTCTCAACACTAAGAGGTGATTTTATTATTTTGAAATATATAATACCTCAAACAGCAAATTGAAAAATACATTAATTGGTTTTAGGATCTTGCCATTGTATATTTTTAAAGTTTTCCAGATTATCTTTAAATTTAATTTTTTTTATGTCTTTATATTTCATTGTTAAGATATCCAAATCTCACTTTCTTACAATGAATTTGATAAATAACAGCTCTGTATTCAGCTAACATAATTGCAGTACTTATTTCCATATGGTAAAATAGGCTATTTTTTTAATCTGTCTTAAATCTTTTACTTTAAAACTACAAAGATATTTAAAACTCATTATATTCTCAAGTCAAAACAATATAAGCTAAAAATTGATATGCATTTTTCTTTTATCATTAGTTGATGAAGGACTGAATTTTTGGATATTAATTCTTAAAACAAAATCTTTATATGATGCATTTTAAATATTAAGTATATATGGCAAATCATTTTTGAACTGCAAAAATAGAATAATCAATGGCATAATGTAAATCTAGAATCCAATAAGTTCTTGTATTCACTTTTATTAGACTCAAATTAAAAATTCCACTATCAAACCTATATTACATTTTGATCTCGATTTTATTAAGCCACCTATAAACAGTTATAATGACTTCTATCATTCAAATCATAAACAATATTGATACAAATACACATCTTTGTTTTTATTGCACTTACAATGTCTCAGATTTTCCACCTGTAATAATATTCCCTCTATTTTCATTATGTAAAAGCTGTATAAAATAGAAATCTTTAGTAACAATGAATTAATTTCAAGCAATTCATAGACTTGTTTGATTATTTCACTTGAATGCTTTGACCAAATCAATGAAAGCAGCATATAAAGTGATTTTTTTTGTTCCAGATACATTACTTGCATTTGCCTGGCAACAAAAATTATGTTTATAGTCCTTCCTGATTTTCTAAAATTACACCCAGTCTGTCATAATGGTTCATCTATGTTTAGAAGCAACGTATTCAGCAAAATCATTGAAAGTACTTTTGGTACAGTGGATAACAAATATATTTCAAGATATTTATTGCATTTCATCTATTTTCTTTATTTTTAAAAATAAAAACAATAGATGTATCCTTAAAATCAGACAACACAACTTATATATTTCTAAAAAATTCCAAAAGTTTTGAAGCTAATATATCACTACCATATTTTAAAACTTTTCCAGATATTTCATCAGGATTGGCAACCTTTTCATTTATAATATTACAAAGAGCTATTTTGATTACACTAACCTTCATGCCTCTGTTCAAATATAAATAAATAAATAAAATGGATACATCATTAAAATCATCATCTCATTTCTTGTATCATTATTCAAAAGATAATGAAAATATTTCTTTCATTTGTTTAAAATATCATTGCTATCATATAAGAGGACTGTGATACTATTTCTCAGATCCACATGATGCTTTCAGCACATCAAAAAATAATCTAGAATGATTATGATAAATGTATCTTTCTTATAGTTTTAATCCACTAATCATTTTTAAACTTCTTTTATCAATTGTTAAATTTTTGCCTTCAAATCTCTTATAACTCCATATTTAAGTTATTATTCTGTCAAACAGAAAATTATAGATATTTTCTTTTAATAAAATCACTAATAAAAATATCATTGACCCAAAAACTCTCCTGATTCTTCTTTTTAATAAACAAAGAATAGATTTATTTGTAACCATAACATACTCTTAAGAGAATTCCACATTTTAGTAAGATGGCAATCCTGAAGATCCAAATTAAAACTTTTAGTGGTTACTAGGGAATAGGATTGGAATAGGATATATTTTAATACAACCATGATTTTAATCTATTGTGTACTAATCTATGATCTGTCCAAAAATCTGTATTTGTAAGGATTCACATAATTTGAATTTCATTTTCATCATGACTTCTAATTATAATGTATTTTATTAAATGCCATTGTTTAAACATGGATAAATGTCATTGTTTTAAGCATAAATATATCCATGTCTGTTTATAATATTTTTTCTGCCTAAGTGAAGTATTTGTGATATTCAACCCATATGTTGTTGAAAAATTCAATCACAACATACCATTTAAATTTATAACACAATGCCATAAATTAAAGTTTTCATAAAGAAAATTTTGATTTTTTAATGTTATTTCTTTAGTAATCTTATCCAGCAAAAAAATAAAATATTTTTTTTCTCTGAATTCTCCAAATTTAATATTGAATCTTTAATAAAATGAGCATTGATATATCATTGTGCAAGATAGTTTTTCATCAACATTAGTTTTTCATTGACACAATGAAAAATTCTAAGAATTAGAAAATATTAAAATAATCTTTTCATGTAATATTAAGACCTGAGAATTTTGATATGAATACTAACATACAATTAAAAGTCATATACAAAATTGTATCTATTTTCACTAAAATTATGCTTAGCAATATGGGAGAATGAATTTCAAAAACTGCTTGTTTGTAGTGAAAACACAATGCATCTAATTCATAGAATCAATTAAGAACAACAAACTTTCACATAATTTTTATATTCATTATATCATCAAATATATCATTTTACAGGTCTCTTTTAAACAACAAACTAAATATCATTTCTTAGGCTCATTATAATTGTAATCCTTTGTCTTTATTTTATATATACAGTGTACTTATTGATTGTGAAATCTAAGAGCAGTTTTATATGTGGAATTATAAAAAAATAAATCTAAAATTATCTACAAAGAACATTATCAATAGACTTAATTGGTTATGTATGATTACTTCTACATGATTTAAAACATGGCAGAGAATATTGTTTAGATAAGTGATGTATTTTATTCGCTTTCAAATAGCTTTTAATATATTTATACATAAACAAATTATTGTTAATTGAGTGACAAACGTAAAATAATCTATTTTATTAACTTGCATTAAATCTTGGAGATAATTTTGAGTTAAAGCAAATATTTGCATTCTGGGGGCTTTGAAGTATTACAGTTTTTTTTTCCAATGATTATTATGTATGGATAACATCAGAAAAGTAATTCTAATATTTTGATTTGGCAATATTATTTACAATTGTAAAAAAAAAAAATCTAAATATTATTTTATAAATAGTTAAAATGGTATGATATATTTTAAATAAATAAAATATTTCATTTGATTTCAAAATAAACATTCATGCAATTTATTTAAAATAAAATAAAAAATCACTTTTTCGTCCTTTTAAAATTATTTTCAAATATTTATTTATTTATTAATTTAATGATTTTGCTATAGACTTTTGTTTGAGCCATTTTAAAAATGAAGGTAAGAATATCAGATTAAGGCTATCATTAACTTTAATATTGCATTGTATATAAGAGTCATCATAATTTATAAAGTAACAAAATATGGAATATGCTGGTGTTAATGAAAAATATTCATTCTTACTTTAATTAATTTATTGATTATGGATTTTAAACATGACAATTTTCAAATTAAAAATATTGATCAGTTCATCCATCCAATTTGACTAAGCACAAAAGCTTATTCAAAAACTTAATATACTTTTAATTATAATTTAGTGACAGCAATATCAAAATTATAATAAATGGCTTTAGAATAGAAAGAAAATAATGTATTCATAATTTATCAAAATAATAATAATAATAGTAATAATAATAATAATAATAATAATAATAATAATAATAATAATAATAATAATAATAATAATAATAATAATAATAACAACAACAACAACATCAACAACAATAATAATCAAAGCAGTTTAGAACCACATACTCAAATATCACTGCAAATAATAACAAAATATTCATATTGGGAGATCTATGCACTAGTATATCCAGGACATACACCAGATATTTCCACCCAGATGCTCAGAATAAACAACTGACAGCAGCTTAAAAAAATTTAAAAATGGTCCATGGAGCCCAATTTTTTTATTTTCTCCTTAGACTAAATCTATATGCCTTGCCAACATCATATTTCCTAAGATACAGATGGCTGTATACAAAAATAGACCCCTTCTGCATACTATGTCACCAAATAGAAAAAACTCAACATTATCTGTTTTACAACTGCTCAGCATTAAACAATATTTGGCATGAAATAACTAATATATACAGACAACCAAACATCTCTCTGCTGTATATTATCAGTACATTCTGCAGAACATCCACCTTTTCAGTCTTGGCAGAAACTTTTGTGTTCTATGCATTTTGGTGCACATGATGCACATTTGCTTTTGGAGCTGATACAAGGTAATATACATCAACATTTCATAATAAATTAGCACAATTAAAAAACACAGACAATAAAGTAGCATACCAAGACATTTTCACAGTCACTTGGTCACTCATAAAACAATATTATAATCTCTAATAGTTCTGCCATTACTCAAATCACTTAATATACTCAAAAAGAAAATGCAAGAAAATGGATATCACAAAATCCAAGAATCAATAGATGATAATAAAATATACAAAATATTGCCAGAATAATCATACCCCAGCTTACAAAACCAAAATCTAAAGACTAACAAACTGTTAGAACAATATATATATGTATGTACTGTATATATGTGTCTTAATTATTCAAATGTAAATAAGATAACTTTGAGAAACAATTTAAAGAAAACCAATGGAATTAAAAACAACAACTGACAGAGGCCATATAAATTTATTATTATAACTTAGAACAAATAATCCAGTGCTCACCCAGTTTATATCTGTAAAGATTTGTGAAGAACTTAGATAGACATAATCCTCAGGAACATCAATGTACATGCATATGGAAAGTATTAATGTAACCTGCTCTTCTACTCTGAATAAAGTTTCTTTTTAAAATATAATAATGACAACAACAACAACAACAATAATAATAATAATAATGATGATGATGATGATGATGATGATGATGATGATGATGAGTAATAGCTGAATAATTAAAAAAATATATGAGCTTACTCCTTATGTACTAGAGTTAATGTTTCAGTTTTTTAAAGCAATTTTTATTTATCATTCAATTGTTTAACATAGAATACAATACTTCTGTATGAATTCTAACAATAATTTAAAAGCTTTTCTGGCAAAGATTTTCTGATTAATATAATTTTCTAATAAAGATATGAAACTATAAAATCTTTTCTGATACAAAAAACTAGATGATTGCATATGGAAAAATTAATTAGTGTATACATAAATAATTAAGTAATTGTTGTTGTTTTTTTTAAAAAAAAAAAAAGAATATATAATTAATTGTTGTAGACTCTCAACAAATAGTATAGAAATATATTCTAAGTGTATTTGTTTACTAAGAGCAGTGGATAATGAGTCCATATTGAGACAGAAAATCATCCTAATACCTTTGTTTTTTGCAGCAGCAGCAATGTGAATAGTCACCTCATTTTGGTTATTTTAATATTGTCATCAATTTATATATATATATATATATATCAATTAAATTAAGTTATAAAAAGATATATTAGTAAGAAAGTGTATATAACTCAGCCTCAAAACAAAATGCACATAGCATGCCTCATTATTTAATGCACTAAGAATACTCATGTTTTTTGCATAGTTGATTGTAAATAATGGTATTATGGAATATAGGCAAATTAATATATGATTTAGATGCATATTTGTTAACAATTTGACATAGTGCACTCTGGTATATATTCAAGATAAAAATAAATTTAATTACTGTTAAATGAAAATAAATTTTATTAATTTCATTTTAAAAAATAAATATGAAGTGGAAGAATTGTGACATTTTATAAAATAGAACAAAAATAAAAATAAATTATATAAATTAAAAGTGAAAAATTCCCATTATCTCTTCTTATGTGATTGAAATACACTTGAAAATATACTTATTTAAAAAATAAATGTACTTAAAATCATTGTTTGGGGTTTTTTGACAAGGAAGGTTGTTTTTTTTTCTAAAACCATTACTGCATGCAGAGATTATCTGAATAATGTTAAATGACTTGATCAAGAAGATTTAAATTATTTTCAAAAATGATTCTACACTACTCATGGCTTAATGAATTTAATTTATAATTGTAAACACAAATTCATTTCTATTAATTAAAACTTATATAAAAAATATATATAATTGTCAAAAAAATAATGTTCTGGTATTTATTTATTTGTAGCATTTTATATTATTCTTGAGATTTATGACCGAGAATATTCCCCTGTATGTAGAATATAATGTTTATCTTAGTTTACATACATAAATGTAAAACTTTTCAATCTTGGTGAAATTTAAATTATTACTGATTCAGAAATGAGGTTGTAGTATTTTGGAATCTCTAATACTTTTTGAATTTAAATTAGTCTTAATATTTGTCGGAAGGTCTGTGATGATAGTATATTATGAAGCAGTAGGATCTAAGTTCGATCCTAGCTTCATGATATCTCACCTGTATCCCACTTCAAACCCTAGTACTAACCATGAATTTCTGAATGCAATGGAGCTTTATACGTTCAATATCCACTAGTTTCAATAAAAAACAGTATTATATAAATGTGTGTTAAAACGTACTACTTTGATATTTAAACTAACCAATATCATTAATAAATTCATAATAAAATTATTCATAAATTTATATATATTATAATTGCATGGATTGTGTGTATGTATTTATAAATAAGTAAATATATATTCATTATAAAGTTTCATTGCGTCGGAATGTTTTATTTTACTTATACCAATTTGTTCAAATTTCTCTGATTAAAAGCTACATTCTTTCAATGAGATTTTAGATTATCCAACTCTCAAAGACAATGGGGAAAGTTTTATTAATTAGCAAAAAGATAATAATTTAAAATGTAAGGACGGTTCCTAATTAAAATCGTTTTTCTGATTTACAAATTCATTTTCTAATTAGAAAATGAATTCAAACCTTAATGAGTTTGAAAGCCTTATCAAAGGAATGTATCTAAAACAATTAACAAAAATTTGTAACTTTGATAAGGTAAGAAGCTTTAGCCTGAAGGCGTCAAGAGTTGGTATAGCAGAAAGCCAGAGAACAAGTATAAATAGCCTGGAAAAGGTTTTGAGAAAAAGAAGCCATATTTGTTTAAGAGAACTTGCTGCTAAAAGCTATGTGTGTTAAAAAATGTGAATCTTTATAATTTCTTCATCATGGTGAGGGGCTAACTTCAGAAATCTGATTGGTGGGCCTGAAGTCCCCAGAAGATCTTCAATGCAGCTGCAAAATTAAACTTTTTTCACACCAATCGTGCTGCCAAAACCTGAAAGAATCAATCTGAATGACATTCACCTAAGTTAAAAATGCACACCTACATTTCAGCCCAATTGGACTCTGCCACGTAAACTAAGAAACCAACCATGAAGGAACGATAATATCTTTCTTTAAATGAACAACAACTTTCTGGCCAGTTTCTGAACTTTATTTTACACCACCTTTTAAAATTAATTACTGTTAAATTTCCTTCTTGCTTTATGATGCCTTTATTTATATAAGTAATTCTCTCTCTCTCTAGTCTTTAAATTTAATATTTGTTAACTTTCCTTTCTTACAATGGCGGTTTGTTTCACTAACTGTATTATATATTTATTGAATAATTATTAATATCATTTATTTTTAATTATATGCCAGTAAAACTTCAACTCAATAATAATCTCTTTCGTTAAAATTCCCTCATGAAAATAATATAATATTAAATTATAGTAATTCTTGCCCATTAGAACTAATTTAATATAGTTCTATCAATTATCGAGTTGAAGGATTTATTAAATGTTTGTTATTTTTATGAATGGCTGATACTGACTATTAGTCCATTTCTATCCTATGCTCCCAGCTATTTTCTTGAGTTTCACCAATGCTTATTTTTTCATATTAATAATGTTAAAATGTTTTGCAAAAAGTTTGATAAAGGAATTAATGCCAATATATTCTTATTTAAACTTTATACTTTATATTAGTATTCAGGGAGGGCATGATATTTAGGGTATAATTAGCATAATTTTAATAATTGCATTAAGTACTTTTAGTTAAAGCTCATTTGACTTTAATTCAACATGATCAGGTCATTACATAGAGCATTCCGTATATAAATTGGGTTTTATTATTTAAACACGATGATTATTAAGTCATCATTTTCTGAACATTGCTGAAGCAAGCCATCTCCTGCCTCATAGGCTTGTCCTTGGTGATATTATTGTTACTTTAATTACCTAGGGAGAAACCACTCCTCACTTGCTCATTGATATTGGAACACCAAAGGTTCGTGGCTATGACCCAGCCTGGATTTCCCTGTGTTCCATGGATTCTTCATAGGGCATAAAAGACTTTCCAAATACAAGCCACCCTTCTATTTTCTCAAATCATGACAAGCCTTTATTTTTGTATTTATTCTTAAAGCTCATAAATCGTCAGCACTGTTATTTCTCAGTTCAAATAAAGCCCCACTCTCATGCTTGTAAATCATGATGAATTGATTTTATTAAAGTCAAACAATATCATATTCATTATAATTAAATAAATTCTTTGTTAAACAGTAAAGTTATGGCCTAATAGTTATCATGCTTTTTGTGGGTTGATTTACGAATGTGAAAATGAATTTCACAATTTTTCTTTGAAAATTAGAATAATAATGTCTGCCCATGCCTAATACCTTTATTGACCTTTATTTACTTGTTGGGGCATAGACACGTATAATCCTCCTATAATATTGTGTAATAGTTATTGGCATATGATAACGACTGCCGTTCTTATTGTAAATTCCATTTTAAAGACTAGAGGTAATATAATCTTAATCACAAAAGTTGAACAAAATATTTATTTTTATTAAACATTTTATTAACACATTTGGTTTTTAACTTTCTTTATTATTCAATAATTATTTTAATATTAATGCTCGCTGTCTGTATTGGCAATCCGAACGTGCATATATGAATTGATTTATAAATATCCTTAGTTATTTTATTATAGGTTATTAGAGTCAGATCAGGGGTCTCAAATCATCATCATCTGTTGAGCTAGTTTCTTGGCGCATAGTCATGTGCCATAGACATATGTCATCCATTGATTTCATCTGAGCTCGTGAGTTGGGTTTGAATTCAGTTTGGTGTGGGGTGAAATCCCTTTGGTTTGACTGAGTTTGAATCTGACTCCGCAGATGGTTCATGTTGTTGGGTGGCATCTTTCGACTGGTAAAATTAGATGTGATAATATGTTGGACTATTTCCATAATCTATTGTTAAATGATGAATATACAGAAAAATGTTTAACTTTATTTAAACTTTTCAAATGCAAACAACTTGTTAGTAATAACACACAAATGGACAATACAGATTAGTAATTACATAACATTTGGAGTAGTATTATTCTTACTCTTCTTTAAGTGTTGTTGATCTGACTAATAACAATATTAGCATAAGAATTAAACTTACAACATTAGATTGAATATCAAATTTTGAGGCAACACTCTAACCAAATGAGGTATTCTGTCAATACCACAGTTGGTTAGAGTGTTGCCTCCAAATTTTATATTCAATAATTTAAAGCTGTGCATTCAACTCTTATGCTAATATTGCCACTGGCCAGGCCAGCAACACCTGAAGAAAAGTGAAGAATACTAGTACTCTGAATTTTGTTTAATTTTTAACCCGTGTTGTCTATTTGTTTGTTATTACTAACAAGTTGTTTGTATTTGAAGAATTTAAATAAAGTTTAAAATGTTTCTACACATTCAACATTTAATGATAGATGTTGGAAATAGTCGAATATATTATATTAGTTTGACCTGTTTTTAAAATATTTATCATTAATATTTTTATGGCGTTTTCTCACTAAACAATTTTTTAGTATTATATAATAAGGAATACTGTAAATACATTTGAAATGGATAAGGACAAATAAAGATGTTAAAATGATTTTTAAAAAATGAGGTTTTTTTTTAAAGAAAGAAATAGAAAGACTATCTAAAACAGAGTTAAAAATTAAACTCTAAAATCTTCATGGCAATGAAAAGAGAGACATTGTAGAAAAGGGGCAAAACATACAATTATTTTTGATTTTATCCTATAAATGTGTCGGAAGATTTTCTAAAAACTGCATCAATAAATATAACATAGTAACCTTGAAAAAAAAACTATATTAAAGCTTTTGGAAACCAAACAGAGAGGAAAAACAAAGTGTTGTAAATTGTAGTATCTCCAAAAGGTTGATGTTTTTTTTTTGTTTGTTTGTTTGCTTGTTGTTATTTTTTTTAAAAAAAGATAAAAAGTTGGCTGACATGATAATATATCAAATACAAATTATATAAGTTTGCAGTTGTACATACTGTTCACACACATATATATATATACAAATGAGCATAAATATAATTCTACAATAGTTTTAATAGAATGATATAAAAAATTAAAAAAATTGTAAATTTACATAGAATAAAATTTCTTTGCTCTAATTTTTTTGTTATTTGAGACACTTTCTAATTATTATTAAATGTTTTTCTAAAGTGTTTTAAAGACCATGGTAGATTTGCTAGCATGTTTTCTGTTAGATGTTGACTTCATTGTAATCTTAATGAAATATAGCCCGGACTTTGTTGAAACTACTAAACAGGTGTTTTTTTTATGCATCACCCCTCTTTTTTTTTAATTCTTTCTGTTGACCTCTGCACATGTGACCTAGTTAGCAGAGAGTGTGCTGTACGCCCGGGGTGCTGCTTTGATT
This sequence comes from Epiperipatus broadwayi, assembly GCA_028023455.1. NCBI lineage: Eukaryota > Metazoa > Onychophora > Udeonychophora > Euonychophora > Peripatidae > Epiperipatus > Epiperipatus broadwayi. Next base: position 35,564 of record JAQFVV010006481.1, on the reverse strand, counting down.
CATGACTACTGAAACTCCACATTAGCTATTTCTACATATGACTAAAAAATGTAAGGCAATGTAGCGCCACCTTTAGTGAATATGTACAGAACATATTCTTATCCCAACACGTTTTTATGCCTCTTCAGCAAGCTTACTCACCCTTCACACAGCTGGTATCAGATTTACGAAGTTTTGGGTTTGTTTTATTTGAGAATCAACAACTTGTACAAGATTCCATTATAAGAATGTTTTCTAGGCAGTCGGAACTTTGCAACACATACAAAAATTAACAATTACGATCTTCTAGGAAAGGAAAAGATATTTGAAAGTTAAAATTGACAATGATTTTTTTTTTAGAAATATATATTTTTAAAAAGTCATTTGAAATATAAGAATGAGAAAGAGATATGAAGTACAATCATTTCAACAACACATTTTAACAGCTGGGTGAGTCGATTTTAATCTCGACGACGACAACAGACCTTATTAGATAAGAAAATAAATAAACAAATTCAGAGCATAGTTTAAAATTCACAGATTCATAAATTAACAATTTAATAATTACTAAAAACTAACTTAAGAATGTTTATATCAAATCGTGTTGATAAAAACAAATATAGAATGAGTAAAAGTATGTACAGCAATATATATTTAAAAAAATATTAAGTATACAGTGTATATAGGCTTACGATTTTCTTTCCAATACTAGGTGCTCATAGGCAATATAACTAGCTATATGAATTGATAGGTAGAAGAAAAGAAAAAAACTAAACCCTTATCTTTCAGTAGATGATGAGATCTAATGAGAATTACGTTTTATGAATAAAATATATTTTGCAATAAAAAAAATTTTAAATAAAGGAAAGCAAAAGATAGTCCTCACACAAAATGTGTATAAGATAAATGTAAGGAATTTTTTAATATATATTCTATAATTTCAACTATAAAGGCAAACATATGCTATGGAATTGCAGTTCTACATATAAATGATTTGTGATTAATATATTTTTTAATTAAACGATTGATATTGTTTTGGTAAATACATTATCTTTATTGCAAAATATTTTATTGTACATATTTAATATACTCTTGTAGCCTTAATATAAGAATAAATACAGACATTTTACTTTTTATAAGATATAAGTACTGTGTAGATAAATAAAACTGGTAGTTTATATAATATATTAGTACCATATAATCTATTTCTTTTATAAATTCTAATATAAGTAATTGGAAAGTTATTTAGTCATATGTTAGCTATAGAAAAATATAATAATTGCATATTAATGTAAAATATTTTTATTATTTATAATTCAATGTAAGTAGAAGGGATTTGAATTCAGACTTTCAAGCTCCCTACAGCTATCCACTCCATCTTATACAACATGTGAAAAAGATAAATGATCTCCAATATATGTATTTAAAAAATCAATTACTTGACTTCAAGGTAAATAATGTTGCCAATGCAATTTCCAATTAGTAACAATAATTAGCAAAAGAAAAGAAATTTAAAAGTGTTTATAGAAAAAAAACTATTTAATCTAAAAGCAATATCTTTTTTTTTTTCAATTTATTTTGATAAGTAAATAAATGTATTATGTATTTTTTATTCCTGGTCATACTGGAAAATAAGTTGTATTTATGTTTATGATCATTAAAAAGCAGTCAACACTTAGACAATTCCAATATCAATAACAATCACCAATTTCAAACTGTTGTCAAAGCAATTTCCTTTTAACAATAGAGGTTTAATGGCAATTAAAAATTTGAAACAAAACATTGGAGTTTTTGCATATTTTGTAATCATTAAGTTTTAATTTTGACAAATTATGTTTCAATTGATTTTTAGAAGTTTATTAAATATTTATTTTCATCATTATTGTTTTTTTTTAATTTCATCTACTTAACTTTTTTACATAACTATATTTTGCATTTACAGTTACTAAAAAGCTATATATGTTATTATGTTTGTATTACAGAAACATAAAATATACATTGATTTTAAAAATATGCCATTGTATACTATCTGGAGAAGAATACTTTACTGAAATAGTGTTTAAACTGGGTGAAAAGACTTAAATACTTTTAAAAATCTGAAATTTATATCAGCAGAAGCTCAGTTGTACAAGTAATAAGCATTCCAATCTATACAAATTTCATCAGAGAAACCTAATGTATATTTCAAAGATTTGTTTGCTAAAGATCATCACATTCATAATAAATTAACTACAATATTCATTTATAGAAAACTGAATATGAAGATATATTTTGTATTGTACTGTCTGTCACAAATAAATTCAGAGGTCTTGATCAATATCTGTTTTAGCCAAAAGCATACCATAGTTAGAAATACTTCCTATTAGCATTCACTGTTTTTTTTAAATATTTGTCAGCATTTCTCCATATTATAGCCTACATAGTTTAGTACAAAGATAAAATAGCAAACTCAAGAGCTAATGTCTGTGAATCACAGCTAGATTCTAGCACTTCTAGTGGTTAGATATCATATGATCCTGCAAATAACAAACCATTTGGCAACGTTATTGATGTTAATTTTGTAGTTATAGTACTAATTTTCAGAAATGTAAATATTTGAGTTTTTAAAGATATTTTAATTAAAAGTATTTTAAACCAAAATATTTTATTATTGTGAATATATTATACAAATATTGGTTAAAAAAAAAAGATACATAATGCTATTTTCTCACATTTCAAAGGATAATGTATTTACAGTGCCAAGATACATAATTGTGAACAAAGGCATTGTTTCAAACAGGTGATTATAAACATTGTCTACCATGGGTCTTCAGGGTTACAGTATGAAGATCCATGGAAACATCATTGTTACAAGGTCATAAATTAAAAAAACAAATCTATACCAATTGACATTTAGATAATAGCAAATATTAGATGATAATCATCATTGAAAACTTAAAATTACATATATGTAACAAATATAATTTGGATATCACTTCAGAGCAGTCCAAGGGAGTCAATCACCCCTATGAACTAGGGACATATCAACATTATATCTTGAGTCCATGATTGGGTCACAGAGTATATAATAATGCCTGATCAGGAACCCAAAGCTTTATGATTAGCATTCCATAAAAATACAATAAAGATTTTATATACAGATCATTATCATTATGTCATAAGTTGAAAAGACACACAAAATAATAACTATTTACAATATCAGAGTTACATAGAAAATCAGTTGAATTAATAAACATAAACTCAATTTTGGACTATCACCATTAGTATTAGGCTGGGAATTTACAATTTGTGTTCCTGATAAAGTCCAAACCATGCATTACATAGATTTACAGGTTATGCAACCTAGGTGTAGCAACCATCAAATGATTATTCCCATTTTAGTTTAGATAATACCAAATTTAACAATTGGCAATACCTATAATATTAAGATTAAATCAAGACAAAAGTTCATGCAATGGAAGATTATGGGTCCATAGTCTGTCCTTAATGCCACCATCACATTGGGTGAGTTAGGAGGTAGGTCATTCCACCCCCCTCATAAAAGCAGGGGAGGGATCAAATCTTATGAAGCTTGGAGAACACTCATTTTGATTGGAACAGAATGCCTTAAAACTCTGCTATGTTTTTAGCTGATTCCAGGTCTTAATAGCCAACTGGTTCAGGCAAGTTCTCTTGTCAATCTCTGGCCTTCCAAATGAAACTTGTTAAGAGGTCTTCATGATGGTGATTGATCCCACTCTCAAACAATACTTTACAATGGATAGTCCAAATCCCAAAGTTTACAAATGAAGCTAGTTGTATGTTAGCAAAAAGCCCCTTATTGAAGGCCAGAGGAATCATTACACCAGCAAGGTTGGGAGCAGACATTCTCCTCAGAACCAAGCCTCAGAGGTGAGACCATGATTCATAATGGAACAGAATGTTGTCCATGGACTCTTCCTCTTTACCACACAAAATTATAACAAATGTTAAAAACTAAGTTTCAATATACAATGGCAAATAAAACCAGGAAAGTCATCTCATAAAATAACAGCTTGTCTCTGTTCATTCAAATGGTGAATAAAAATTTCACCATCTTCTCTACATGTAAAAATCAATCTCCAATAGGTAAACATGTTGAATTAGGTAAAGAAAGAATAGGTTGACTAGGAGTATGATGTTTAACCTGACTATGCCCACTCCATAGTCCTCTTAAAAATTGTTCTGATTTTCTAAATCATTTGAACCATCTTCAGTGTTATCAGTAGTACACATAAAGGCATTTTTCCATCCATAATGAATCACAATTATCCCATACTAAAATAGGATAGATGTAAAGCTATAGAATTACCCCAAATGTACAGACAACATCAGTCATAAGTAATGCACCAATCATACCAATGATAAAGTTTGCAAAGTAAAATTTCTTTTCCATCTTCTAGTGTAACTTCTTTATCTCCCTTTTCATTATCATTGCATTTCCCAAGTTTTTTAAACCCGTCATATCAGATTTTAATTTTGATTTATTATTTTCCATATCTGATTTTAATTCCATTTTATTATTTTCCACTCTACTTTTTAAATTTTCTTTTAAATTATTCATTTTTTGTTTAATTTATTTTATTTCTTTTTTCATATCATAATTCATATTCATAATGCTTTGTAACATTTGTTTTATAGATATGTTATCTGTTGTAGATTGTACCATTTCAAGAGAGGTTATTGGAGATGCTTCATAATTTGGTGTAGCCTTGGTTTGAGATATTGATTCATCAGGAATAAGTGTTTGTGTAGAGTAGTTATTCTCAGTCATAGTAATTCTTGATAATTGGATTAGTGAAGATCTCTTCAATATTAGTAATGTCTTCTACTTCTTAACTAATGTTATTCCCTTGTACTTTTTTAACATATTCCATTATGGCATCGGCTAAAAATTTTCCATTTCCTGTAATCATAAATTATGTTTTCTTTTGTATATAAGTTTGTTTATTCCTTATTTATTAAGAAATTATTTGTCATAGGATTTCCTGCTATATCTTTCCCTTTTTAGTGTAATTTTAAAACTTTTCCTACCTTTTTCTGATGTTATTATTTTAATGCCTTCAGTTATCCACTCCATCTTATTACAACTGATGGACATGGCCATGTACATGTGAAGAAGATAAATGATCTCCAATCATCAGTTGGTTCATACCATCATTTTTCATACACCATATAATCAGTGATCAGTTTATATTAAGATAGCAAATTCTCAAATTTTAATGGACAGGCTTCAATCTTCTCCACTCTCCAACATTTCATTAATCCATAGCATTGAGAATTTGGTGATGGCATGTTCAAAGCCCTTGTTTGTCAATTTTCTTATTCCCATGTTAACCATGATATTTTCTTATTCCCATGTTAACCATGAGATATTCTGATCTCTTATTTGTAAGATCTTCAAGTCCATTTAAATACATGGAATAGAGATGGGAATAATACAGTCTGAATCTGAAATATTTAAATACAAGTATATATATATAATTATAATTGAAATAATATTTTTAAACAGTTTATAAACAATTCAAACAATCTTTAAATCCGCAGAAGTACTTTCGGTTACTTTCAAACCTGCCTCAACTGCTATTAAATTCAAAAAACTAAAAGCGGAAGCAAATGTCATCAATTCAAATTCCACGAATCTCGTATTTTAATGTTAGAAGCTTGTCGATTTATCAAATGTGTTTTATTCCTGTTTATAAAAATTGCCTCTTTAATTTTTCTTTTACTATGGTTTCTCTCTTCATGAAGAATTTTCACATTTTCAAAATTAAATTTAAATTTATGTTTACATGTTTTTTCATGATCAAAGAAAACTGAAGAAGATATTAAATCACCATTATTTTTATTTTTTACACGCTTATATAACAATTCGTGTTCCTTCAATCTTTTCTCAATGTTGCATCTAGATTCACCTATATATGATAGCATACAATCACAAAAAAATTGATATATGACATTACTTTTTGCTTGATAGGTATGACATCCTTAGAATTATTAACTAATTTGTTAATATTGTTTGGAGCGTAGAATGAAACATTAAATACATTCTTATATAAATCCTTAAAAATTTTACTTGTGGATTTGAAATAAATGGAATAGATATCCATTTTTTTATTATTAATCTTCATTTCTTTTAAATTATAATTTTTTTTAAATTGACTTAAAGTATTGTTTATTTGTTCCATTTTATAACCAACATCAAGCAATTCCTTGGCAAATACCTCAATATTTTTCAATTTATCACTTTGGTAATGACATAATTTTTCATTTGAAACAAAAAAGATTTAAAACTTGCCATCTTATGCATCATTGGTACTTTTGATTTAAAATTTATATATCCTCTTTTTTGCAATGGCTTAATTATTAGTTTATAATTTAATATACTGTTATCTCTTGTGATCATTAAATCTAAATAGTTAATCTTATAATCCTGTTCTTTTTCAATAGTCCATTTCAAGCCATTCAATTTATTTAATTCCTCTATAAGCAAATTTATACTATTAATGTTTCCACAGACAAAAACATCATCCACATATCTTTTGTAAATTTTAATATCTCCAAAAATACACATATTTAAAATATTAATCTCATATGTAGATAAAACGAAATTGCAAACTTGTGCAACTACAGGCAATCCCATAGGCCAACCTTTGGTCATTTTATAATATTGACCTTCAAAAGATGCAACAATGTTATCATTAAAAAATTTTAAAGAGTCAATGATAAATTTTATCATATATTTACAAATATTTTTATTTTTTAATGCATGTTCAATTATTTTTTATGGAATTCATTCTATCAATAGATCCATACATTTCTGTAACATCCAATGAAGCAATAATATCATTTTCATCAATAATTAAATTTTTAATACTATTTACAAAGTCAAATGATGAAGCAATAGTATTTTCTCCAAATCCTAAGATCGGAAGAGCGTACGTGTATTTAGAAGACCGATCTATAAAGGAACCACCAAAATCTATCATTACTCGCAAAGGATTACCTTCTTTATGTAATTTTATATTTGCAAAAATACGAGGACATATAGCACAAGAAGGATATATCATATAGTATACATTATTATTTAAAACTTTATTTTTAGCAATTTTTAAAATATTGTTAATAAATTTTATTCTTTGACCATCCATATTATAATCTTCAATCAAAAAGAAACCAAGTTTGTCCATTTGCATTTTAATTTTATTAATATATTGATATTTCGTCAACAAACACATACGTAAACCTTTGTCCTCTTTGAAACAAATCATATCATCAATCTTCAATTTACGTTTAAATTCCGATATAGCCAATTGCCATGATTTATCATAAGGTATTGTAAACCTTTGCGAGTAATGATAGATTTTGGTGGTTCCTTTATATATCAGTCTTCTAAATATATTGGTAAACTTTTACAAGACTTTTTAGGATTTGGAGAAAATACTATTGCTTCATCATTTGACTTTGTAAATAGTATTAAAAATTTAATTATTGATGAAAATGATATTATTGCTTCATTGGATGTTACAGAAATGTATGGATCTATTGATAGAATGAATTCCATAAAAATAATTGAACATGCATTAAAAAATAAAAATATTTGTAAATATATGATAAAATTTATCATTGACTCTTTAAAATTTTTTAATGATAACATTGTTGCATCTTTTGAAGGTCAATATTATAAAATGACCAAAGGTTGGCCTATGGGATTGCCTGTAGTTGCACAAGTTTGCAATTTCGTTTTATCTACATATGAGAGTAATATTTTAAATATGTGTATTTTTGGAGATATTAAAATTTACAAAAGATATGTGGATGATGTTTTTGTCTGTGGAAACATTAATAGTATAAATTTGCTTATAGAGGAATTAAATAAATTGAATGGCTTGAAATGGACTATTGAAAAAGAACAGGATTATAAGATTAACTATTTAGATTTAATGATCACAAGAGATAACAGTATATTAAATTATAAACTAATAATTAAGCCATTGCAAAAAAGAGGATATATAAATTTTAAATCAAAAGTACCAATGATGCATAAGATGGCAAGTTTTAAATCTTTTTGTTTGAAATGAAAAATTATGTCATTACCAAAGTGATAAATTGAAAAATATTGAGGTATTTGCCAAGGAATTGCTTGATGTTGGTTATAAAATGGAACAAATAAACAATACTTTAAGTCAATTTAAAAAAATTATAATTTAAAAGAAATGAAGATTAATAATAAAAAATGGATATCTATTCCAGTTATTTCAAATCCACAAGTAAAATTTTTTAAGGATTTATATAAGAATGTATTTAATGTTTCATTCTACGTTCCAAACAATATTAACAAATTAGTTAATAATTCTAAGGATGTCATACCTATCAAGCAAAAAAGTAATGTCATATATCAAATTTTTTGTGATTGTATGCTATCATATATAGGTGAATCTAGATGCAACATTGAGAAAAGATTGAAGGAACACAATTGTTATATAAGCGTGTAAAAAATAAAAATAATGGTGATTTAATATCTTCTTCAGTTTTCTTTGATCATGAAAAAACATGTAAACATAAATTTAAATTTAATTTTGAAAATGTGAAAATTCTTCATGAAGAGAGAAACCATAGTAAAAGAAAAATTAAAGAGGCAATTTTTATAAACAGGAATAAAACACATTTGATAAATCGACAAGCTTCTAACATTAAAATACGAGATTCGTGGAATTTGAATTGATGACATTTGCTTCCACTTTTAGTTTTTGAATTTAATAGCAGTTGAGGCAGGTTTGAAAGTAACCGAAAGTACTTCTGCGGATTTAAAGATTGTTTGAATTGTTTATAAACCGTTTAAAAATATTATTTCAATTATAATTACAATATTATTTTTAATTAACGGATATTTTTATTTATTTTATATATATATATATATATAAAGCTAGATGTAATTCAAGGTAATTTGAACCCAGACTTTCAAGTTCCCTTCAATCATTCATTCCATTTTACACAACTGATATACATGGCTACATATATGTAAAAAGATAAATGATCTCCAATATTGGTTCACATAATATAATTTTAAATATTTCTAAGACTACAAATTTTTTTATAAAATCAGCTTACCTTTGAAAAAAACATTACTACCATTAAATTGAAAGTGAGATGGATGAGACATATTTCTAGAAGATTTGTTAAATAACTAGAATTGTAAACTGGATACCAAGAGAATATAAAAGAAATTAAATATGATGAGATAAGGAAGTTGCTGAATTGATTTGGAGAAAAGAAACTATGGATTGAAGTAACAGCATTAGTCTCTGAGAGAACATTCTTCAGTAGATTAATAATGATTGAAAATAATGATGATAATATATACACATCTATTGTTCACATTAAAACATAATTTATTCTACACATGTTATATTTCTTAAATAAAAATCAATCTATCCTCTCCTCAAAGTATCTCTCCAATATTATACATTTAAGTTAAACATTTATCATTAAAAAATCAAATTTTAAAATTTAATAATTTATTCACTTTTCTTCTGTATACATTATTTAAACTGGGCGTCATTAATCTAAGTTTCATCTATTCATTTATTTCATTTTTTTAGTTTATAAATTTTTTTTCCTATTCTGGCATGTTCATTAAATCTAGTATTTTCACCATATTAACAACTATTTAGATCTTTTACTGACATCTTAATGATATAAAGTGGATATTAAAAGTTTATGGTGTGGCTGGAAAAATGAAGTACATTAAAAGAATAAAAAACAATTCCAAAACATTAATTGCTTAATTAATGACAATTTTCGGATTTAAGTATATATATATCAGTATCTTATAATTTAGTTTTCTAATAATTGTTTTTCATATAAATAATTTTTATTTTTTCTAAATTTTCATTATTTCCAGCTAACTTTAATTTTATTCCTTTATATATATAAATTACTACTGAATTGTCCAGATAATATAGAATTTACTATCTCTGGAGTTTATTTAATTTTTAGTTAATTGTCATCATTATTACTTTAACATTTATTTTTAATCACTAGACTAGTAACAATATTAGTCTGATTGGTTTTTTTTGTTTTTGTCTTTTCCTGCTTTCAACTTATTTTTCAAATACTATTTAAGATTCTTTATTTTTTTATAATTTTTTAAAACTATTTTTATGATCTATGTTTATATATAATGATTAGAATGTATGCATTTGCACACATGCATGTATATATATAATTTTATAGAAGAAAACTACTCTTTATAATATTTCATATGTAAATAAATCACTATATTATTATATATATAGTTGTCAGATGTAAATGTGATTCGTAAACAATTAGCTATTGGTATTTATAGTTTATTATATTTCCATGAATTTCAAACAAAACATAAGTCTATTTAAAATTATCTATTACAATGGAAGATTAAATTTCCTTTCTTATAAAATGTTCACAAGAACATTTATTGCGATTTTTATGGGAATCATTTGCAGTCTGGTCTTTTTGTCTTTCTTGTAGTAATAAAAATAACTTAAATGAATTAAATGCTTCTATATTCATAAAGAATGCAGCTGTGGACTTTTATTCAGATATCTTTTCTAAAATTAAAAAACTTTGGCAAAAATAAATTATTACACTATTAGTAAAAATTATTTTCCAATTATTAAATTATATAGCAGAGCAAACCCTTTATTAATATAACAAACATCTGCAATTTTAATATTAAATAAAATAGAAATAATAATAACTGCAATATTTTTTATATATTAAATGTGCAATTTATGCAAATTAAAAGTGAAAAAAAAAGTATCATTAAAAAAAATTAATAAAAAAAGTAATAATTAGATTTTTAAATTTATAAAAAAATTCAGATTCCCACAAAACAACGACAAATTTTATATGTAAAAAAAATCTATATATATATATAATCATCAGAATGTTAATTTTACAAACTTTAATTATTTGAAATCATATTCCATTTCCTCAAAATTACAGTATTTTCTCTCAACTCTGTCATTTAAAATATTCATTTGGAGTAAGTATTCAAAATTGATTTGGTAATAAATTCAAAACTAATTTTTAAAATTTTCAAAATAATTAGAAGGTTGGAAAATGTTTACTTAAAACTAATATTTTAATTAGTAAGCTTGAAATTAAAATATAAAATTTGTAACAAAAATAAACTTTTTTACAAAAAAAAACTTTATTGACATTTTTTAAAATGACCATACTGAATTTGAAATTTTTTTCTAAAAAAGAAAGTATTATTTAAAAATTTGTAATCTCATTAGTAAAATTAACCCTGAGATTAATAATAAATATTTAGTAAGTTTTGCTTACTAATAAATGCTTTCTGTTCAATTTTTCACATTGCTCTAATATGAAAAAAAAAAAAAAAAGATGGTTCAAATAAACTGTTCTCTTATCTTAAATGAAATGGCAGATAATGTAATAATTTTATAAAATTAACATTTATAACTTTTAAATACATATATTATTTATAAAATTTTATAACTTAATAATAAATTGCTCAATATCCTGTTACATTTTTTGACATTTTATACTTTTACTTATCAAATTTTTTATGCAGTTAAATTAACTTTGTTCAAAATTATTCAGCTTAGTATTAAGTTTAGAATACATTTTAAACTATAAATGAGCTGTGAATATATATGTTTTTTTAAAAAGAAATTGTTAATTATTTAAAATTATTACCTAAATCAATGTTTCTTTTATATTATATTTCAAAATGAAATAGTAATTTCTTCATCTAATTAGACTTTGCATTGCCAAAGTAGATACTCTCATGTATGCATGAAAAGATAAAATAAGCTTTAAATAATTACCTCAAAGCAAACACTTCTCAAACAGTCCTCCAAAATAAACAAGATAATAAAAGTTTTATCTATTTTTTTATTCATTTTATTTTATCATCATCATCATTATCAACCATTATCAATCCACTGCAGGATGAAGGTCTCTCCAAGTTTAATCCATCTTCTCCGATCTTTAGCTTCTCTTCTCCACATCACCCCTACACATTTTCTTATTTCATCCATCCATCTTACATGTGGTCTCCTTCTGGGTCTTTTACAATCTCTTGGAATCCAGTTTAAAATTTCAATTGTCCATCTATTATCATCTCTTCTAGCAATATGTCCAGCCCAACTCCACTTCAATCTTTTAATTTTTTCAATGAGGTCAGTAACACCTGTTTGTTCTCTTACCCATACATTGCATTTTCGATCTCTTCTTGTTACTCCCAACATACATCTCTCCATACTTCTTTGAGTGGTCTGAAGTCTCTGTATTGATCTTCTATTAAGTGTCCAAGTCTCAGATCCATAAGTAAGAACTGGTAAAACACATTTGTTAAAAACCTTTCTTTTCAAACACATAGGCATATTTCCTTTTAATATCAAGTTATTTCTACCGAAAGCACTCCAACCAAGTTTAATTCTATGATTAATTTCCTCCATTATGTTTCCATCTGTATTAATAATCTGACCAAGGTATTTGTAACTCTTAACTTCTTCTAATTCATCATAATCAATCTTTATTTTCATATTTTGAGCAAATCGATTAAACATTACTTTAGTCTTTTTAACATTTATCTTTAGTCCTACTTTCCTACTTTCATATGATAACTCCTGCAACATTTCCTGCAGCTCCGAAGCATTATTTGCAAAAACAACTACATCATCTGCGAAATCTAAATGACTTAAATAATCTCCATTTACTTTCACTCCTTTAGTTTCCCATTTTAATCCACAACAAACTTCTTGCAGCACTGCTGTAAAAAGTTTTGGAGATATGGAGTCACCTTGTCTTACACCTTTCTCAATGTTGGCTTTCCCAGTATCATTATGTAATCTAATTGTTGCTGTTGCATTTTTATAAATATTCTTTAAAATATGACAATATCCTGGATCTATACCTTGATGATCCAATGCTTTAATCACTGAAGAAATGTTTATAGAATCAAATGCCTTTTCATAATCTACAAATCCAAAACATAATGACAACTCATATTCATTTGTCCTTTCTATAACTTCTCTCAATACTTGAATATGATCTACTGTACTAAAACCACTTTTAAATCCAGCTTGTTCTCTTGGTTGGTGAAAATCCAAGGTTCTCTGTAGACGAGTTGTAATTATCTTGGTAAAAATTTTACATAAAACTGATAAAAGGCTGATAGGTCTGTAATTTCTAATATCTTCTTTATCACCTTTTTTAAATATTAATATTATTACTGCATTCTTCCAATCATCCGGTACATCTTTATCATTGAGACATTTGGTATATAACTTTGCTAATATTTTTTCTGTTTCTTCACCTGCTTCTTTTAATATATCAATTATAATTCCATCATTACCTGGAGCCTTTCCTTTTTTCATACATTTAATTGCATTTCTCACTTCTTCATTTAAAATTCTGGGCAATTCGAAAGATGTAATAGATATAGGAGGTACTTGTTCTTTATTACTATATAATTCTTGATAAAAATCTTCTACCAATTTCATAATGTCATCCCTATTTTTAGTAATAATTCCATCTTTTTTCCTTATTGCAGATATAAATTTCCTACCAATACCAAAATGTTGTTTTACATTCTTAAGACTTTTATTTTCTTCTACAGCTTTTCTTGCTAGTTCATAGTTATACTTTCTTATATCATTTTCAACACTTTTCCGGACCATTTTACAAAATTCGAGATATTCAATTTTTTTTAATGCATCATTCTTGTATATCTTCATATTCCTTCTTTTCTTCATAAGTTCTCTAGTCTCAGTAGAAATTTTATTAGTCAATTGCTGCTTTTTTCTACCAGCTATCTTTGTTGCAGTTTTTAAAAGTGTATCAGTTATTTTCATATTAATTTCATTCAAATCTGAATCATGTTCAAAATCTACTAATACTTGAAACCGATTTGTAAGTTCTAATTTAAGTTCATTAGAATGTTTCTGAAGATTAGGAATATCAACTGTAAATATAGTTTTTCTTAATAATTTTTGTCTCTCTAGTTTTACATTAACATGTATCTTACCCCTTACTAATCGATGATCACTTCCTGTGTTAAATTTATTAAGAACATTACAATCTTGAATTATGTATTTCCTGTTAGTCAAAATATAATCCAATTCTGCTGTACCTTCATTTGGATGCTTCCATGTCCATTTCCTTCTAACATTTTTCTCAAAAAAAGAATTCATAATATAAAGTTTTTCCTTCTCTGCAAACTCCACAAGTCTATGTCCTCTCTCATTTCTATTACCATAACCAAAATTACCTACAACACTTTCATCTTTCATTTGTTTACCAATTCTAGCATTAAAATCTCCCATAACAATTTTAAAATGTTGTTTACTCTGATCAAAAGCCTTTTGTACATCCATATAAAAATCTTCTACTACTTCATCACTGTGAGAACTTGTTGAGGCATAAACCTGAATTATCTGCATTTGATATCTGCTATTAAGTTGTATAACTAATCTTGCCACTCTGTCTGATACACCATCAATCTCCACAATATTGTTCTTCCACTTTTTATTTATAATGAATCCTACTCCACTTGTATTTCCAATATTTGTGCCTTTATAATAGAGCATATGTCCACTTTTTAAATCAATTGTCTCTTCACCTTATTGAATGTTAATAGGATGGTTAGTTATATGAGGCTCGCTCTTTCATATTCTTATATATATTTGATTACTTGAATTATTTAATTTTCCAAATAATAATTGGTACTAACAGTTGAACTCTTATTATGTATTTATGTTATCTATTAGAATTGTCAACTGCATAATAAATTTTCCAGTAATCATTGGTAAATTTCAATGTGATAAAAAGTAACTTGTGTTAAAGATATATGATTAGATAAAATGATCAACCTAAAGGCAATAAAAAAGTCATTGACAAATAAAACAAATGAGATATCAAAAAATTATCAGTGTTATTTTTAATTGTAATTCAAAAAGTTCACATATTCTTTAATTATGATGTAACAGACTCAAATTTTTAGATTAGGCAATGAAAATTTCTACAATATTAAATATATAATTTATTACATTATCTTTTATAACAAATGGAATTTATCAAAAAGTAATTTACTTTTTCAATTAGCACATAATGTGCAAATTATTTGAAGTGACACTGGATTATTAAGTTGTATGTTTTGATAATAACTACTGCATGTGTAAAAGTTATGTATTGTTGTTTAAAAGTTATAAATTTAATTATAACAAATTTCCCATTACAAATTATTTGGGGAAAAAAGCAATAAAACTCATAAAAAACATATATTGTCTCCAAATTAAATTGTTTTTATTTAAATGGTCAATTTGTAATCATTGCATTTTAAATATATTTTAATACTAAATAATTGATGGAAATGTACTATTTATGAAAAAAATTTGTGATATTTCAAATTAAAAAATAAAAGTATTGTAAATCACATTGTGATAGATATATATGTAGTGAGAAAATAAAATATGTATTATACTTTTCTTTTTAATGATTTATAATTTTACTTTTTTATTACTGTAGTAATTACTTTATTATCTGTATTACAAATATTGTTTAATTCCATTGTTTTGCAATTGAATTGATGCAAAGACATAAATCCAATATTTTTAAATTTTTAATTTCTAATATTTAAAGAAACTTATGGGGAAAGCCCTTATTTTAGCATGAATTGGGATTTATTTAAGAAATATTTTATATTTAATCTTAATTACACACATGTAAAAAAAATAGTAAACATAGCACATAAAATTAATATATGCACATATTTTTAAATAAAAATGAAAAAAAAACTGTAAATTAATAAACATAATTGTATGTCATTCAATAAAAACTATTTTACTTGCTACTGTATATAAAAAATGAAAAGAGAAAAAGTTGGGAAAAGAAAATTTAGTACAAAATCAACTGACATGAGACTTAAAACAGAAAATTTTAAGGAATTTTAAAAGCAAATATGGATGAAAATAGGAGAAGTTATATAGAAAATTTTATTATTATATGAAATTAGATAGATTTAATGTATTGTTATTATTTATATTTAATGTTTGTTTATATTTTTAGCATCATATGATGCTTTAAAAATATAGAATGCTATAATAAAATAAAAAATGTTTTTTTGACTTTTAAGCCTTCAAGTCAAGCCAGAAAAAACAACAGAACTAAATTAACAATATTGTATCTGTATTTTTATGAATGAAATAAATGAATAAAGTTTCCAGATTTATTCATGCATGTGAAAGTTTATTTCATATATACATCTTAATTATCCAAGGGAGCGTAAATTATATCAAGAAGATGATTGATAATATAAATTATCATGGTTGTTATTTAACAGATATCATTTGAATAGATATATATAGAACAAAAACAAGAATAGACTGATTTTTTTATAGCCTTTTCTTTAAATCTATTTCTTTTTTTTGCTTTAATATACTTAGTAATGCATTTCATTTTATTCTGCCTTTTGACAAATATCTAAAGCACATATTCACTTCTTTTTCTTTTTACTTATTTCTCATTGATATATCTTAAAAAATTAAGCTACATAACTTGAATTTCAAATTGGTTCTAATAAACAAAAAGTAATATGAGTTGCTACAAATAATATATTTATAAATTTGAATAATACATTTTAATGAATGTGATATTATATATATTTATTTCTGTGCATTATTATTTTTCTATAATAGATTTATAACAGTTTGTGGAAAATTAAAAATTTACTGTTTTTACTCAATAAAATAAATTGTCTGCTCTGATACTTTCCCCTCTCCTTCTGTATTTAATATCATTCTTAAACTGTTTAAACTCCTCACTGATGAAGGCCACAAGCCAGAAATTAGTCTGGGAATACTGGATGAGTAGGCACTAGATGGGGATTTTATGCACAAACCTTCTGGAATCCATTGAATATACTGGCTTGCACTGAGTGGCACTATTCTTTGGAGAGTTTTGCCTGTTTTAATAACAGTTATAAGCAAGCATAAAAAATGGTGATCATGTGATGTTTATTGCCATTTATAATTTGATTAGTAAGGTAAACTTTGCCTTCATTTTCTTGTTTTTTTGCAGTGAAAGATGCTGGGAAGATTCTATGTATATATATATATATCTTAAGTGATTTGCTAAGAAAAAAATAACAATTCTAAAATTTATATTTGTAAAGAACACTATATTTAAATATTACATAATTAAATATCACCAATGGTTATTTATCATTATCTTTTATATACTTTTGACAAAAATTACAATAATATCCTATACTCAAAATTTGTTGCAGTGCAATGGTCTTAATATCATAAGATATATTCACTGCTTTTTTTTTAATTATATAAATTCTATTTTTCAAAAATTTACTTAACAAAAAGATAAAATGAAACAAATAATAAAATCTTTATTTACTATAAGTATAAAATTAAATTTTAAAAATCTATTATACTGTTATAAAACTTATCCTTGACTTTTTAATAACAAAATAATAAATTATAAAAATAAAATTTTATATTTATGGCAATAAAAGATTTAATTAATTATTTCACTTTCTAATACATTATATGACAGCACATCTTAACATGTTTATAATAGCATATTTTAATTACAATATACTGAATATGATTGTCCACAATATTCCATCCTATGAATCTAAATTAAAGTATTAATTTATACATAATATTACTCATATTAAAATTTCTATCAAAAATGTGTTCACATCATTTACACCCAAACATTCAAACACACATTCTATTCATTAATGAGGAAAGTACTTTTTTAAGGTTTAAAAGTTAAGTAGTAATTTATTATATTTTAAATTGCAGATACAATAATTAAGTGATATAATAAATTAAACAGGCAAGTTAATGAAAGCCTCCATAATTAAAATATTATTCCTATTGTTTGAATATATAAAACTAGATAACTTAAGTAGTGAAATATTATTCATTATGATTTGTGTATGATTATGAATTATTTTATTGGGTGATAAATTATTATTATAAACATTTTTAAGATTACATCTTAAATTGATCAAGTTATTATGTAAAATAAAGCTTTGTTCTCTTAAAAAATAATATTTATTAGTTGTTTTCTCAATAGTTTTATTTTTCTCAATAAATTGTTTTTTAATCTTAATTATATTACATATGGCGTGGTTTTCATTAATTAAAAAAAAAGAAAAGGCCTGGATTGGATAAAGTAAATGATCTTCCATTAAGAGTTCTTGTTCATTGTGGATTTTTTTGGAATTGCCATATATGTTATGGTGTTGCTGAGATGGCATCAGGCCAAAGAAAAATAGTTAGCAAAATCATTGGTAGTTGGTGTGCATATAAACTGTAGAGTAAAATATTTAACAGAAATCTATAATTTTTCATATTATTCTTAAAATTCTTGAAGTTCATAATTCAAATCCTTAGTGATCTCATGGTGTCCAAGATAAAACTGACCATTGTATTTGTCAGTCTTAGCATTTAGACAAATGTCTGTTTTTATTACAATATGAAACTGCATTTATTTGTAATAATAAATGAGCATTTATACAACTAGTAATTTTTGAAATCAACTTGGATGAATTACAAAAAACTGCTACTATAATTTATCCAATGAAAATAAACAAAGAAATAAATTATGTTTGAAAACTTAGAATTCAATCTTTTCTTAAATTTCTTAGACTTAAACTTAGTATTTTCCACACATATATATTAAATTAAACATTATCTATGTATATATGTGAACTATTAATAAATTTTATTGATTATATATTGTAACGTGCTAAACCGCCAAAGTTGGGCAATAATCAATATAATTTGAATATAATCTAACTCAATCAAAGTCACCATTTTGAAATAAACTATAGACAATAATACAGGATAATAATATAAAAAGTTTTACTATGCCTAAGAATTGAAACATCATCCATAACAATCTAGATTCAGCCTAAATACGGAATGTCATTTTATAAAAGCCCTAAAATTGATTTGGAATTTTGTAATAATTACCACTTATACCTGATCATCATTGGCTAGCATGGGGTAGCTACTTTGGCACAATAATAATGGATTTTGATTTCATTATCTCTCTACATATGCTTAATCAACATTTGTCACAAAGAAATGCCCTCAAGGCTGATATTATTTATCACCAAGCAAAACATGCATTAATAAATAGTGATTCTATAATAACCTGTGTACAATTATCTAACTCAGACATTGTTCATAATAGGCCATAATAATATTTCCCACATATGATTATTTAAATTGCCCATTACAGTACAATAAAATATGACTAACAATCTATATTAAAATCTAATTTATCCAGATAATGTTTAAAATGAAATAAAAACTAGATCGCCACTCCAAACATCAACAAATTTATCATGCTTACAAAGTAAACTACTATAAGAAGTGAAATCATATATCATTGCTCTGAACAAAAATGTATGCTTGAGATATCTACTCAATTGACAATTGAATAAAACCAATTTCAACATGCTTTATTAAATTAATATTATTTCTAGTAATTCAAATTTATCTTAATACTTAGTGTTTTCTATTTTATTTAAATAGATTAGTTTCTAGAATAATTATAAATATATTTTTGGAAAACATTTTATAAACCTATACCCTATTTTAAATGTTTAAACAAAATAAACCTGTACTCTTTTATATCCATTTTTGCAAAGCATTAAACATAATATAAATATTTCATCCATATCCTACAGTAGAGAGATACACAATTATTGCTACATTTATATTCTAAAATGAAATAATCCACAGGAATTTATTATCAATAACTTCCATCTGCTAATTTCATATTTTACAGTGCCCAATCACAGTATATAAAATATAACTAAATTTCCATTGGATGTTTACTGAATTACAATCTCTGATATTATTTATCCCCTTAAATCTCTAGCCAATCTAATATAAAATGGACTTTATAACAATTAAGCCACATATGACAATAATTGATAGGTATTTAAAAAGTAATTAAGATAAGTCATTCTGACTAATGACAGAACACAAGCAATTAAGATTTTATAACTGGGCAAAATAAGCAAATAGATCATCAACTCTGAGCTAACAAAATTATTCTACTAGTAATATTGATTTAAATAAATAAACAAATATTTGAATGCATTAATAAATATACGTTTTATATGTAATAAGATTTTAAAAAATGATGATGTATAAAATATATCATATGTCTAATTCTAATTCACTTATCAAGATGAGTTTGAATCTTGGATCAAATTTTAAGTGCCAAAATTATCTTGTGCATTCAAAAAAAAAAAATGAAACAAATTTATCTGTTTTTAAATCAACTCTAAATTTATTGGTTTATGAAATAACCACGAATAACAGTAATAATATAAAGGAACATTAATCGATGTTTTGCAATTAATTAAAATCAATGAAAATAATAAAATATGTGTGAAACTCTAAATATGTTGTGTGACAATCACACAAGATGAAAACAGAAGGAGAGATTTGAAATATCATAGACACTGATAAAAGAAAATTCAATGGAATAAAAATTGAACTCTATTTATTTATTAATGCAATAATTATTCAACAAATATATAAAAAGAAAATTTATTATAATTTAAACTCTTTCTATCCCACATTCTCAAGCTAAATTTTGAACATACAAAAAAAATTAAATATTTGGAAACATCAGGTTGTCTTAACCTAAATCATCAAATAAGAGCCTAAATGAGAACTAAATAAATCTCTCCAATCTTTTCATTGTATGAATTCTATCATACCCATATACATATTATTTACATATCCTTATCTAGAATATATATATACATCTATGCATAAAAAAATCATACCATATCTAAGTGAAAGTCTATCCATATTCATTCACTATCATAGCCTGCAGTTATTTACTTCCAATCCTAAAGTGTAGAGACAAATTTCTTTTGAATAAAGAAGATAAGCACATATAGTAACTGCAGATTCGAATTTAATTCCTTTCATGTTTAACTTTCAGTGTTTCCTTTCAAGTATCTAAATAACCAGCTTACAGATGCGAAATTATGCTTCACAGGCTGCTTTAATTTTTTTTCCCACTGCCAATAATGTACAAGAAAATTTCTTTAATGAGATGATCCAGTTTAAAATTAAGTGAAGAATTAATATTAGCTTTTTTTATTATTCATTTTTGACTTATGAAAGTGAAATTTAAATTGCTTTTTATAACACATAAGTTGAGTTAATCGATCTTGTAGATTTTCTTGACATAAAATACGACATCTATAAAAACGTAATTATATCCATCACAAATAATGAATAAAATTCCGGATTTTTAAACACAGAATATCTTTATATAGCTGTCCTACAATACAAGGCATTTTTGATAGGATTTTCTTTCTTTCATATTTTTTGTCATTTCCTCTGGAATTTCATTCCCAAGCTGCCCCATTAAATGGGCAGATGGTTAAATTTTTATTTTTCCATATTTATGAATTAACTATTTAAATAATAAAATTTAATAAATTTTTGAAGTCAGAGAAAAATTATCCATTTTATGCAATGACAAAATGATAAGAACTCAAATTACAGGGTCTCAGTTCTATTTATAATATACTCTTGATGATGTTATTGTTGTCCTAATGACTGTTGAAAATCACTCGAATAAAACTTGATGATGAATAAACTGTTCAAAAAAGTTTTGTCTTCTTTTTGTAAGTGAAATGGAAATTTTAAGAAAAATTGGATACATTGAAAATGAAATCTAAGTTCGATGTAATTTTTTTCATTTTAAACCAAAATAAAAAATTTATATTATATTTTTGACATATATTTTTTAATAATAATTTTTCCCAAATTAATTTACAAACAAATACATGTGAAACATAAAACATTTAATTTTGTAATAGGTGTTGCAATAACGGAAATTGAAATGTATAATATTTAATGATAATGTTGATTTTAGTCAAGTAATCTTTCATGATACACTTAACTATTTGCAAAATCTCTTTTATTTATTTACCTGTTTATATTTTTTTTTCTGAGATTGATTACAACAGATTTAAGATTTTGAAGCTAGGAATAGCAGTAATCACTATTATTTAAAAGTATTAGATTGCCATGGATATCAAGTTAATTTTGTATTTCAAGATTTCCATTATCCATGAATCAAGTGAAAATAAATTCAAACAAGATCAACAAACTTTTATTTTTTCATTTTATTACTTTGACTTCCAGTTAATCTGAATATATTGGCAAAAATATTATTTCAAGAAATTGGTAAATATTTTCAAAAGTTCGATAATATTTTTAAGTTGGTCATTATATATCATAATTGTAAAAAATTACTAGGAATAATTTTTTTTAATGAATACAAAGAAAACTATGATCAAAAACTGGTATAGCAAAAAGTTAATTGAATGTATCTCAGGCAAATAATATGCATGAAAAATTATTTATTGATCAGAGATTATATTAGTCTTATGCAAAACCACTATAGAAGAAACAATGAATATAAAAACATTAAGATATAAAACAAGAAATGTAAAATAGAACTTATATAAGTATTATATCTAACTCATGTGTTTTCAGTTTACACACTGCTTACATGGCATTAATCATCTAACTGTAAAATAGATACATGATATTAGGATAAAAATACGTCTGCATAAAATGTGAAACATATAATTTACACGTTTAAATAAAATTTAAAAACTATATAGAAGAGAATAAAAAGAATAGTGCAACTACCATCAATAAAGTTCGTCCTTATTAAAAACAAACTTTGGAGTACCAAACTTGCTTTTAAAACAGCTAAAAACTTATCCTACAGCTATAAAAATTAATAAACATACTTTATATATTTAATAAAATGTTCAGTTTTATTGTCGATTCCTTTTAATTAAGTTGTCAGTTGAAAGTAACTTTTATATTAACTCCATAATTATTATTTTATATATATAATGATAATTTAGTTATGGTAATTGTAATCAAATTTAAAAAAGTTGACACTAATGACCTTTATTTTGATACATTTTTAATGTGAAAATTATTAGTTGATTGCAGCACATTATGACTCAAGAGGAAGCTTCAATTAGACTGCCTAAAATCATTTATAGTAATACATCCCAGCATTTCCTAATATATATTTTTGTAAGCATTGTATAATGCTGACATTCTAAATAAGTTTTTTCTTATCAATATAAGTACTTAATTTAACTAAAAAGTGGGGGAGGATAAGAATAAAACAAAATGAAATTTTTTTTTTTTAAAGTTATTACAGCTGGGTTGGATAATCTTACATTCTCAAGAAATAGGTTTCTTATTATGCTGAAAGATATTAAGATCATACCAAAATTCTCTATCTTAATTATTATTCAATTAATTTTTTTTCTGCTTTTTAAAAAAAAATACTTGAAACATTTTTTAACAATTAATAAAATGTTTTAAAAAAATCTAAAATTTTAAGTTAATATTAATAAAGGTAAAAGTAATTCTGATACTGGGTATATTGTGATGATCCTAATAGATTAATTCTGGATTTCCAATCAGTGTAGAAAGCATTTTAGATTCTAATAAAAATTAGAAGCTATAAAAAATGATGTGTCATAAAAATATGAAGTGGGAGCTACACTGTAGTTTGTAGTCCTATATTGGACTATTTCCAGCACCTAGTTAAATTTAAATGTTTTTTAAAAAGTCAAATTTATATAACCCTCAAAAGACATTAAACTATTAATAATAACACACTAGTTAATATACAACAAAATATTTTGAGTGTTATTGTTCTTTTGTTTACTTCAGATATTGTTGGCCTGCACAGTGACAGCTAGTGCAGGAATTGACAATGATTTATACCATCATCAATACAGAATTTAATATGATGTTCTAACCAGCTAACAGACAGATATAAATTTTTTGTACAAATCTATACAAATCCTCCTGATTTTTAATTTTTTTTAAAAGGCAAGGTTAATGAGTGGTTTCCAAAAATTATAAATTATCACATTAGATTCATGTATGGAAATATTTACCATTATATATGTGAACAGCTTCTTTAAAATTTTTTCATTTTAGTTTTTTTGTCTGCTTAATATTTTTATGTTATCCCAAATAAACATATGAAGAAATCAGAAGGATGCTCGAGCATCACCTTCATTCAGTCTTTATAAATCTAAAGTTCATCAGTTCAATATTTATATTAGCTGCCATTGTTAAGGCAAGCAACACTTGGAAAAAAGAGAAGAGTACTTCTCAAAACAACGTGTTTCATATTAAACTGTGTGTGAATACTAACAAATGAATGTATTTAGAAAAATATAAATAAAGTT
Source organism: Epiperipatus broadwayi (assembly GCA_028023455.1). Taxonomy (NCBI): domain Eukaryota; kingdom Metazoa; phylum Onychophora; class Udeonychophora; order Euonychophora; family Peripatidae; genus Epiperipatus; species Epiperipatus broadwayi. The sequence continues at coordinate 11,245 of JAQFVV010006481.1, read as the reverse complement.
TTAATTTTTCTAAAACCATTTAATAATTTAACGAAATAATGAAAATAATCCATCTTATAATAACAAATAAAATTTCATAATCCCAAACCTTTAGATAATTATTACTCTGTTTAATATTTCACAAAATTAACAGCATGCAAATTTTTATTTTTTAATTTAATACTGTCTCAGAAATTTACATAAATATACAGTGTATTTAATTACATAAGTCAAGGTTCTGCTCATCTCTTGCATATGTATGTAAATGGATTATTCTCCAGTACATGATGGGTCAGAATGACTAAACATCAACATAGATAGAATGACAACCTTGGCACTAACATGGGTTTTGAATGTTCCATCATCAGATTTTCAATGAAATGGATGGCTGAAGAAATGTGGGTTGGAGTAGTCTGAAGCCTGTCCATTAAAGTATGGAGATTGGCTATCTTAATATAAAGCTGAGCACTGATTGTGTATATATATATATGTAATAAATAAAGTTTGATATCTGTATTCGTTTCACAATATATGTAATATACAAATCAATATATATATATCAAAATACAGTACAATTTATATAAATTATATTCTTTTAGAAGTACTTTCGACTATACACTTTGTAGTCTTTATCAACTATATAACATTGAATAATCAAAACGAGACAACCCTTAACAATACCCATAGTTCAATTCAGATTTCCCACAATTCTGTTATCTTAACATTTGATGACTGGCGATTCATTAACATTTGATGATTTCTTGAAATCAACATAGCCTCTTTTATTTTACGTTTATTATGACAACGTTCAATTTGAATAATTTTCATATTTTTATAATCAAATTTAAATCCATATTGACAAGATTTATTATGATCAAATATAACAGATGATGAAGGTTTATTTACATCTGTTCCATATTGATTCTCTTTTTGAATTCTTTTATATAAAAGCATATGTTCTTTTATTCTCTTCTCAAATGTACACTTAGATTCACCAATGTATTGTATGCCGCATCCACATATCAATCTATATATAATAGAATTTTGATTAAACTTTGAATTTTGAATTTTAGAATTATTAAGCAATCTATTTATGTTATTTGTAGAGAAAAAAGCAATATGACACAAACCATTATAAATTTTCCTAATAAACTTGACCTGCTCATTTGATATAAATGGCATTGAAATCCATTTCATTTTGATATTTTTATTTTTAATTTTATTATAGTGTTGATTTCTTTTAAATCCTTTAATAATATTAGCAATTGCATTTTTATAATAACCAATTTTCAACAAGTCATTAACAAATAAATGTACATTTTTAATTTTATCACTAGAATATTTGCATAATTTTTCATTTCGAAATAAGAATGATTTCAATCCAGACAGCTTATGACACATAGGTACATGTGAAACTAGAGGTTTTATTCCATATGAATCACATGTATCTATGTGTCATAAGCTGTCTGGATTGAAATCATTCTTATTTCGAAATGAAAAATTATGCAAATATTCTAGTGATAAAATTAAAAATGTACATTTATTTGTTAATGACTTGTTGAAAATTGGTTATTATAAAAATGCAATTGCTAATATTATTAAAGGATTTAAAAGAAATCAACACTATAATAAAATTAAAAATAAAAATATCAAAATGAAATGGATTTCAATGCCATTTATATCAGATGAGCAGGTCAAGTTTATTAGGAAAATTTATAATGGTTTGTGTCATATTGCTTTTTTCTCTACAAATAACATAAATAGATTGCTTAATAATTCTAAAATTCAAAATTCAAAGTTTAATCAAAATTCTATTATATATAGATTGATATGTGGATGCGGCGTACAATACATTGGTGAATCTAAGTGTACATTTGAGAAGAGAATAAAAGAACATATGCTTTTATATAATAGAATTCAAAAAGAGAATCAATATGGAACAGATGTAAATAAACCTTCATCATCTGTTATATTTGATCATAATAAATCTTGTCAATATGGATTTAAATTTGATTATAAAAATATGAAAATTATTCAAATTGAACGTTGTCATAATAAACGTAAAATAAAAGAGGCTATGTTGATTTCAAGAAATCGTCAAATGTTAATGAATCGCCAGTCATCAAATGTTAAGATAACAGAATTGTGGGAAATCTGAATTGAACTATGGGTATTGTTAAGGGTTGTCTCGTTTTGATTATTCAACGTTATATAGTTGATAAAGACTACAAAGTGTATAGTCGAAAGTACTTCTAAAAGAATATAATTTATATAAATTGTACTGTATTTTGATATATATATTGATTTGTATATTACATATATATATTGATTTGTATATTACATATATATATATATTTATATATATATATATATATATATATATACATATACATATATATATATATGGAAATAGTAATCTGGATCACATTGCTGGTTTAGCATAAAATACGTATATTGATGATTATTTATCTTTTCAACATGTGTGTGATCAGGTGGATCAGAAATATGAGATGGCATGGAGAGTTGAGCCATGTGAAAGTCTGAATTCGAATTCCTTACATATTATAGTATATATGTGCAGGTATGTGCAAGCCTGTACAATGTATTTAATTATAAATGCATAATGTAATTAAAAGATATTTTTAATTTCAATTTTAATAATATTAATAAAATACATTATTTTATAATTGTTCTAAATAATTATTGTGATATTTTATAAATTCAACACCATAAAAGATTAATGTAGACTTTTATAAACCATAATATATTTGAAATAAAAAGAACAAATCCAAATAGTTCTCATAAAACATCAAAATCAAAAACTTATTACAAAATTTACAAATAAATAAATAATTGAACAGTTTTATGGTTCAAGAGTTCCTAAGAAGTTTGAATATTAATAGAACCAGAACTGCAATCAATATAAGGACCTTACATTCTGATTGATACTTTACACTGCATTAAACCACATGGTATAGATTTCAATCAAATAATGAGTTAATAACATAAAATTATATCAAACTTGTTGCAAAATGTAAAAAACAAAATCCATGCTTACTCATTGTAGCAGAAACCCCAAACAGTCTCTTTGCCAACCATGCATTTAAAATTGTCTAGGAAACTCTATGTCATCTAAGTCCCAATTATAAATTGAAATTATGAATCAGATAAAAATCTTTGTTAGTAGACTTATTCTGAAATATTATTCTCAGAGTTGAGACTAACTGCTTAAAAATAGTTGACATTTATCTAGATTATAATAAAATTAGACATAAAAAATTAAGGATGAAGAATTGAAGAGTTATGTATTACTTTAATATATATATGTTTTACAAAAATGTATAAAATTTATTTTAACTCTTTCATATTATTTGAAATGAATTAGAAGAAAATGTAAAATAAAAAAAGTAATAGGTTGAAATACACAGTCTAAGAATGTAGTTAGCTTAAATATTCTGATATTTAGAGTACCATTTTTAACATTAAAAAATAACGAATATATTTAAAAAGTTTTAAAATTTAATGTTAAAAAAGATATAATAATTTTTTAAATAAATCTCTAAAATAATGATAAAAATTGAAATAATGATGAAAAATGAAATCTTAAATTGTAGTTTAGTAAATATTTTACAGATGATGATTAATACGAAAGCATTTCCAAGATCTCTTTTGACCACTAAGATTTGCATCAATATTAATAAAAATAATAATAATAAAATAAAAATTATGTATTTAAAATTGAGTAAAAAAATAAAAATAATGCAGTAATTTGCTATGATTAAGCAAGAAAACAAATCATATAGAAAGTTATAGAAAATAAAAAATGAAATGGCCAAAATTTTCCAAGTCTTGTAGATAAAATAACATGGTAATCAATAAAACTTTCACTTACATTACATTTAATCATTCTATAGAATAATAAAACATATGTTAAATTACATAATTATAAGAAGAGGAATAAAAAGAAGAAAATGTAGTTTCAATGATAGTGTCAATAGAAACTGAAATGCATTTATTATTTTGTAAGAGATGAATTTTAATTACAATTAATGGTAAAAAAAAAAGAGTAACAAACAAAGATTGTTACCCCATCTATTCTTTTAATATTAACTAATTCACTTACCTATTGCTTAAAATACATATAATAAAAAAGTAAAATTAATGAAAAAAATCTACTTTCTAATTCAACACTGCAGTCCATATGTTTGTGCATGTTGCAATGTGAATGACTAAACACGTGTTTAAAATTCCAGGTAATCCATTTAATATCAATTAGATATTATATCATTTGCATTTTATCATCATTATTTTTTTATCACAAACAAAAATTAAGAAAAAAATTAGTAACTATTTTTATTGATCTCTTAACTCTATGACCATTTCACCTGAGTAAATCTTGATTTTAAAATTATTCACCACCTATCAAAAATTTTGACAAACTTCATTTTTAAATATGTGCATTTTCTTGTATACATTTCAATGTAAAATTTTAATTTGGCAAAAAATCCATAGATGGCCAGAAGAGTGAAAATTCATCATGATAAGAGAGCTTTCACTCTGCCTTAGCTTTGCTTTGATGAGTGTCCCTTTTGTATTTTCCATATCTTCTAATATCATTAATTTTTATTACATTGTTTGGAGAAAATATTTTGAATAAACAAAAACATGATTATTTGTGAATTTATTACAATTTAAGATTATTTTTGTATAATAATTGTACAATAATTATTATAAATCAAGAATATAATTTATTAATAATTTATTTTGAATGAAAAGATTTTATTTTTAAAAACTGAACATTATATTTTTGGACAATGCAAATTTACCCTGATGCTATTTGCAAGCTTAACTACATATATAATAAATGCAAGTATTAACAGTGAGTGTGAAAATATTGACAATTTCTAAACTTTTAAAGCATAATTTTATGGATTTAAGAGAAATAAATATTTATTCATTCACATTTGTTAATTTTTCAAAATGAAATTATTCTTCCCAGAAATGATGACATATGAGGCTTTTTTGTTTGATTACCATCTCATTTTTTTTAATATTTTCAAAAATAAAGTGTGAATATTTAGAATTTATTTCATTTGTAAACAAAAATATCTAACAAATGAAGTCAAATTGATTTAATCTTAAACTTAGTGTTGCAAGTAAAAACAAAAAAAAAAATACAAATGATTGAATGATTAATTAATGTCCACATAATTTTTAAATTATTCATGATAACATTATCTTATGTTGTATCTATTTTGTTTTAAAATTTGATCTAATTTTATCAAAAATAAATATTTAAAGACATTTCTTTATAAACCATGTTTTCATTATATAATGAAAATTCAGAAGAATATAATAAAATCAGATTTATAAAAAATGTTTTAAAATATTTTAATGTAATATGTCATTTACACTTACACATACAGTATTTTATTTTTCTATTAATATTTTTTTTATGACTGTGATGTGTATGTAAGTAAATAATCTTAAAATTAATTTATATTGTAGTGTAGGTATAAAATTCTTAAAATCGCTGTTAAAATCAGTACTCTATATATTATACCATTATAACTTGAATTTAAACTTGATGACATTATTTTACATAAAAATTTTGTTAGTGTCATAGTTCTCCTTTCCCTCAGAAGTGGATTTATTTAGATTACTTCTTTATCTGATTAGATTTAAGCATTGTTTGCTGATTGCCAATAGGCTGATGTACAGCTGAACACATAGCCAATAATTAATACAGGTCAATAAGCAATGATGATCATTGAAACCAAATGCTCCAGTGAGTTCAGGGATCTGGTTATAAATGGTCAGCCTTTTGGAGAAAAGACCAGAGAACATCTGTCTAACCTATAAAGATGGTATGCATTCTCCAGGAGAAGCCCTGCTAACCTAAACATCAGTAAGCATTCTTACCATAGCAATACACTATTTATTCATGCTTCTAGGCAAATACACATAAGGACTGGATGCTGCTAAGACTACTGCTGACTTGAGGCAAGCTGTCTGATACAGCCAAAAAAGTCATTCTCCCTACCCATAAGGCAAGCTATCAGGTGTAGCTAGAAGTGGTAGATTGTTAAGACTCAGATCAGTAGAACTATAATATTATGTATTATATAGATATGTAAATATAATAAATATTACATTAATTATAATACTGGTGGTAGTATTGTTTTCTGTAGGTTGGATCTGCAATCTAGACTGATCATAACAGTTAGCTTATTTCTTTTATTATAATTCTAAGTTCTTCTAAATTAATTTAATAATAATTAAAATAGATTACCTTGTTATTAAAATGGTTCTAATAATGCATCATAATATAAAATGGCTGTATACATTTTAACAATAAACAATGAATCAAAATTTACTATTTTATTTTATCCTGCAGCAAAATTTTAACATTAATATTTTTATTATTCTTAGAACAATATAATAAAGATAGAAGCATATATATATATATTGTAACCATATATTTTAGCATAAAATATAATAATTGATGTAACTATTATTAAAAAATTTCTCTGTCTTCTTTGGTGATTTGATTGGCTTGATTTGCACTTTGAACAGATTACTCTCTTATATTATTTTAATAAATTTAAATTTGCTTCGTTCCACATACTAATTCATATCATAATGTTTAACTTTTTTAAAAATTTTGACAACACATTAAATTTGGTAAAATAGTATTAAAATATAATATTTTATTTACATTTGTTTAAAGTAATCTTAAAAATTATTTCTATTGAATTAACAAAAAACCATTTGTTCAATTAAAATAAATTATTAAAAATAAATACAGTAATTACGTATGCGTCTCAATGTAAAAAAAGAAAAGAGCGCGAATTTAAGAGCAGATCATCTGTTAGTTTGCTTTTTGGAGGGAGAAAGAAAAGAAATGGTAAGAAGGCAAATGGTGTAAATTTGATAAGCTTATTTTAAAATAGTTAACAAGTAAACGGATTACCACAAATTTTCTATAAATGTAAAGATAATATCGTGGTATTTAATTCTAAGATGAATTGCTAAATTTAAAAGTCTGTAGAAGTCGGCTGGCCAAGTGGATCAAATCACCGGTAATAATTTCCCAATATTACATTTAAAATGTCGGAGCTTCCCAGTTTAAAAGAATTAATTGCAAGAGTTTGGTATGTTTTAAAATGTTTATTGTTCTACAATTTGGAAAATTTAAATAAGTATTTTAATTACAGAAGTTTTATAAATATGAAAATTTATTTTTTAAAAAAGAAGAAGTTTAAATTAAAGTAAAATGTTAAAGTTATCAACATAGTTAAATATTTCCGTTTCTAATTCTAATAAAAATATAGCATTGATTGATATTTAACTTTATAATGCCAGGAATATATTTGCTAGTTAATTTGTTTGCCATTTGGATAATAAACAGTCTTCAAATAATTGATCAAAGCTATTTACTAATTTTATCGTCAGTTTGGAATGATTGAATTAATTGCTGTAATTAGTATTCTTAGATTTAAGCATGGATAAATAAATATTAGCATGGATGTAATAAACTTGGAACATTTTTAATAGAGAAATGTAGAAATTAATAACTTTTGAAAAACATTTTCATTTAAGTGAAATGTGTCATGTTTTTGAAATTGTTTCTTGTTTATGGAGCCACGTAAAATCGTTAATCTGATAGTGATTATAATAACTAACACAAATGGATAAAAATTACATGTATGGAATTCAATTATAATTGTAGCTATTACTTCGTACATTTATGGTTCGACACATCGTACATGGATTTCACGGATCATATCTGTAGTTATAAAATGCTCTACAATCTAATTTGTGACACACACACCTGCTAAAATTCATATATTGAACTTTAAAATGCTATACATTTAATTCATATCACACACACACCTCTTAGATTTTATGTATTTGATGAATAATTCATTACTTAAATTTTATCGTTATATGAACTTGCATGTGAAGTTCATAAGTTATATTTTATTAAGTTTAAATTAATAGGGGTTGAATAAAATATTTATTCAAGAGAATAGCGCTTGCGAAAGGGCTTGAAAAGTACTAAATGAATTCATGAGATGTATCAATCTTTGTGAGGTATTTTGTGAGTCTTTCCAGATTTATATTCCTATGCTAATATTACTTATATTGCATTACACATGTTTTATTTTAAGCAAGATAAGTTAGTACATTAGTTGTCCTGATTAGTGTAACATTTTATTATGCAAGAACCCACATTTGCTAAAGTGTTAGTGTTTTCTGAATGATCAGAATAACTGAGGAGGATGATTTTGCACTTTAATGTGAAGTAAATAGTAAGGTTGTTTTATAATGTTGAAAGGCATTAATCTGTGCCGGTGGTTAATCCGCAGATTATTTAATTGCCATTTTTGTATTTTACACTCATTCCAGCGCTGGTGGTTAATCCGCGGAATTGTGTAATTATACGTATTACTTTATGATGGTGTATCAATCCACAAAGCGTTTAGTATTATTTAATTCCTATGTGTAGATGAACGCATCCACAGGAATATGTGTTACTTCATAGATATAAGTTGGGCAAAGTATTTTAGTTAATCTGCCAAATCATCTTCTTCCATTTGGAAGCATAATTCATAAGTTAGATCGTCAAATTGTAGCAGGACATTCTATTCAAGTTACTTCATAATAATTAACTGTTGGTTGATTATTATTTACCGGAGTGTAAGTTTACATTTTCATTTTATTTAATGATTGCATTATAGCTAAATCCTACAGATATAATATTATTTATTATATCATTCTAATTTTATGGTATGGATTTATTGAATCTGGAAATGATGTTAAATACTTCATGAGTTGATGTTGAATTTAGTATAATTTGCTCAAGATTCATTATATCAAATTGAAATAAGGTATGATTAGGTTTTTAAAACCGTACCTATGATATGTTAGTGAAGAAAGTCGATGGAATTATAATTTATTTATTTTATTTGTTTATTTATGTTTTTTAATTATAACATTGGAATTAATTATTTATTATTCATAAATTTGTAAATAAACGTTGATTTATAATTAAACTTACTGTGCCGTTGCTATGTGTCATTCTTAAAATCAGAAATCATAAACCTTGGATAGAGCATACATTAAAGTACATACTATCGTCAACATGATATAAGAGTTTAGTAATATTTGAGAAAACATTTGGATGCTTTTCGTCTTTGGTAGTTTATGATGTGTAAGGTACAATAAAATCCCATTTACCTTTTCCATCATTTTGGCTTTGCGTAGTTGATCTAGTATACAATACAAATTGATTATTAAACCTGTAAACAGATTTACCAAATAATGATATGATTGAATATATTTACTTAACATTTTAAACTGTCATTTGTCAGTGTAAAAAGAGTCTCAGTAATATAGTAAACTATAAAAGAACCCAATTATTTATGTTTATTTATTGCAAAGCTTTACCTAGACTAGCATTTGTATTAAAAATCATATAGATGGTTTAAAATTTCATAATCGTATGTAGTTTTACAAATTATGCCATCTTGTACATGGTCGGCCATCGGGTCTCATATAATAAAAATTGCAAATTAAGGTTTGTAACATAATAACATTACACTTATAATTTGTTTACTGTATTTTATCATACTACTATGATAGGTCATCGCGGTACACCCTGGCTGTGATCAAATTAAATCATAAAAGTTTATGTTAGATCATTAGTTTGGTCTGTGGTAAGTTGCTCCAGATGTTGGTTGTGGTCCTTGGTGCATAAAATAGATAGCATAATATGCTTTTGGATACAGCTCTTAATAGCTGACAATGTGTAGCGGGAAGTGGTCAGTGATCGAGGTCACGGTTCTCAGTGCACTGATGTTTTGGTGATATTATGTAGTTGACCACACTTTAGAGGGTTACAATATATATATATATATTATGTTATGAATACATTAATAAAAGTATATAAATAGTTTTATATGATAGCAATAATAAAGTAAAGTACATATTAATAAATGTATTTGTTGGCATTTTATTTCCAACATAACTAAATAGGATATTAAATTATTGTTAAAGTATGTATGTGCATGGGTGTTTTATATGTTTTAAGATAATTCAAAAACATTAAATTTTACATATTCAAAATATTATTTAAAATATTTAATTTATTTAAAGTACATATTTAAACTATTGATTATGGTATATAAAGTACATTTATAAAAGATTGTCTATTTTATGTGGTTTTTAATATATTTTACGTTTTAATTAATTTATAAAATAATAATCATTTTTATTATTTTAAAATATATTTTTATAAAGTTTTGAAAACATTTTTTAACATCATGAAATGCTGGTCTATTTAAAATGGAATTTTTATAGAGTGGACAAATAGATAAATTTGACTTTTTGTAGGAAAAAAAAAAACATAGAAATGAGTGAAACTAGTTTACAAAATGAAACAATATATAGGATAATAATGTAGGCATGACATCATCAGGAGAAAACTATTTAAAAGGCTCTGATCTTAAATTAAACTTTAAAACAGCACTGAATTACTTCATTACACTTATATAAATTTATTTAAAAGTTTAAAAATGAATGAGATGTGGTAAAAATATTACAAACATCCATTGAAAAGGCTTCTTAAATATTTGAGAATCTAAAATAACATTTAATATTGGATAATTTATCTCGTGGTGATTAATAAGGTAATAATAAATTTGGATACTGCAATATAGATTTATTAGAATATTCTGAGAAAGTTAATAAATAATAATATTGCTATATAAATAATACCCAGATACAATGTCATTGTATAATCTGAGTAAAAAATATTTGTTTAAATTGCAAAACTAAATATCATATAAAAAAATAGACTTTACAGAACACATATGGATTATATTTAACCTGGATGTACATGGAAAATTTATCAAGGGGAATTATGGAGGAAATTTATAGAAGATTTTTGAACTGTGAAATATATAGATATTTTATTTTGTTTATATAAAATGGATGTAAGTGTATAAAAAAAATTCTTTACAAATAATAAATATTAAGTTTCTGATGAAGAAACACAATTTAGTTGATTATTCTTATAAATAAAGAGAAGCTTATCAGGTAGTTTATTTTATGGAAAAGCTTTTGGTTTAAAATTATGTGTATTTGTTTATTACATTAAACATTTTCTAACTAAAAGAAGTTAAATAAACGGTAAAATATTTGTTAGTAATGATTTTAATTTATTTAAATAAAAGTACGTATATTTGTTTATTCCTCCATA